>JAAIXJ010000267.1:764835-919351 GCA_013403705.1 Heliconius hermathena
AAAAAATATTTTCCTTTGTACGAGCAATACCAAAATACTTTTGCCCCGACCTTATATATTTATGATGTTTCTAATATAATAAGAGTACTTTATTCGATTTTTAAGATAAAACCACTCCTAATAAGAAAAAAAAGAAGAGACAACAAATATAATATACAATTTTTTGTTGAATTTTCGAGGCATTACGCGTTGAGAGGCGGTGCTTGACTCCGCGCTTTTTGCTTTGGTACCAGAGCAAGAAAATGAAAATATTAATAAAGGATAATTCAATCCCTCTAGTGGTGATCGAACAGTCGCAGCCTTAGTGCCTTTGCGCCAAAACGGCCTTTTACGCAATCGCCATATTATGTGCAAATCTATAAAAGAAATTTATCGTGAAATGGTGTTCAAATTTAATGCACAGATTAGAATTTGTATCATTACCAATATTATTTGTGCAAGATACGATGCGACACAAAATAAAAAAAACCAGCGCAATGCGAGTCGGATTCGCGCACGAAGAGTTCTCTGCCATTATTATAGATATAAATACGACAAAAAAAACTATGTCTATTGTATGAGAGCCCCGAAAATATTTATTTTGTTCTGGTTCTTAGTATTCGTTGTTACAGCGGTAACATATACATAATCTGTGGAAATTTTAATTGTCTTACTATCACGGTTATACAGCGTGGTAAAGGCGGACAGACAGACAGAAGGACATCGTGGTCTTGGTAATAGGGTCCCGTCTCTCGTATTCTTTGTACGGAACCCTAAGTAAGGTTTTATTTTCAGTACAATAAACAACATAGACGGTATAGACCAATGGAATGCTCTATCGAAAGACTTAAAATCAGAAAGGAATAGTATCCTTCACAATATTGATGATGAATATGGATGCGCCGCCATTACAGTTGGCAAATGGAAATTACATAAAGGTATATTAAATATTATTTAATTTTATATTAATAATTATTAAGAAAATGTGCGTTTATGTCTATGGTATGGGTCTTACTCAGGGAGTTGTTGAATTAAAAATAAATAACAAAAAATAAACGTTACAATATTTATTATTAACTTACCTAATTAACGTAAAATGTTGAGTAAATTAATTTAAACAATGTTAAACATATTTTTTAAAACATGGTATGAATAACATATTTATTATTATGTTTAATATTGGTTAAATTTAATTATTATTTATATCTTTTATTATCTCTAATATTATAATTTTGTTCAACTGAACAAAATTAAAAAGATATTGTTTTCCTCTTAATGATCTTTGGTGTCGAGACGCTGAGTTCCACCACTCAACATGCAATGCCTCCAGAATTTGGCAGAAAGTGGGAAACGGAGTGATAAACACTAGGTCGCCTCTGTCTACCCCGCTGTGTGCGGGATACAGCGTTAAGCAATCTTTTGGAATTTTATTTGATTTTGCTTTAAAAATTTGTCGTATTTAGTAAAAAATGTTTAGTTTTATATATTATATATCTATCCAGAAAAATATATTTGTGTTGTTTGTCTTGCGTAAATCATTATACCGTGGGAATTTCGGAATAAAAAGTAGCATATATATATATTGCTCTAAAGTCTAAACCCCTTCTGTCAGTCAGTGAGTCTCATAAGATTTTTTTATTATGTTTTGTCACAGAATGCCTTTTTGTGACCTATTTATAAGAGATAGACATGGGCGTAGGAATAGAGGGGGTTGGTTGGTCCGTGCCCACTCCAGAATACTTTTATGCCCACTCCAGAAATTTTAGTACCAAAAAAATTTCCCCAAAAGAAAAAAAACATTTAACACATAAATATCTAAAGAGTAAAGTCCAGTCCAGTAGTTCCATATCTCTTAAACAAGCAAGCAAACAAACTCTTCCTCTTTATTATATTAATATTGATATAGATACCGTTTGCCAGCGAACGTGACGTTTGTTGTTTCGATTCTCTTCTAGAGAGAATTATTATATATTTTTTTCATTTTCCTACAGTTAGACAAAGCGCAGCGTTGAGCTCCTCCATTCAACAGTAATGTCTATGACAACTAAACATTGCGTATTGAATTGCGTGTTAAACATTAGGTCCCCTATACCTACACTGCTATGTTAAAAAGCAGTTAAAAAAATACTTATTTAAAATAATTATAGGAACAAATTACGACGGAGCTTGGGACTTTTGGTATGGACCGGCCGCTAGAGACGGTCACTACGACGTGAACAGAGTTATTACAAGTCCAGCTGGACTTGCTTTGGGAGAAATTAATTTAATGCCGAATAAGGAAAAGATTTTTGAACTAAGGTAATTTTATATTTTTTTATTTTATTTTATATATGAAAGGCCAGTCGTGGTGCAGGGCCACAAGCTTGCAACTGTAAACGCCGCAGGTTGTGGGTTCGATTTCCAGTCGAGGAAATGAAATATTACATTTTTTCATTTCTTTGTTCTGGTAACAAGGCGAAGCGCGGCGTTGGGTGCGGAACCCAACGCAGCTCACTCAATACGCAATATCTTGATGGGAACAGAGTTGGTTTGATAGGTCTACAATAGGTTCCCAGGTTATCCTGCTGTCTGGAGACACCGTGAGGCTAGAAAAAAGGTTTTTTATTTTTACTCTAATGTGTTTTAGTTACCTATTTAATAATTTGATGGAAAAATTATTCCTTTTTTTATTGTAAAAGTCTTATTTCTAAATAATGAATTATTTTTTGTCTATGTAATGTAAGATTATTTACCTTTTTTTAACATTTTTCAGAGAAAAAACTACATTAAAATGCGATAGATTTAGCAAGATAGCCTGCAACCCATTGAAAGCGCCGTGCTTGTTCGATATTGAAGAAGATCCGTGTGAGACTATAAATCTCGCAGAAAGGCAAGTTACTTAAAGTGTGTTTTTATCTGTTCAATAAAATTGTAACTAATTGCTTTTTTTCAAAGTGAAAGTCTGATTTTAATAGAACACTAAAGTAATTTAGATTAGTAAATAAATAATTGTATGGTTCAAGCGGGCGAAACCGCGAGCGGGTCGCTGGAAGGGGTGTAAGTACAGTTAATTTAAGGGGTTTACTGCACACATTAAATTATCATTAATTCGCCTTATACATCTAACGCTTGCAAAGAGTAAAAGAGTTATTGCCAAATAATTTGTACAAAGATACTACTAAGATTATGATACGGCTCGTAAGGAAGGACATTAATATATTTTATTACACAAGTTAGAGGCCAGTCGTGGCGCAGGGGCACAAAGTGTGATTGTAAAATCGACTGGTTGTGGGTTCGATTCCCTCTCGAGGAAATGAAATATTTATTTAAATTTATATTTCCATTTCTTCGCTCTGGTGTCGAGGCAAAGCGCGGTGTTGAGTTCCGCCACTCAGCACGCAATGCCTCCAGAATACGATGGAAAGTAGGGGAAGGAGTGTCTTAACACTAGGTTCCCTCTGCCTACCCTACCTGCGTGCGGGATACAGCGTGAAGCTTTTTTTTATTACACAAGTGGAAATTGAAAACACTAACATCGTGTACTGCGCGGCGATTGTTTTCTTGGCGATTCTATCTGGAATCAGATAGTTTTTATTTAGAATTTTCTCAGTTCCGCTATTTATTATATAATAGCTGAAAATTTAGTGTCAAGATATTTCTATCATGGCATGTGAGGCGAAACTCAACGTCATAGCATAATACTATTTCTTTTTACAGTGAACCAGAAATTTTAGAGCAAATGCTTGAAGAACTGGAGAAAATAAACAAAACGGCCATACCGCCAAACAATAGGCCTTTAGATCCAAAGGGGGATCCCCGGTTTTGGGGACATGCGATTACCAATTTTGGAGACTATGAAAATGAAAACTTTGACGAACGAGTAACTTGCTAAATTAACTTCATAATAGAAAAAAACATGGTTTTAATATTATTTTTGGTTGGTTTTATGCAAATACTCATATGCAATGAATAATTTTGGATACTATTAAAGTCTAAAAGGTAAAACTGTTTACCTTATTAATAATGTATGTAATTTTAGTAGGTACATTGAAGAATATTGAACCGAATTCAGAAAAAAAGGAACAGCCTTGTAGAATTAAAAATAACATTATTTGTAGATTTTTTTATTGCTGTTGTACAAAGTGCCATAATATTATTTAACTTTTTAAACAAATTTTATTTTCATTGTTAAATATATTAAGAAAAAAATCAAAAAAATTATGATTAATATTACTATGTAGATGTAAGTTGAATGCTAACACAACATTTATATTTTTTTAATTACTTTTTTTTTAACTTCATTCTTTATCAGGCATATAGCAGGGTAGGCAGAGGGAACTTAGTGTTAGGACTCGGTTTACACTCTCCTCCGTATTTTGGAGGAGTGTTGAGTGGCAGAACTTTGTTTCCAGAACGAGAAAATAAGAAATATATTAAATATTTCATTCCCTCGAATGGGAATCGAACAAACAAACGCGTTTATATTCGCACGCTTGTGCCATTGTGCCACGACTGGCCTCTACCTACTGGTATTTATTTAAATATTTGTGTTAATAATAATAATAAGAGCATCTGAGATTGATGACCATTGCGATTAAAGAATTTTATTAATGTTTCAAATCTATTGTATAGAGAATTGTTTATCTTATTAAATATAATAATTTTATTTGTTATCTGTTGTTATTGATGAATAGAGTTAAAATAAAAGTAAATAATTGTAAGAGCATAATATTATTGTTCCTTTATAAGGCAAAAGCAAACTATTTATTTAAAAAAAAGGTGGAAATTTAAAATGATGTATTTTTATCCAATTTAATAAAATATTTTAAAGAGATAATCAAGTTTTATTTTGCTTACATGTTAAATAATTAAGCAACAATTAAAAAAGAAACATTAATTATAGTTTTTAACAAAAGAAAAAATAATTCTAATTTTAAACGAAAAACAAAACTAACAATTTTAACATTTTTTTAACATTTTTAATTTCTATGTATTTTTTCAACATTTAATTTTTTTTAACATTTTTAATTTTTATGCATTAAATTATAATAAGAAACAATAACGAAAATCAATATTTTTTAACGAAAAAACCAACTTGAAATAAAAAAAAATAAATGAACTGAATAATAATAAAAACCAATCTAATCATATAAACCTTTCACGCGTTTCGTCCTAACCCCGAGTCTTAAAGGTTTATTATCTCCGCGATCTAGTTTCCGCTTGTCGCGCCTGCGCGCCGCCGCCGCCGCCGGCACCGCCGCCGCCGCCGCCGGCGCCGCGTCGTCTGCGGGCAGCGCGGCGCGGTACTCTTGTAATGTTAAATAATTCAAATCCGTCAGGTCGTCGGTGTTGCTATCTCTCAAATTGTCTGAACCTTCTTTTAAAGCGCGAGCGTTTGTTGCAGTGCTATCCTCTGTCGAATTATCTGAACGTTCTTTTAAAATTCGGTCGTTTGTTTCAGTGTTGCCACCATTCGAATTTAAACTCGCCCTTTCTAGAGGACTCAGTACGTCATTTACACCGTCCTGAGATAATGTTTCCGCCAGAAGACGGTCGACGATGTCATCTTCTTTAGTATGAAAATAATTTGCCTGCACTTCCTTTAGCTTTTCAATAATAACTTTTTGAGGAGTTGAACTGAAATACCCAGATCCAAGATCAAGTAAATCTATAATTTCCTTTATTAAACAACAACGTATAATAAAAAAAACATTATAAGTAAAAGTATTGAAAAAAAAAGTATACTCAATAATACTTACTCCAACTGCGGATTTACTTTCAAAATGCCTTGTGAATATAAAATATTTATCACTTTAGATGCGTTCGATTTTGTCATACAAAATTTATGCATGAAATCCTTCACACACAATAGAGGCATTTGCGTACAAAAGTGTAATGTCCGGCGATATATTGAAAGACACTGCGAATATTGTAATATATTGTATTACTATTAATTATTAATACTGAGGAGCAAGCAAGCAATTCTAAATGCGACGTTTATGAGTTCGATACTGACTCGGGGCAATGAAATATTTAATATTTTCAAGCGCGCTTTGCCTCGTTACTAATGCGATGAGCTTTGATACTTGTGTATGTCTGTCTATGGCATTCTAGCTCCCGACCGGATGAACTGATTTTGATGTATGATTCAAGGAAATATTTTAAGAATGAAGATCATCAGGTCTCTTTAATTAAAAATAACTTTTTTCAGTGTTGTTCTACATTCGGCCTCTTGGAAACTAACAATAACAACCATTAGTTTTATCATAAGTGTCTTTTCTCGTTTTTTTTTATTTGTTAGAGATTTTAGTTTCGGGGCTTTTAATTTTTTAATTAATATATATTTAAAAAAAAAATTAATTAATTAAAACCTCTCTCTTCTTCGCGTCCAGCGCCGCCAGCCGCGGGTCGCCGGGCGCGCGCGCCGCGTCGCGGTCGGAGCACGTGGCGCAGCAGTGCCGCGCGTCCGGCGTCGCACGCACCTTGCCGAAGCACGCTGCGTGTTGTCGCGTGTTACAATACCTTTAATGTAATGATTTAGTAACTTACTTTACTGTAGTAAAACAGTATACGGGTCTGTACTATCAATATTTATAACTTTTTATATAAAGTATCTAGACTTAATAACCAAAAAATGTTTTTTTTTCGATAAACATTATATAACATTTATTCTAAGGACTAGAGAGGATATAGAGAAGTAGCGTTGTGACGATATTAAAATTACGTTAATCTCAGCAAGTACTGGTTGAAATTGAAAAAAAACATATTAAAAAAACCTATATTACATTCATCTTTAGATTCTCGATGTTTGCAACTTAAAATGTGTCTCTTGCCATACACTATGAGTACCTACTAGTAAACTATGTTTTTATATCGCAAAATAAAACATTATACCTATTTAGAGGTTAAATATTGCTTTAAAAATACTCACTGACAAGTAAGCATTCCATTGTCTTCGAAGTCAGTTTTATTGCATGGACATACTACTCGGCTGTCATTCTCTGATAGAGGGTCGGTGTAAGGCCCTACAATATAAATATCTATATATACTTATATTCAATTGCCATATGAATTTAAATGATCACTTAAAAAAAAACCACCTTTACACTTTTTCCCGCATAGCAGTGTGGGCGGGGGACTCTCCGTTCCACACTCTGTCTAAACTTTTAAGGTATGGCGAATTGAATGGAGGAACTGAACGCTGCGCTTTATCCTGATGTCAGACACAGAGCAAAGAAATGAAACAACTAATTCTTCTGTGTGGAAAACGAACATAGCACTATTGCATACTATCGGAACGTGGCAATTTTCCAATGATAGCGTATAGAAACTAAATACAATACACATCGTTTATAAACATTAGTACTTAATAATATAATAGTATTTTTTTATATAACCACGGTTACTATGAATTTACTTATTTCTAATATGTAGGTATCTATGTTTCATTTTTATTTAAGATATTTCCTTCATACTTACCAGATAAATCCATTTCATTTGAGAGAATTGGTACGTTTTGGGATGGCTGAAAAATTGTGTACAAAATATAAAAAATACTTCTTTTTCTCTATGGGATATATATTTTTATTTCTTATTTAAATAAATATCGATGAGTCGGGGCCGCCCTGAAGTAAGCCGTAGATGGCTTTCGACTTGATGATTTCGACTTGACTTTTTCGCAAGTGCTATTATAAAAGTTCAGAAAATCTAACTTTAGGATGGGCATGACTCGTCGATCGTATATTAATAAATTAGTATATAAATATATTAATAAATTAGTAGATAACTTTATATTAAATTATTCTCTTTAATTATCGTATTCTACTTCGTGATACCCCTGAAATAGAAAAAGTGGTTGTGGGTTAGGCCACCGCTTTTTATTATATTATTTAATGTAGTGATGATAAACAATCATATTGTATCATCATTTGATAAGATAAAGACGAACAAAAAGCAGAGAACAGAATCTCTATCTTAAACGATTCTCTACCACCTTTATACTTATGAAATAGTATGTACGAATTTATAAATTTTATGACAAATAATATAATTGATTACTAACAATAGCCTCATAGCTGGAGCCAATATTTTCCTTCACATAATACCGAGTGGCCAGTTTATGAAATGGCGTCTCCACCCACCCCACTTTGATACTCTCTTGTAATGAATTCACTAAGTGATCATTCTCGCCGCCGTTATGGTATCCCGGCGCTTGGTAGTCGGCTGGTGCATCTTTTCATAATATTAAAAAATAAGAATAAGCATTGATGTTTCTGAATCTAGTATGTATAAAACTTTTCCGTAGTTCCGGCTGTGCGTTGTCTGTCAGCAACAATGCACAGCAGAAAGTTTCGTTGGCGTCAAAAGCTGAAAATAGTCATGTTTTCCCAAAGTTCCAATGTCGACGAGATAGAACAGAAAAATACAATATAAAACAAAAAAAATACATTCATAATAAAAAGTGCAGTGTAGAGTCGTGGAGCAGATACATACATGGAGAGATGATTTAGAGTTATTTAATCTTAGTTCCCAAAGTGGTCCAGGTGAACCCCCAAGGTCTACGTTGGCTTGACAAAATAATAGAAGTTCAAATCCGTAAGCGGGGGTCCATGAACATTTATCTGCTATGGATAGTGAAGGTCTATAATGTTGCCTTGACTTATCAATGGCATATATTTTAGGAAGTTCAGCGACTATTACTTCTAAAAATTTGCATTTTTTTATGGAAAAGATAAGGTAAACGAGCGTTCGGATCACCTGATGGTAAGTGAATACCGCCGCCCACGACCACGTGCAACACCCAAGGTGGGTTAGGCGCCGGAGCCCGGCATTACCTGATGCGAAACGCAGTGACATAAAGCCACTACTTCACGCCGGTTTTAAATGCCGGGGGTGGTAATGATCCGGTCGAGTCTACCCATGCGTGTTGCCATTGCTGGCGACGTGACTCTACCACCAGTACCAGAATGATCTTATTCTAGGCCGGGATCACACGGCAATTGCTTATTCCATACTCAGTACAACATATCGAGACTTGCAAAATTGTCGCGACTTCAATTTAATAATTAACAAATCAATTCTTAGCTTTTTTTCGAAAATAATTTATTCGCGGTTGGAACTCATCAGCCACGCAAATTTACATAGTATAATAAGATTCACATTTATTTGGAGTTTTGGGAATATAGTAGAAATGTAGCTGCACTAGCTTAGTGACACATCAAAAAAATAATACTTTCTTTTGTAACTACACGCTGTATCCCGCATATGGCATGGTAGGCAGGGAACCCAGTGTTAAGACACTAACTTCCGTTAAAACACTAGCTTGGCGTTCCCTATTTTCCTTCGAATTCTGTAGCTCTTTCGAGTTGAGTGACGGAACTCAACGTCGCGTCGCAGGAAATGAAATATTAAGTATTTCATTTCATAGTATGTGTGAATCGAACTCACAACCTAGGTCTTTACAGCCGCACGCTTGTGCCTGCGCCACTACTGGCCTCAAGTACAGTACTAAAATTACGTAAATAATTTTAACGTTGTTTATGTTTTACGAATGTGAAATTTACAACTCGCTACTATAATAGCATAATTAAGTATCATAAACTATGTGATTTATATTTCGAAATCATATACATCGTAAAACAACAATGTAAGTGATAAATATTTTGTATGTATAATGTATGTAGATTTTATATTAACTTCACGCTATGAGTGATTGTTCAGACACACTCCGTTCTCAATGAGACCCCACTTTTCGCCGAATTCTAAACAACCCAGGCAGGGTTGCGTGTTCATCGCAGTACTTAATGCCTCGCTTTGCGTCGTTACCAGAGCCAGAGTTACCAGAGAAATGGAAATATTAAATATTTCACTGTCTCGACTGAGAATCCAACTTACAACCGTCACGTTTACAGTAGCACCACGACGGCCTTAAATAAATAAAATTAAAAATTAAATTAGCTTCACGCTGTATCCCGCACACAGCAGGGTAGGCAGAGGGAACCTAGTGTTAAGACACTCCGTTCCCCACTTTCTGCCGAATTCTGGAGGCATTGCGTGTTGAGTGGCAGAACTCAACGCCGCGCTTAACCTCGACACCAGAGCGAAGAAATGGAAATATAAATTTAAGTAAATATTTCATCTCCTCGAGTGGGGATCGAACCCACAACCAGTCGGTTTTGCAGTCACACCTGGTGCCGCTGCGCCACGACCGGCCTTAAATAAATACAAGTTTAATATAATATTTATTTTTATCTAATCTTTGTCTTTTCCCCGCATCTACAAAATTAAATAGTCATTGGGTCCTTCAATCTTTATTATATCCTTAATTGCACTGGTCAACATGAAAATTGCCTTTTATAATACATGAAACTGCACTATATCTTTAGTATACGGCCTCCTTAATCTAAATATAGAACTTAAAATTAAAAGTTAGCTCTTATTAATCATTTATGCCATATTTAATATAATACCGGTTAACTTGGTGGATCTAACTCTATATTATGAGATTTGAAATCATTTACTGAGGCAACCTGCGTAAATTTTGTTATTACGTTTTTGTTTATTGTATCTGATAGTGTATGTGTTCGATTTGTTTGTTAAAACATGAAATTTTATAAGTTTTTTTATCATTTTCGAAAGATTTGTGGTGCTAAAACTACAATTTTAATAATGTCACGTAACTGTTAAATATTGCAGACAATTTTTGTTACATATGTGGTAAAGTGAATTTAGTCACAGGTGCCCAATAATCCAATGTTTAAAATCTGCTTACTTTAATTATTTTGGAATTAAAATTTAAAGTCAAGATAAATCTTGGGTACCACCATTTTAGTTGCAGTACCTCCATTGCATATAAGTTAGGATTAATGAAAAACTTTGTTAAGGCTCTCAACAATGATGAAATATTTGCGACGTAAATTTCTACATCTAAGTGACACCAAAATAATGGGATGGGATTTTCGTCGGATGTCGGGTCCTTACATTACTCGAATTTGAGAGTGATGTACGGACCAAACTTTGATTCGATTTACACAGCATCGAAAAAGAGGCATGGGAATTATTTAGAGCAGTGGGTTATGGTTTTTTGGATAATATAAGATGTGAAAATTACAACAAGCTTGTGAAGAAAGTACTATAAAAGTATTGGCTGCAACATATATAAACAAAAAAAAACATTTTTTTCACTCTTATCTCAATTTCTTTCTTCTTAATTGCGGTGAAAGTAGTAATAAATAACAATAAAGTAATAAGTAACAATAAAAATAAATATGGTGAACGATTTCACCAAGACATATCGACAATGGAAAATAGATACAGCAGCCGATGGAATACGTCAATGTTAGCGTAACTACTGCTGGAACCAGACTAAAGATACTCTTAAAACTGATTTCAAAAAACAAACAAAAAAAAAGAAAAATTCTTGACTAAATAATGTGAAATACTCCGGAAATATTTAAAAATACTCAAATTCATGTAAAAAGTATAAAAAAATTAATGAACATTTCTAATTTTATAAATAAATGATTTATATTCTATGAAATTTTACTCTTAGGTCATATTTTTTCATACTAGCAATAAATAGAAGCTAACTTTAAAATTTTATTTATATTTTCGTATTCAGTGACCTCAAATTAGTAAAATTATAAAGCATTTATTTTAAAGGCAAACAAAAAAATCATTTTTGTAGACCAGTGTTATCAGTATCAAGTATCAACACGACGTTGGGAGTAATTATTTATCAGTTAAAATATATGGAAAATATTTATAAATATTTTAAAATCGAAAATTATTTTCCAACGCTAAAATAACTATATTCTTTTCCATCTATTTTTTTAATCTAAGATCATCTATCTTATGTTCATCTATCTTATGTACGACGTAGGTACGTGCTATAACTTCAAATCTGACAAAATAAATTTCAAGCTTAACCAATTCCTTAAGAAAAAACGTTGCTTCTAATAATAACTATAAAAAAGTTAAAACTTGATTCCTACTTCGATCAAATAAGAAAAAAATACTACTAAATTTATCTAATAAAATTAACTTGGTACCTATACATTTTTGTAAATGTAAGTCATGTATAAACCGCAGTAAAAACACAAAAAAAAACATTTTGAACATCGAAAAAGTAAACTAACTTACCTTCATTATAATAAAGGCGAAAACTGACATCGTAAGAGGAAGGCAGCTCATTCGGACAACTTTGCATTAAAACAACGTACGCCCGCACTAAATTTATTGTCTTTTCTCTAATATTTTCAAAAGTATATTTCATAGTATGTGTAATATTGTTACGACTTTTTGAATGAACATTCATCGTCACTCCATCGTCGTTGTAAGAATATTCGAAAATGTGATATTCAACCAAATTTTCGATTTTACACTCGTCTTCGTAAAAACAAAGTGCTAATTGATGCAGCTGAAATCAATATAAAATACAAAACAAATGCTCTCTAAGAATTTCATAGAATGTAATCGAACAAAATTGTCATAAATATTGGCTTAAATGTTATTAAGCTTGCTTGAATTGTTTAAAAATTAAAATATTATAGTGTATGACGTTGTTCGTATAATTTAAACTTTATTTTTCACTATGAATAGAGTAATTGCAATTAACTTACATATTTTTTATCGAACGCCTCAAAAGCTTGTGTCAAAGCTGTCGTTAAGAATTGAGCTACATCATCACGACACTTTTTTTTGAGAATTCTTATTTTCGTACCCGCAAAAGTTTCCACCATATAACTGTCTTCGGGAAGGGCATTTTTCAAATAAGTTATTGTACTTATTGCAACAGTCGTCAGTTGTTTCATGAATGTAACAGAACTTGTGTAACATTCGGTAACTTGCCGTGGAAACACTTTTACCCATTCCGCAACAGTCTGAATAATGAAAAAGTAATACAAATAAATATTTTTCCACATTCATATCTTGTAAAATATTAATAACTTACTTGGTTAGTTGCTGTAGTTGTGGCTGTCATTTTAAATTGATGGCAAACTAATCAAAAATGGCGCCACAAATATTCCCGCTTTTTATGTTTTCCGGATTTCTAATTTTTTATTTGGTCAATAATCACAATATGCCCAGGGGCATTCTGGTCATGTTCCAAGTCTTTATAAATTCTAAGCTACACATGCCGTACCGAAGAATAAAAAAAAACAATATGAAATATTTATGCTATAATTTTAGCTAATAGATAAACGCTATATATATTTTTTTCTTTTTCTGCAGGATTAAAATAATTTTAATTCAGGATTAAAATAATATATTAAATAAATAAAGATATATTAAAAAAAATCATATAACATTTAATTTTATTTTTTATTAATATAAAACCTGTAATGATCTGAAGGGTAAAAATAAAAAGCCTTCCTTTTTTAATTTTGAGTCCACAATAAATGACATAACAACAAACATAACATACGAAATTAGGAATTTTGAGTTGTTTTAATTAAAGTTTATAAGTATTTAAAATAAAATGTTATGTCCTGAAGGAGCTCAGTTGCAATCTGACGTTGGATCAAAGGATGAAAACAATTTCAGTAAGAATAGTAAAACGCCGGTAGAAGAAATTGGTACTTCAGAAATAAATTCTTATAAAAATCCAAAAACCTGGAAGAAATCTATTACAAACTTTTTTCGAATTCAGCTTCGTTCAAGTAAGTCTAATGATGTAAGTATGAGTAGCATTAAATTACTTCAATAAAAAATATTATTATAATATACAAAAAGATGATTATAATATATTTCAGGGAGATCGAGCTTCGGGTAGCAAAGATAATTTTGAAGAAAAAGAAATAACAACCGAACAAAAATGGCAGTCATTAGGCAAAGTGTTCAGACGCCAGAGTTTTGCCGAACACTGGCAAAAGTCACCAAATCAACAAGGAGAGAGTTCCTCTCCAACCAAGCGTCACGGTGTTCGAAAAGTAATTTCGAGCTACTTTGGAAAATCCCAGAAGAACTCATCTGAAAACGTAGACAATGAAAATTAGGATTATTTCTTGTAACTAATAAATAATAATTTGGTAAAATGTTCTTTTTTTTTCTTTTCAATAAAGTAAATATTTAAAAGAAGTTACATTGACATGAAATCAGAGTTAAAGCATAAATCGTCATTTCTACCATTAAACATTTTAAATTATAGACCAAAAGAATCTACACAGGTATATAATAACACAATATTTTATTGTAATTTTAGTGCTTGCAACTCTCGCTCACCTATCATGCATTGACATTTTTGACATAGGACAAAAAACGTCAGAAAAAAGTTGCGTGACATTTCCGCAGGCCATCAAAGGATGAAATTATTTTTTGGCTTTTTGTTTAAAAAAGGTTTATGTTTACACATTTACTATAGTATTATTTAATATTCGGTGCATAAAGTTTAGTTTTACTTTAATATTAGACATCTCGATTCATGTGCATTAGTTTACTTGTGAATACGCCCTTGAAAACCGTGATACAAAAAGTCTAAAGTCAGCATAGCAACAACACTCTAGTTTATTTTATTACGATTTTGAAAAACACTGCGGTCTACAAATTGCAGTGGTGCCTTTTTGAGGTAAGTATTTATTACAATTATGTCGAAAATCATCATTAGACTTAGTCAAAATGTTGACTTCCTTATTTAAACATACCTTTGTGTATGTTATACCTCAATACGTATAAATTTCTATAGTTCTCATAGCTTATTTGTGCAATCATACGATTCATTTATGTACTACTCTTAATAAGACTTCAAAATATTAACAAATATCACTATTTATTATACATATTTTATACTTTTGCCAGATGTTAATATAATCATTTATAAATAATGAGTATTGATGTTTATATCAGATAACATGTGCTATAATTATAATCTTGTCATATGTTTTATCTATTTATACAGTTTATGGTTTTACTCTGAAATCTAACCTCAAAAATAAATTTAATTTATATTTAAAAAATATTTATAAAGTATACTAAGATATTTAGTCAGAACACAGTCCTGACGCAGGGGTCCAAGAGTGTGCTATAACATGATGTTGGTGGGTTCAATTCCCTCTTAGGGAAATTAATTACTTTTCTATTTATGAATATTTTCATTTCTTCTCTGTGGTGCTACGGCTAAATTGCAGCATTTAGTTCCGCTACAGAACACCCAATGCATTGAATATCTGGCAGAAAGTGGGGAACAGAGTGTGCACTAGGCTCTCTCTGCCTACCCTATACAGTGCCTACCCTAAACTGCTTTGCAATGTGAAGGTGAAAAACAAGTATTTGAGATGGAGTCACTCAACTTTTTAAATACTATTTACATTTATTATGTATGGTTTACATTTTATATATGTTTATCTTTGTATTAATGCACATTAAAAATTATTTAATAGTGTAATATTATAACATTAGACTACACATTTAAAAAATTATACTATATATAGCAAGGAGGCCATCATAGCGCACAAGCAAAGCATCTGATTATATTATTGTATATCTGAATTCAGGGAATCAATTATATTAATTTCCTTGCTCTTTCTACAAGACAAAACATGACATAGAGTTCTACCACTCAACATGCAATGTCTCAAAAAATTGGGTGGTACATTGAGAATGGAATGTTTTAGTTCTAGATTCTCCTTTGCTACCCTATTATTTGCAGAATATAGCTTGAAGCTATAATAAATATTATTCAGTCATTTATCAATCTTAATATTTAAAACATTTATTTTGCAGATGAGTACTGAAGACATATGGAGGTTTAAACAAGAGAAAGTAAATATTTTAATTTGATAAATACATTTAAGTATAGGTGTGGTGCTTTTGTTAGTGTAAGATGATAACTCGGAGGTGGTTCCATCCATCATTAAATGGAATAGATGCAGAGAAATTACTTTTAGAGAGAGGCAGAGATGGATACTTTCTTGCTCGACCAAGTATGAGTAATAAGGGAGATTTCACATTATCAGTTAGAAGGGGGTTAGAGGTCACACATATAAAGATTCAGAATAATGGCGAATTTTTAGATCTCTATGGTGGCGAAAAATTTGCAACTCTTTCTGAGTTAGTACAATATTATATGGACAACCAGGGTCAACTTCGCGAGAAGAATGGGAATATAATTCGATTAAAAACCCCTTTGAATTGTGCTGATCCGACAACGGAAAGATGGTACCACGGACAGCTAACAGCTAAAGAAGCTGAGAGAATGATGTTAGAAAACGGAAAAAACGGCTCTTTCTTAGTTCGCGAATCCCAAAGACAGCCCGGAGACTTCGTTTTATCTGTTCGCACAAGAGATCGAGTTACGCATGTCATAATACGGAGGCAAGATAATAAATACGATGTAGGGGGCGGCCAACAGTTCGAGGACCTCGTCAGCTTAATCGAACATTATCGCAGTTTTCCCATGGTCGAAACTAACGGTGAAGTGCTAAGACTCATTCAACCGTTCAATGCGACGCGTATCCAAGTGCAACACTTTCACACGCGAGTTAAACAATTGCAAAAGGAAAACGAGGGGCCGATCGAAAGTATGGCGTACAAACAAGGCTTCTGGGAAGAATTCGAAACGTTACAAATGATGGAAAACTTGCAATTGTTTGATAGAATGGAAGGCTCCAAGCCGGAGAATATAAGAAAAAACAGATATAAAAATATTATTCCCTTCGACCACACCCGCGTCATTTTACGTGATATCGCCACGGACCCTCCTGCGGGTGCTGATTATATAAACGCTAACTACATTCGGTGCGACTTTATTGATACGAATTCAGATTCGCAAGATTTGAACGGAAGCAATGAAAACAACTCTCCTCATGCGAAAGATGGTGCTTCTAGAATCAAAGATAAGCTTTCTCCAACACACACCGGTGTTATAATAACTGAAGAAAAACCGAGGGAAATTTTGAAGGGATACGGAAACGGCACTCATAAGCCCACACCGACTTTCGAGCCCACCGTGCTCCGTACAAACCCTAACTATGTTAACACAACTATACCGAAATCGAAAGAAATTGTAGAGAACGGCGACACAGATATAGTGTACAATAAGCTTTACATCGCTACACAGGGTTGCCTATCGACTACCATTTACCAGTTTTGGTCGATGATATGGCAGGAGGACGTGCGTATAATAATAATGACGACCAAGGAGATAGAGCGCGGCAAAGTTAAATGCGAGCGTTACTGGCCCGAATTAAACAAAACTGAAGTGATAAAGAAATACACTATTTACAACGAATCCGAGTCCTCCACTCAGGACTACACTTTGAGACGTTTTGTCGTTACGAAGAAAGATGAACCAAATGTTAAAAGGACCATATATCATTTTCACTTCACTGCGTGGCCCGACCATGGCGTGCCTTCCGAGCCTGGGCGTGTGTTGAATATTTTACTCGACGTCAACTATAGGTTGGACCAAATAATGACGGGATCGAACCCTCCCAGTCAGGCAGCTGTATGCGTGCACTGCTCGGCCGGCATTGGCAGGACCGGCACGTTTATAGTCATCGACATGATACTTGACCAAATAAGGAAAGAAGGGTTCGACTGCGAGATAGACATACACCGCACGGTACAAATGGTGCGCGACCAGCGATCTGGGATGGTGCAAAACGAGGCCCAGTACAAGTTCATATACATGGCCCTGTTGGAGTACATCGAGACGGAGAAGCAGCGCCTCAGCTGCGTGTCGGCGCCGGCGCAGGACTCCCCGCGCATATGATCCGAGCAGAACAAAAAGTTTCGCGACAGGAAGAAAAGTCTCCTGAAATGCTTACCGAGTCGCAAACACAAGGCCCGCGCCGACTTCCAATGTCTCCCCAAACGGTAATAAGGCTTGTGAGTCAAATCTGTAGTTTATTCGTTTGATTATTACATATTATAGATTTATTGTACTGCAATATTTTATAAAGAAAATTATATTTTTCACTAAATGTTATGGAGTAAGTAAATTTTTAACTTTTAAGTAACATTTACAAAAGACGCAATTTAAAATCCATTATAAATATACATACATATTTATCACGTAGCTATGTTTATGTGCATATTATAATTTTCTATATTAATGTCACGACCGTAATCACTCTATGTATTCACATTTTCCTGTAAGATTGTTGCTCGGTTATTGAAATAATGAATAATAATTATTACAAAGGCATTGCTACATTGCTACGAGACTCGTTTTAAGTGGACATTTTTAATTTTAGATAAAATTGTGGTAAGGACACCGACCGGCGCTCGGTGCTAATATATAATATAATCGGAGTATGTGTAACATAATATAGTAGGCGTGTAAGGAGTTATGGACGTACGGACGGACATATGTAAAGATCGACTGTAGTACCTAATTACTCGTGATAAAAGTAAAACTAATATCTATCTATGATATATGAAACGGAGACCTGATTATGTTTCAAATAATTGCTTTAAAATTGTACTATATGAAGTCAGGAGGTTGGCTTCAAAGTGATCTCGAATCGATTTTTCAATTAGACGGAGTATATTTTTGTTTCGCTTACGAACTAGTTGTGCTGGACCGGGGACGTTTTGTATGCAATGCGATACATCTGTGTGTTTTTGCCTCTCGATACGTTAGAGTAGCTATATAGACGCATAAATATTTTTCTAATAAAATCTTAGGTGTTTTGTTACGGGCCAAGGCAAATGTCCCGCGATACCTCCGGAACGGATGATTCTAATAACTTAGATATAGAGTTCGAGTTTTGTCAGATCGTTGATAGTTTGTTTACCGTTTTCGTTTTCAAGGCGGTTGTCGTATAGGTGCTTTCTTGGTACCATGTTCCGCCTTAGGCGATGGTGCGATAATTTTTTTAAGAAATTTATTTTCTATTTGAATAGATATTAACTTTGAATCACTTGAACAATGAATGTTGTTACAAAATTATATTTAATAATATATTTACATTTATTTATGAGATATATTGTACGACTTGCGGATAATGTGAGACGGCTATTCGTTTTTTCCTCAATATGAACTGTTCGAATGATTCAAAAGTAACTATTTTACGTTGTTGGCATTTTATTTATAATATATTCCAATTTGTAAAGCTGAGCTTAAGTATTTTGCATGAAGTTTAATAGAGAGAAACAAAAAAGTTTATCTGCAAAAGATATATGTTGTGTTATATAATATAATAAAGAATAAAATGTGATATTGTACAATAATGTTTATTATTTATCGTATCCTGCTTCGCTACACTAATAATATAATGTTTGAATAAAATTAATACACCTATACGACTAGTATTGAATTGCATCAAGCTAATANTTTTACAGTCACACTTCGTGCCGCTGCGCCACGACTGGCCTCAACTATTTCAAGAAAGGATCATAAAAAGTCCTAAATACATAAATTACTATCTATATACTATATATAATTATCGGTATCGGAATATAAAACTCTATTTATAAGACATTCTCTCTTAGGCCCATATTTATAAACCACATCTTGGAATGAAAACGGCTTCTCAAGATCGATCTCGAAATCGAGAGCGGTTTCTATACATGCCTTAGTGCTCCCCTACTCGTAGGAAGAAACCTGTAGGTCTGCAAGTCAGTCAAAATCAAATATATAAATCACATGATTTTTTAAAAACAAACGTCTATTAAATATTAATAATTTCAATTATTTGATTAAATTTAATTGAATTAAATTTTAATTTCTATTGTGTTAAATAGCATGAGTCGCTCAATTAAAAAAATAAAAGAAAATTATTTATTCTATTCTTTATTTATAGAATTCTAAGACAAACATACAATTAGAAGATACGTTCAACTCACTACTATATTTTCTACTAAATAAATAAATTATTTTTTTTAATATTATTTTGAGTTGTACGTTAATCTCTACAACCTCTCTAAAAAGCTTACAAAAATTGATAAATGTTCGGTCATGTTATTTATTTCATCATATACTTATTTTTACATCTTGTTTCCTGCCCAGTAAAGTACTAAATTCGCTCAACCAATAATACATTAAAGAAAGAATTAGATTGAATCGTTTTATAACAAAAATAGCATGTCTAATAATTTTATCGGAAAAGGAAAACAATTTCTTTACTATTTTCTCATTTTATAATTATGTGCGAAAAAGAATAAAATAAAAAAAGACATTTAAAATTGTTTATCGAAAAAAATTTAAATACATTTAATTCAACTTACATTTTATCTAATCAGATCAGAACAAAAAATACATAAATATTAACATTCCAAGATTCTCAATCGAACCTGCAATCAACGCGTCTATAATACTCTTAGCAATAACGGTACATACATACATAGCTTCACGCCTTATCCCTAGCGGGGTAGTCAGAGAGAACGGAGCGCCAAACGCTACGGTCTCTTCATACCTCTTTCGCCTCGTCCACTGTCATCAACCTCTTCATACATGCTCTTCGGGGGGTCCTCATGCTTTTTACGTGACCTTCTTCCAGTATCTTTGATACTGTGTTTTCGAAGATCAGCCGAGGTCTCCCCCTAACTCTCTTACCGCTCACTTTCCATCATAAATCTTTTTTGCCATTCTTTCATCACTCATTCGTTCGACGTGCCCAAATCAGCTGAGCACGCCAGAGCAAGGGCGCCCCCCGCGGTACTCGAGCCTAGGCTTGTGGCCGTACAGAGCGTTGAATTATTTTAATTTTACATTTTCTCGAAAAGTATACGTCCAAATTACATCATCATTACGAGTTTAGTATTATCTTCATAAAATTTCCTTTATGATGGAATAAGTTTCGCTCGTAAGTTTCAATATGTATTTCTCTTCATCAAACAATTTTAAATTAAAAAAAAAAATTGATGATGATCGATTTTTTTAAAACACATTGGATAAGTGAGAAACTATATAATAACACCAATATTTTCACTTCACAATAAAAAAATATTAAAGAAAAACAAAAGCACAATTCTTTATTATATAAAACTATTTTTTATATCTGTTATTAGTTAAAAATGTTAATAATCTTATTTGATTGGTACTTGGGAAAACTTCTAATTGACTTTAATTATACTATTGTATTAAAAGATACAGTTATTTTTTATAATTATTCAATCGCAATGTCATTCTAAGAATAGTTATTATAACAGTTTGAATTAAGATTTAATTTCCAATGCTTTGCTTAACCTGTTGCTGTTAAACCAGGGGTTTTTATACCTCTCCAGGTCTCTACTAGTGCTATAGGTTTATTTTTTGTGAAATGTAAAGATATTAAAAAAAATATAGTTTTTTTAATAATTATTTAATAACATATTCCCCTTACAAGTTCTTACTAGCATGTATTTGAAACCTCTCTATTTCTGTCTGAATTTGGCTTGATTGGAATTCAGTTGTGTCCTATACACTTATTAAATATTTATATATATAATCTTTATCTTTGTTGGATAGACACACATTTTATTTCACAATTTAACAAAAATTTTTTGAAAGAAAGGCGAATAATATTAGTACAACTATTAGTCGTCAATTATACCTGATTTGTACTGGAAAACGTATAAAATCTATCAAAGTATGGATAAATGATTATAACAGCTAATGTGTTAAAACATTAAAATGTTTTATAAAAAATATTTGTATTAATATATTGGGCAGGCAGTAACAAATTGAACACATAAGTTTATTGTTATTACTTGCTATATTATTTAAATGAATCTCTAATAAGGCAAATTAGTTAAGAAAATGTTAATCATCATTGTTGACAGGAATTTCTTCAATGCCTTCAGTTTCATTTACCAAAGCTCGTTCCAGAATCACCCTTCCTTCCTTGTATCTGGAAAACAGAAAAAAATATTTAAAATATATATTAACAATAGTTTTTAGGGTTCTGTGCCTCGAAAGGAAAAAAAGGAATCATTACAGGATCACTTTGTTGTCTGTCTGTTTGTTTGTCTGTCAAGACCCTTTTTCTAAGGAATGGGTGGAGGTATCAAGCTGAAATTTCTTTCAAGTACTCAGGTCTACTTTCATTGGAGTTATGAAAAATTCAAACTTCTAAGCCAATGCAATCAAAAGATACAGCCAGCTATGCTGCAAATTTTCAAAACTCACAAGGGAATCAAAACCTACACCACCTACAGGTGTGAGATGTGGATGTGTGTATTATGTGATTTCCCATGAACTCAGAATCTTGAAATTTAGTATGAAGCAACATTATATAGCACAGAAAAAGAAAAAATTGACATTTCATAAAAAAATATACACTACAATTTATAATTGTAATTCAAGTTACCAAGTGTTACTTATTAAAACTCAACATCTCAAAAAATCTTGCAGAAAATACATTATGATCAACACTAACCTAGTGTTGATCATACTCTGTCTACTCAGCATTGTATACAGGAATATAGAGAAACTGTTGAAATTAAAAAAATATTTGGTATTTCAATCTAGGTCAATAAAATGTAATGCTGGTCTGCATCACATAATAACAAATGTTTTATAAGTAAGTGAGAAAATGGTGAATGTGATGTGTCACAAGGTCCCATTAATGGATAAAATGTCTAATAATTTATTTCATTTACATTTATATAATAATTTTACCTTTGATTTTCTTCAGTGGCAAACTCATACACCCATCCTAGTTTAGTAGCGCAGTTCTTACAAGAAACATCGCGTACCATATGTCTACCGGTCAACATTACTCTATCTTGGACTTCAGAGTATACTAGGTTTACAACTTTATGAAATAGAAAGGCACGACCTTAAAATGAACATTAACCAGATATGAAACAGAATATAAAGCAATATTATATATAATATTAAAATTTATATGAAATAACTTTAATGGAAATGTATAACATAATATTTATAGCAACACATGTGTTCGTAATTTACTATGCTTCTTTAATTATTACCTAATTCAGTTTACTAATAAGATTATTTACATATATATTTATGTTTACGCTAATATTGAACAATAATAATAAGAATCAGCTGTTTCACGGCAACTGACCTGTCGCTCCAGTAAATCTAGTACTTATTAACTCAGAGCGATTAGTTAACACCACATCACAAGCAGCACAAGAAAAAAGGCGGGTTCCACCAATGTGATCTAAGAAGATTTTTCCCATTTTGTAATTTTGCTTAATACTTCTTTGTTTTAGAAATGAGCTACATAAAAATTGCAATAACACTCTCTAGAATTTGACGCAATAAAAATAAGCTAATTTCAATTGTCAAAATAATGTTCTATTGTTTTGTTATCTCTTTCTTTTGTATTTAGCTAGAAAAGGATAAGAATAATGAGTGTTAACCTTTTAATGAAAGGAACCTTTTTTAGGATTGTTTACTCTGCTAACACTGAATACAAGAAAAGAATAATATTATTTTAGTTTTTTTATATTTTTGTGCACCATTATATAATTTATGGTAAATAATGTCACATTATTATATATTGTTTGGAATAATATATGTAATAGAAAATTAAATGTTATTAAATTTTTTTAAGCGTTGATTGACCTATGTTGATTCGTTGCCTAAGAAACTACTAATAGTTTATTAATGAAATATATTTTTACAAATAGTAAACATACTTTCGTTTCTTATGATTTTACAAAATTTACAAAAATATAGGCCTCATAAATATGGAGGATTTAAAAGAAGACACAATTCACCATACGGCTGTAAAATTAGCGGATGAAATAAAAAGTCTCTCGATTTATAAATCATTTTATAGTGATATACAAGTAAGTTTAATTTTAGTAGTGAAATAATAATTATTATAACATACTAACAATGAATTTCGTAATAAACAGAAACTAGTATCGTCTCCCAATGTTAAAAAAGAGGATTTCAAGCAAACCTTACAACAAGCTATGAAAGAAAAGGGATTGGATACGAAACTTAGAAATACAGTATTTCATTGGGTTCGCACACAGAGTAAGCACAATGTAAGAATATTTTTAGTAATATCTTTAGATTTTTCATTTTTTTACATTAATTATTATTTCTATAAATCAAACTACTACAGGTTCATATTATATAACATTATTGTATTTTTTTATGTAGTCTAGGGTATGATAGGCAGAGGAAACAATATTAAGACACTCCGTTCTCCACTTTCCGCCAAATTTTTGCATTGCATTCCATGTTGGAATCAAAGCGAAGTGAAGATTCCCTTGTGACCCTGACGCCACGACGGTCTCTTAATAGATTTATCTTCTCCTAATTTACCTTCAAACAATTTTAGAAGCTAGATCCTCTGACATCGTTATCAAAAGCCAGCGCTCAATGGGAGAAAAGGATCCACAAGTCGCTGAATTCAATGTGTTCAGACTTAGAGACTTCTTTGGCCAAAATAAGGCCACAGAGTGAACAAGAAGAGCTTACAGACAAGTGGAATGAGCTTAGTACATATGGCTTAGGTAATGTAAAAATATTTCGATTTTCAAATTTTTTTTCGTACATATCTATGTAATTAAAATTGAAATGTTTTTTTTATAGATTTATCGAAATATCGGCCTGTTTATGCACCTAAAGACTTTTTAGACGTATTACTTACGCTATCTGGTTACGTACCATTTACAAGAGAGTAAGTGTCTTTTTAATGTTTATATATATAATTATTTGTAGTGGGTAGACAGAGAAAACCTGAGAACCTAGTGTTAAGACACTCCGTTCACATTAGGACCCTTACGTTCTCCACTTTCCGCCGAATTCTGAAGGCATTGCGTGTTGAGTGGCGGACCTCATCCCCGCGTTTTCATTGGTTACCAGAGCTAGGAAATGAAAATATTATATTAAATATTTATTTTCTTGCGTAGGAATCTAATAGGTACCCACCTGTCGTTCGTCGCTGGTGCCGTTGCGCCACGAGTGGCCTTATAATTATTTATTATCATTAAATGAAATCATAATATATAAAAACTATATTACAGAGACGAACCTAAATGGGAATTCGCACATCTACCTCTAGAAGTGAAATCATTGGATCAATTGGTAATAATATATAACATTATTTAGTAGGACTCGAAGGACCGTGTCTTTAAAATTATACATTTACATTAGATTATAAATTTATAACGTGTTTGTTTTTTTTTAATTTTATAGCGTAAAATTTATAGTGAATGGGCCAATGGCGAACCCTTATTAGGTGTGAATCCAAATATGCCAAGTGCTGTGCCTGGTTTTTTAACTCTAGAAGCGGAACGTATTGCGCTTGGCGAAAGAGTAGCCGGATTAGGATATGCACCAGTCATCCAAGAATATTTAAAAAAAGGCAGCCCACAATGCTTAAGAGCTAGACTTTGGACGCAAGTTTTAGGAGCTGAAGTCAAACAACAGGTAAAGTGTTCGTCGTTGAGTAATAGATTTTTAAAGCTTCGCACTGTATCCCGCACATACTCGTAGCAGGGCAGACTGAGGGAACCTGGGAACCTATTATTATGCACTCCGTTCTCAACTTTCCGCGCAATTTTTGCATTGCGTGTTGAGCGGTGGAATTCGATACGCTTAGCCTCGTTACCAAAGCGAAGCAATGAAAATTTTATATATTACATTCCCCCGATGGGGTATTGAACGCACAACCGTCGCGATTACAGTCACATGTCTGTGACCCTGCATCATGGCGGATGAGAGTATAAAAATACTAAATAAACAAAATAAACGAAACATGAACATATTATATTATATTTATTTTACGATGTAACTATTCTAGCAATTTGCTTACTTCAACCAATTAAAGAAGAGTGTGCTAGAAGTGGATTTGATGATTGATAAGCTGATTTTTAAAGACGTTCAGTTGACAGCTTCAAATGACGACCAATATTTTGTATTTGAAGACTTACTCTATCAGGTAACATATACAATGTAATATTTTTTTATATAGACTAATAAAAACTCGATATATACCTAGTGGCTTTTAATTCTCTAGAATAATTTGAGTAGAATATTTTCTCCATCTTTCCAGTGAGTCGTAACCACTCCAGTAGTGTAGTAGAGTTGAATAACGTCTAAATGATTCATAATATTGTAATTTTTTTTTATTAAATTTATAGGTAATGCTATGTTTTTCACGAGATGGAGAAGTATTGACAGCAATTAGATCATTAGCTGGTGCTGCTCTTACTGTTGCTGTAAAGGGAAGACACGCACCAGACTGCTATACTGCCTTCCCTCCAAGCGGAGTTATTCCTTTTCACGGTTTTACAATGTACGGTAAGATAAATATTCACAATTTTTGTTAACTATTTAAACCACTATACATTTATAATTAAATCCTAAAAAATAATAGCCTTAAAATAGGGCAAAACTTGGTATTAAAGCCGCTAGTTCAAGTGTGGTATCAAATAAAATGGCTCTGGCTAAGCTAAGCTTGAATTTCAGAAAAAGCTCAAGACCTCCAATTTTTGTACGGCACCCTCGGTGGGTGAGCCCGACTCGCGCTTATCCGGATTTTTTTTTATTTTTCGAGCAAATTTCTTGTTAATAAAATTTTTGGGGCCAGACTATTCTGAATAGACCTGATTCTGAATAGACTCGGCCTCCCCTCTTCTTACGCTCATGTGACTAATTAATATATATTGTCTCACGAGATTTTTTTATTTAATTTTTTGTTAGCGAGAGACGGTAAATATGACAGATTTCGACTTTAATTCGACGAAAAAGAGGGAACAGAAGTGTTTTAATGAGAATGGAGTATCTTAACTCTAGGTTCCCTCTGCCTAGGGTAAGCTATGTGCGAGATTCTACGTGAAGCTAAAAATAATAAATATATAATGTACATTTCAGCAACGCCGTTTTGCTACTTATATGATGATCCTGTTCAACTATATTTTATATTTCGGGCGTTTTATATGCGTTATTGGCATCGACTACATTATATCTCTACTCATCCTCAGGTAAATAGCACAAAGATTGATAGTTCTATTTTACATTAATATAATTTATAATTTTATACCATTTATACATTAATTCGTATTCATAATTTCAGGGTATCGTATCTCTCTGCCTTCTCTATGAACGACTTTTAGAGGCCAATGAACCTCTTTTGTGGATACATTTTAGAAATATTAACATAAATCCGTGAGTATAATTTGTAATCTGTAATCTAAATTGGCGGGAACTTCAATTTTATTTGTCCGAACAAAGAAATGAAATTATTGTTTCACCCTGGTGAGAATCGCACCCACAATGATTTCATAAGCTTACGACATTAATAAAATTCAATAACTACATATTTTTAACGTTTCAACATAATCTATTTTTTAGCATCCGTGTAGTGTTCAAATGGTTGATGAGAGCGTTCAGCGGACATCTGCCTCCAGATCAGCTTTTACTTCTATGGGATGCAATTCTCGGATACGATTGCTTAGAAATACTGCCTCTACTAGCTCTGGCCATTTTGAGTTTTAGAAAAGAAAATATATTTCAGGTAAATACATTGCAAAATGTCGACGCGGTGTTAGCTGATTTATCTACTATTTCTGTTATACCTCTATTGCAATTGGCTTTAATGAAGATTTAAAAAGTGTTTAATGAAAACAAATCTTTTCTTGTTGAAGATAGAATTTTGATTAATGAAAAAAATGGCAAAACAAATATTTTTTGTGTTAGAAGAAAATAGAAAAATATATGAAATAAGTGTAGATTATAATTTTTTGGTTGTTTGTTATTTGTTTATAAAATGGAAGGGCTTTTATAGATATTATACACATGTATTTGTTTTTTTTTACGATGACACGTTTATTGATTATTGTTAAATTATACAGAATATTGTTTGTATAAATGTTTTATAGGAACTTTTCTTTTGTAGACGAATTTATTGTAATAAAGTGCGAATGTGTTATGTTTATTAAATATTTTATTTACTCCTCGAGCCTCTCGATATAAATAGTATTTTTATATTCTAAATTTTATGTCGGTCAACGGAATGAGACAATATTTTTTAAATATTTTTCAAATGTCGCCACACTTAGGTTAAAAAAAAAAGATTAACGAATTAAAATTTACACGTAGCGGAAATTGACTCACGCCTCTTGTTTACTGTTCAAATACTCTTACCACTAAGCCATACCCTCTCATCCAGTTACATAAGTCGAAATTAAACGCTCACTTGCAACTCATTTGTGTCGTAGGGATTTTTGGAAAATATGATATCTCAATAATGTTTGTTGTATACCATTAATACTCCTAATTAAGTATATAAACATTTACTTTTTATTCTTATAAATAATAGAATATTAGAACTGTTATAAAAATTATTTTACAATACAATAAAAAAGAACAATTATTTTTTTCTACATATAACACACCAATTGCCTTCTTCATAAAAACTTTTCTCGACTACCAAATTGGGTAAATCACATAATTTTTCCAATTCGCCATCTTGAAAAACATGATAATATCTCAATAATGTCGTACTCGGTTCTTTTTCCAGTTTTTCCTTCATTTTCCTTAATTTCCAGGGTACTAGTAAATCTTGGTGTTGAAATTGAGTTCTATTTTCATGAACTGGTAGATTTATTCCGGCTACGGCGTGTAAGTTGTTATTTTTAGCTTGTTTTTCTTTATTTTGACTTAAATAATTGGACTTTGTTTGATCTTTCGCCCATACTGTTATTAAAGCTTTGCCCCCGGGACGTAAAAGTTCTGCTATTACTGATATCGCTTGACGTCTTCTTTCCTGTATGAAATTATTATTATTTGTTGAATAAATGCATAGAAACTAATATGAAAGTACAAAAGTTGATTCTAACCGTTGGTTGTGGTACTGACAAAGACATACAAATCTTCATATTTATATATTATTATAAAATAATAATAAATATACGAATAAAATAAAGGAGTCGCTACGTAAATTTATAAATAAACTTAAAATTGTTCATTTATAAAATTTTCGACTGTATGATTAAAAAAAGGACATTTGTTGACACAATAGAAACATATAGCTTAAATTGTCTAAAATACGAAGCAGTAAATAAAAGGTACGGGTTTTAATCCTGCAATATAAAATGTTATATACATTTTATACATATTTTTATTTTGACGTCTTGTCATATTAAGAAATTTGATTAAAAATTAATATAAAAAAAACCTTACATAATTACTAAAATGGTGTATAACAGCTATACAAATGATTTTATCCGCTACTTCGCTTCTAAGGCACGGCGTCAACAAGTCTAAGCGCACACACTCCGCCGTCGGGACATCTTGAGTTGTTTGTTTACACTCGGTTAGTAAACCTACACTTCTTTCACCTGCTATCTATATCAAAATTGGAGAAAAAAGTATTATTTTCTTTGGGCCCAGTCGTGGCACAGGGGCATAAAGTGTGACTGTAAATACGACTGGCTATGTTTGGTTATGGTTCGATCTTAAATTTATAATTTTAAGTCTTCGCTTTGGTATCGAGGTAAAGCGCGGCGTTGACTTCCGCCACTCAACGCGAAATGTCTCCATAATTCGTGCGTAAAATGGGTAAAAAATGGCCAAAAGTGGTGAATGAAGTGAAGTTGTTTCAGCCTACTTTGCTCTATGCTGTATCTCGTAAGAAACATCTTTTTTTAACTTCACACTGTATCCCGCACATAGGATAAGCAGAAGGAACCTGGGAACCTAGTGTTAAGACACTCCGTTTCCCACTTTACGCTTGATTCTAGAGGCATTGCGTGTTGAGTGACGGATATCATCGCCGCGCTTTGCCCTGTTACCAAAGCGAGTGTAAATCGGGAGAATCGGTAGTGAAAATAATAAATATTATATACTTTTGAGTGGGAATCGAAGCCACAACCATCGCGATTAGAAGAGGATTAGTAATCGCACGCTTCTGCTCCTGAGCAACGACGGCCTCAAAAGATATTATCTAACATTTTTTTATATGTAAAAAAAACCTCAATCAATTAACAATTAACCTGCAGTATATCAGTACGTTTCAACACATTTTTGCCGTTCCCCGCTCCCAAATCCAATACTATATCACCTAAAGGAGTATCTTGTAAGAACTCCACCACTTTGGGCCACGGCGTGTGTCGTGTCGAGCTAAAGTGACTCGCTATTTGCTCGTATACCTGTTAAAATTACTTAAATTATTTTCATATATTTTTTTATAATATATAATTAATTGTTACTCTTTTCTTACTTTAAATTCAACCAATTACCACGCAATCTATAGCAAATTGTGAGGTGCAATGGAGTGTCTTGACACCAAACCCTCTGCCTACTCTGCTAAATGCAGGATACAGCGTGAAGATTAAAAAATTAAAACCTCTTCATTCTCTCAGTAAATTAAGACTAATAAAAAAAACAAACCTGATGTACATGCAATTCCTCCAACTTAGAAGCTATATCATCAGAAATATTATTATCAACACTATCACACAGGGATTTGAACTCGCACTCACATCTCCCTTTTCTTGTTTTTCTAAAAGTCAGCGATATACGTGTTTGCCTTTGCAACGTTTCGTTGGTTATTACGCGAATTTGTTGATTATCTTTTTGGCGTATTTCTATAATGGGATCTTGTAACCTTGGTTGTATGCCGTGTTGCCAGTCGTATCTGTAATATAATAAGTAAAAAAAACAGTAAAAACTATAGCAACACTCCTGTCTGCCATCGCGAGATGAATAAATTCTTAAAATATTTTTGCATTTTTTAAAGTTACGATAAATTCAACATTTCTCACCAAAGAATTTATTTAAATTATTAAAGATTTAAATTATTTTCATTTGCCTAGAGGTGATCGGTCTTATTACTTATTTAACAATAATAGACAAACAATTTTTTCTCAGTTTCACGCTATATTGCATATAGTAGGGTAGGCAGAGGGAGCCTGGTGTTAAGACAATCTGCTTCCCACTTTACGCTGATTTCTGAAGGCATTGCGTGTTGAGTGTTGGAACTCAACGCCACGCTTTGTCTCGACACCAATGCGAAGAAATGAAAATATTAAATACTTCAGTTCCTCAAGTGGGGCTCCAATCCATAACCAGTCGCGTTTACAGCCACACACATGTGCCACTACTGCTGTCTTTATATACATTGTAGCAGTGGAGTAGCTAGTGGTCCCTTGTCCACTGCCACGCACTTTAATGGAACTTGCGAGACCTCTTAAATAAAAATCTAAATTATATTGCCTGAAAAAGTCTTGGTGGTCGCAGTCTTGGGGCAGGGGAACAAATGAATAAATCTTGGAAACTAAAGAAAGCAAGCCTTACTGATGTGACTTCGCCCACGTCTTCAGTACTCCACTTAATAAAATAAGCTAAGCTAAGCTTTAATTAAATAAGCTATATTACTGTTAAGTTTCATCTTAATCCGTCCGGATTTTTTAGTTTTTGCTTAAAAGTAGAACAAACGTCCATCCACAAAAACTTTCATTTACGATATCATAGTAAGAATATAATATTACCGGGCCTCCCCCTGCATGACCAACAATGATCTAGCTGGTACTATAATTGGAATATATTCCCCAGAATGATGTTTCCAATCCATTATTACATCTGATCCTAGGGATAGAGATAATATTGTATCTTCGAAAGGACTGTGTCTATCTACATGGGATGGTATACCTAAAAAATATGGTATTATAGTTATTTAGATGATGAACTAAAACTAGCTGTTATTACTATTATAAAAAATGTACATTCCACCGGGTGAGGAACGACTCCATAATCATCGTATTGACAGTCAAATATAAATATAATTAATGTTTAACTAAATTATAAAAGTTCCATACTTTTTGTTATTAGTACCTAATTATAAAAAAAAACAACTAATCAAAATTATTTATTAACATTTTACACATTCATATTTTTATTGAACAAATTGTACGTTTTTTTTTTTAATAATTTGACTCTAAGCCTAGTGTTACACATATGACACTCCACGCACCACACACACTAAGTGTATTTAATACTTTGTCTATCAGAGCAGTGAAAAAAATTTGAAATATCATTCATTCGCCTCCAACAGACAAAAGAAAAACGGTACTCAGACAATGGCATTAGCGACAACCATGCTCAAAACATTCACCCCAAAACACACCACTCCACCTAACCACCACTCGAACTAACTCGACAGTCAGGAGACGGCGGGCAAAGCCTTCTTTGGAGCCCCTTAACTGAGGAACCCGGAAGGAAACCGCAGAGGTCTGTGGAGAGTGCAGTGAAACAATCCCACCACCTGAACTGAGACCAACTAACACTCTACGTGAACACGCGATCAATGTGCACATAGAGTTCCTGGTCATTAGAAAGGCGACCCGAGTGACCTGGCTACATGCAAAAAGATCATGCATCATCATTGATGAAACCGTTGCAGCTCTATACGACAGCGACAGCTCATCCAAGTGAGAATGTCGGGGCAGTACATGGCCGCATACAACAACACCAAAGACGTCGTGGGCCTGGTCGAAGTCGAGGAGTTGGGCCTCTTAAATTTAAAACACCGGATAGTGACACAGTAGTGACCAAGTTTACGAGGTTGGCCTAAGCCCGTCGCCCCCTAGCCCGATGCTGACCTCGGTAGCTGGGAACTGGATTGGGTAAATGGAGCTCCGAAGTGCAGGAAGACGTCTCACATAATCAGGCACTTCGATGAGGCAACAGAAATAGTGGCGACCACCTCAGTCGAGGCCGCAGAAGATCTGAGGGAAAAGCTAGCGTGCCGCTTTGAAGAGAGACCAGAAAAAAGGTGCGCACAATTGCTTCGATTCTAGTAAACGGTTTCCGTGAGGGCAGCATAATAAGCCGAGCCGGGCCATTGTATTGGCGGCCCGACTATCATGTTCATAAGTGGTCATCCTCATCGGAGACATTAACGAGCTCCCTTATATCGACAGAAACAATCTGTTCGAGATAAGGTACTGTGGCGATCGTTCTCCACACGAGCTCACTCGCCAAGCTGCTAACAGTGTCTTTCTCACTACTCGTGACCACCGCACGCTTGATTTCGTTCCGCGGAGTCGTTATTCCTATCGCTAATTATCCTTTCTTTATTTTTGAGTTTTTTCTTCTAATTTCTATTGAATTTCTATTATAATCCTTCTTTATTCTTACCTTCTGTGCTTTCTTACTGTGTTTACTTACTTTACTGCTTGTGTTCTTTCCTTTTTATAATACATATTATTCCCTTTGTCCTATCTTAATGTACCGTAGCAATTCCTTATCCTATACGTTCCTCACTACTACCGCAAGCCTTACAACTAACACTATGCAAGAGTCGTCATGTTCGCACCATGTCCGATCACCGCTGTTGAGTTTACGACAATATCTTCTCCTCAAACCCCATTATCCATTCCCTCAAAATCGAAAGGTTAACTGGCGCACAGATAACATCAGACAGGATCCCATATTTAGTCCATGCGCAGGAGATGAGACTTCTGATGGAGAGAGATCCAGAAAAAAGGTGCGCACAGTAGACCAAGGAGTTACCGGAGTGTACCGGAGCACGCGCGGTCGCGTGTCATAACTATCCACGAGGCACAAGGACAAATACGGGAGTATGTCATCATTGTCTGAGTCAGAGGCTTTGAAAGCTCGTGACGCCGAGGTCATGAAAGCAGCACGATATACTAAAACCAAATAAGTAGGGAGTTGCAAAAATTATATTAAAGATAAAAAATATGTAATTTAATGCATCTGCGGAACATTGTTAAGTTTAAAAGAAAACCTAGTAATACTAAACAATTAATATCATACCACATAAATTCATTTACACTAAAAAAAAAATCCATAACAATAATACTATTCATTCATAAAAAAAAATTAAAAAATAGTCAGTGAGGACACTCACTTTAGTTTATAAGAATTAAAAATAAATACAATGTAAACTCTGGCTATGTTTTGTCACAGAACAAATACTCTGTCATTAACTAAGAATTGGCACGTCAACTATGCTCCTGAGGTTGTAGTTTTCTTTAAAGAAAAACAAAAAAAAACAACCTCATAGAACAAGATGAAAAGGTAATAATAAGAAATGAATATTATCTTACCATGTCCAGGACAATATTTGTTAACAGTCAATTGATCTGGTATTCTAAAATCAATACCCAGATTTTGTAATCTATCCCATAAAATATCACATTCTTTAGGTAGTTTCTCTTCTAAAGGTGAACTTAAATCTACATCATTACTCCCATATCTAAATTCATAGCCATAATGTTTAACTTGACGATTTTTCAAATTTGATTCTTGTACTTTATTAAAAAGTTTTAAAAACAATCTCTCTTCATCTTCAGAAATGAATTTTTCAATTATTTGTAATCCATTTGGTATGTTTCCAGAACATATAATTTCTGTATTTGGTACTGGAAAGAAAAAATATAAACAATTATTTTATTTATTTATTTATATTTAATTATGAAAAGAATTGCTGTAAATGGTCCTTTTGGTCTAAAATTTAAGTCTTAGGCACATTATACATCTTAATCTATCAAATAACAAATATTATTTAATATTTTGTATACTAATAATTAATATATGAAACAATTTTTATATTAATATGCGATTTTTAGTCGAAATTTTAATGTCAACTTTTGGTAGTCATAAAGATTGTCACACCAAAGGCTCCTATATACTTCTTCCTTTAAAATAAAACTTAGAGAAATATGCATTTTAAGCATTTTACACATTAACATGACCTAATTGACTTTACTTACCATTCTCTACATAATTCATATAAATTGGTACACTTTTAGCCCTTTGTTTACCATTGTAGGTATCATAGAATAATTTTGCACTATCTATGTTGTCAAAGACTACATAGCAATGTGACTCTCCTTTCTCAGATATAAAATGATTTAATACTGTACTTAAAGGCAAATCTTCTAACAATTTAGTTACATCCGTTTTTTCAAATCCCGTAGCTTGGCCAACATTACACAGGACTATATTCTAAAAATATGTAAAAGAAAACAATTTATATAAAATAAATATATATTATATACACCCACTCGGGAGAATTAACTACGTACATTTCATCCCTTGGGTAACATGATAAACAAACAGTTTTGAGTGCAGCTACAAAACGCAATGTTTGAGCCCCCCAGAATTAGCGGAAAATGGTGAACGGAGTGTCTTCACACTATGTAGTACGTGAAATATGTGGGATACAGCGTGAAGCTAAGAAAAACTATTAATGATTATTGATAATATTTGATAAATGACTTACTTGCCCAGGTACATCAGTACATATTATTCCTTTAGATAATTTTAAACGCATAGCAAATCGTTTTCTTTTCTTCTCCGCTTTCTTTTCATCATCCATTGTGTATATATAAAATTTATCAGTGTGTTTTTAATTCATTTAAGCTTTGTTCATATTTTCTCAAAATGTAAACATAACCTCGAGCATTCTATAAAGTGACGTTTCATTTTTTTTTAAAACATATGCTTCAACTTTATCTAATATTTACCATAGATAAAATATAACAAGGCAAAGTAATTAAAATAAAAAAATTAAAAGCATTGGATTTATTTCTTTTGTACGTCAATACGCTTGTAAGTTACGGAAATGTTATACTTCTGAATTTAAACTCAGGCCTAATGAGGAATATTAACAGGTATGAAATAATGCTTCAAAATTCGTTACTATTGGTAAAGGGGCGTTTCTTTGGTCGCCTGAAAAAAGTTCTTAGCAGCCTTTTATCTGATGGCAACAAGGTGCGTGCTTTTAACGGTTAGGTTATGCCACTGTTAGCCTATACTTTTGGCATTGTAAGATGAGTTAGACTCTGTAGATCGTCAAATACGTAATTTACGTTTCGCCACTCAACACGCAATGCCCAAGAATTCGGTGGAAAGTGGGAACGGAGTGTCTTAACATTAGGTACCTCCGGGATACAGCGTGAAGCTGATTTCACTATACTTACGTCAAAATGGTCTTCACAACAATAATCTATGCTTTTATCTCCTAATTGATCTACCCTTTCCATAGCTTTCAACTAAAAAAAATTGTTGGAAAATTGGAACTAAAAAAATACAATTTTTCCGGTGCGTTGTTGGTTATATTACACAATAGACGATTTTCTATTGACTTTTGTGGACATTTTAGAAACTTGTGGTGAAACACCAGGTACAAAAGAGCGCGAACTGCGAGTGTATGATGGGCGAACTAGTGTTGGAATATGACGTCATATGGGTCGAGCACGGCCCGGCGGAGTATTGCGTTACGCGCTTACTTTAATTTACAATATTATTCCTTATTGGTATTAAATCCAAACTCCTATCCACGGTACATACTATATACTAACTTTACGATGTCATCTATAAATATAAATGACATAGATATTTAATTTAAATGACAAATGTCATCTGTCAAGTGTATAGCATTAAATTTGAAAATGAAAATGAATTTATTGTTTAAAATTTTTATAAATTAAAATAATATCTATATAGATTACTTACCGTACGACCTACATTCTATGTATAATGCTTGTTTACAATGAACGTTCAGACAGTAAGAATTTTTCACTTAAGAACTTTACTATCATACTAAGCTAACATTATAAAAAAATTATAAATAATCTATTTTCATCTTTATAGGAACCTTCGAAGAACAAAAAGGGGCATGCAATATGTATGGCATCAGACTTCTTCTACCCCAACACTGGCGGTGTAGAGGAGCATATTTACAACTTGTCACAATGCCTGATAAAACGAGGCCACAAAGTCGTCGTTATCACACATTGTTACGGTGACCGCGTCGGCGTACGATACTTGACTGGCGGACTTAAAGTCTATTATTTACCTGTACGGGTGTTTTACTCACAATGTGTTCTTCCTACCATGATATGCAATATAGCTATAGTTAGATATATTTTAGTAAGAGAATGTATTGAAATAGTCCACGGGCATTCCGCGTTTAGTGTTTTAGCCCACGAAGTATCTATAATTGGTAAATTAATGGGCTTGAAGACAGTATTTACTGATCATAGTTTGTTTGGTTTTGCGGACATGTCAGCTGTGTTGACCAATAAATATTTACAGATTTGTTTATGTGAATGTGACCATTGCATATGTGTGTCACACACTGGTAAAGAAAATACAGTATTGAGAGCTAAAGTAAAGGCTCATAAAGTCTCTGTTATTCCCAATGCAGTAGATGCTTACACTTTTACTCCTGATCCCAGGCAAAGAGACCCAAATATTATAACTATTGTAGTAGTGTCAAGATTAGTCTATAGAAAAGGTGTAGATTTGACCGCAGCAGTAATAGCTGATATGTGTCCTAGGTATCCTAATATTAGGTTTATAATAGGAGGAGATGGTCCTAAAATGTGGTTGTTACAAGAAGTAAGGGAGCAAAAAGGTTTCCAACACTGTGTTACATTGTTAGGCAGTTTGAAACATTCTGAAGTCAGAGATGTATTGGTGCAAGGTGATATATTTTTAAATACATCTTTGACAGAAGCATATTGTATGGCTATCGTAGAAGCTGCATCATGTGGCTTAAAAGTGGTATCAACTAAAGTTGGTGGAATACCAGAAGTATTGCCTGAAAGCATGATATATTTAACAGAACCTAATGTTAACAGTATTGTCGCTGGTATAGAAAATGCTATGAAAGATTTGAAACTAGGTAATGTGTTATGTCCATATCAATGTAACAGAATGGTTAGAAAAATGTATAATTGGATGGATATTACAAGACGAACTGAAATAGTTTATAATAGAATATTATTAAATAAAAACAAACCTTTAGGTCAACAGTTGAAAAGCTATTTAGATTGTGGTGTTTGGCCATTTTTATTGGTTATTAGTCTAATGTATTTACTGTTGCAATTAACTGAGAGAATATATAAAAGGAAACATATAGATATTGCGAGAGATATGAAGTTATAGTTACTTTAATATTGTTAATATATATACTAGAAATTCACATTATATTCAATTTTAAATAAATAAGACACTTTAATTGAAAAGGAAAATTTGTATATCTAATACTGCTTTTATAAAATTATCTTATGTTACTTCATGATTTTTAATTTATAATTTTCATTAAAAAATTTAAACTGAGGTTGTCATGATCCAGTGGGACAGTGTGTGACTGATATATACATATGATAATCGTAATTTTTAAGCAAACTTAATTATTCTCACTCAATATGATTATATTTAAATTATTTTTGTTTCCCTGATCTGGAATTCTTGTGGTGCATGGGGAAGAGTGTCCTAATCCTAGGTACTCTATACCTACCCTACTAGAAGAAGACAAGTCATGAAGCTGCCATTTTTTATATATTGATATAAACTAAATTGTGAATATTATCTGCTAATATTTTAAAAAAAAGTTGTACTAATTTTAATATTAAATTATTAGATATTTTAAAGTTTTAGTACTGTAAGTACATAAGTATATATATATTATAAATGTTGAGCACAGATCTGTGGGAAATAAAACAGAGTATTTGGAATGACATTTATATTAATACTATATGATCAAATAAAAAAGATTTTTTTAATATTAAAGCCAATATTATTGAACATTGTTAAATAAAATTTATTAAATAACACTCGGAGGCTGTTCTCTATAACATGCTCTTAGATAATAAGAATTAAATGTTGAATTATTATTTATAATAACTAATTGATTATTTAAATAAAAATAGCATTTTATATTTTTTATTTTGGAACCAACATTGCCCAAGAAGTTCTTTTTTCTGTTCTTTTTTTATAAATAATAATTTAAACATCTAAAAACAACATTCACTAATATTATTTATATTAGATCAATTTATAATGTAATGTGATTTAATAACACTGAGACTGACGTTTAGACATATTCAGGCTAGTAATGATAATATTTTTTTCTTATCTTCATTTGTATATTCAAGCTCTGTGAACAAACAAATATAATATTATTATAAACATTGTATTTATTTTTTCCAATGTTTTAACTAACATATAATAAATAATAATAAACTTATTTATTTATTATTGGCATAATCTTTTTAAAAACAATATCAATAAAAGAGAAATAAAGTTTTGTCCAATAGAATAAAACATTATTTTGTAGCAATTCTAGCGTATAAAATACTTTATATAACTTTGTTTTTATGAATCAATTAAAATAAACATTACATGTTAAGGGTAACTTGTCACTATTATAATAGTGAAAACTTAATTCAAAACCTATGACTTGTTTTGGAAATAAGCATGCACAAACGCAAAGATAAACAGATAAAATGACCAACAGACAATTTAAAAAAAAAAACATTGTTTTAGTTTCTATTATATTGATATTTACATCACCTGAAAAATGGACTTTCTCATAGATCTTCCATGTACAGAGAATAATCAGTGACAATTTTATTGTATAGATATAGGTGTTTATTTAAACTATGTTAGCAATATTTTTTTTATCTATATACTATGTGTATAGACATAGTTTCAGTACCTCCAGACAAGGCTTTCCATTCCATCCAAAAGAATTAAGATTGAGCCTACTTATTGCATAAAAACCTATACTAATTTGGGGCGAAAATAATCAAAACTAAACAAGAATATCTGCATATCCATAAAGAGTAATCAAGGTACACACAACATATTTATAAGGGTAAATAATATAACACTCTGATCATGGAACTGTCGTTACTGGAGTAATTACCAAAAAATTAATAATGTGTTTAGATATATTAAAACTTACACTTTAGCTGCCCTTGGTGGGTATTTAGGCCTAACACCAGCTTGCTTCAGTTGCAATACAATGGAACGCAGGCGAGCCACGTCCCTGCCTCTGCGTGGTCCAAAGTCACATAACTCGGAAACCCGAGCCCATTCATTGCCATCTTCTGGACTGCCTTCAGAACCTCTTGCTAGGGCTTTCTCTGCATTTCTGTAGTTGTTTTGTATAAATAAAATAGGTATATTATTAATTAGTTGCAGTGAATATTATGGACAGTTTAATTATGTGTATATTGATTAAATAATACATATACTATATATATTTTTATTCTATATTATAATTATTTATTGTTTTCGTTCTTTTTTATATCATATGCCTAAAGGTTGCCCTCTAGTATATTTATTTTTTGTTATAATTTTATTTTTTGGTATAAAGAATATGATTATTATGAATATAAGAATCCCAATGAGGCCAACGTGACGCAGGGGTACACGCGACGGTTGTGGGTGCGGTTACCACTCTGAGGAATGAAATATTTAATAATTTCATTTCCTCTCTGTGGTGATAAAGCAAAGAGTGGTGTTCAGTTTTGCCACTTAACACACACTGTCTCAAGAATTCGGCGAAAGGTTGGGAACGGAAGTATCTTAATGAGGAATGGATTGTCTTTACACTAGGTTGTTAAGTTCCCTCTGACCTGCTATGTGTGGGATACAAAAAGAAACATGTGAAAAATAAATAATTTAATTTATTGAGCAATATTAATACTTTAAATATTTATAGTAAATGAATAAATACACTTTTAATTATGAATAATAATGTCAGTTACATATTTTGTAATTATAATTGAAATAAATATTACATACTGATTAAATTTAATATGATATTTAAATACAGACATTTATATGATGTGTATTTTTTTACTGTTATCAAAAGAATGAACATATTAAGAACATCAATGCTTATATGAGCTCCCATTAAATGACAGACAAATACCCAAACCAACAAATGTTAGTTAATTCATATACTATATAATACTCACTTAGCAGATTCCCTGCCAGCATCAAAAAGAAAATATAAAGATTAGTTTTTAATTTTTTGACATGCAAATAACTAAACATTTAAATCTATTTCGACAAAAGATGCATATATTATTAAGCATGCATTTTACTAGTATTTTTTATATAAGAAAAAATCTACATTTATGTTTACTCACATAAAATACATACATGCTCAATGTGTACAATATTTACAACCATCTTAAAACAAAAATAGATTATTCTATAATCAGTTTTAATCATTTTATATACATTTTGTAAATAAATGTACAATTGTATATATTAAAATATTAAATAAATAACTGGTGATTAGCTATACTATAATAAAAATATTGTAAAATATAATTCAGCAATAGATTTTAAGTTATTTTATATACTTAATTATATAAAGATTGTGGTATATTTGTTTGTATTAGTAAGACAACATGTATTGTAAATAATTTTAATAACTATTTCATTTTCTCACTCTGGTAGACAAAGCATACATTTGAGCTGCAGCTCTCAACACAAAGTAATTACTATAGTGGATTAGGAACAGCGAAGCCAGATGTCCGAATTAAAGCAAAAATACTGCTTTTTTACCTAAAATTTTCAAAAATCCTGCTCTTCACCGAGAGTAAATCTAGCAACATTGATTAGGAAATGAATGAATGGATTTTTTTACTTTCCAGTGCCCACCCTGCTATGGGAACAAGAATAAAGAATAAGAAAAATAAGATGCTTTATTTTTTAAAAAAGAATTATAACCTTACCTGTTAGCTGCTTTGGTTTTTGCAATTTGTTCTTCATGTGTCTTGTACCAATCTTCTAGTTCCTTTTTGGCAACTTTTAGCATTTCTTGTTTCTTTTCTTCCTCTTCCGCATCTATTGGTTGTTTTAAAATAAAGTTAGTATAAATAAATATATATGATATGATATAGTATAAATAAAAATAGATTAGTACAATATTTGAAATCAATAACAAAATTGAAGTGTTTGTCTGTGATTTCAAAATAATTGTGGTTTTTAAACATTTTTCAAGTGTTATTCCACACTTAGGAAGAAAAATTTCGATGTAGCTTGCTGATAACATATGACTTAGTAATCAGAGCGCCTGGTCGGTTTCCAGGTGGCACGAGTTTGAGTCCCGTTACATTCAAATTTTTATACATTTTCTAAATAAATATAATTGTGGTTTTTCACAAGATTATTTAAGCAACACTAAAACAATATAGAAATTTTTGTTTATCTTTCTGTTTCTTTAGACTAATTTTCAGAAAAACTGATTTATAGGACTCACTGAAAGATATATTACCCACTATGGAGCCACATTTTATCTTAGAATTCTGACACAATAGCAATTATACCCAAGAAACTGCATTTGTTGTGCACATGTACCTATATACCCATATCATAGATTGAAAAAGAACCTAAACATCTAATAAATACAATAATTTTTTAAAACCAAAATAACAAATTTTCCCTAAATATACTTAACTAATATTAAATAAATATTAGTATAGTTCAAATGGACAAAGCCTCATGAGGACCACTAATAATAATTAATAATCAATACATAAATTTTCTTTCTTTTAGTTTCATACTGAATTCTCCATATGGTTATCCAATTGAATTTGAGAATTGAGTAGAGGAATTCAACACTTTGTATCTTACGAAAGTAGGTAAATGACAACAAATCATTCCCCTGAAAGATGATCACAGCAGTCAGGTCATCTTACTGAACCACAACTCCTTCAATTAATGGATTGAATGTAATTTAATTAAATGTTACCTTTTTCTTCTAATCTTTTCTTTTGTTCTTCCCTCCAAAGCTTAATCTTCTCGGGTTCTTCCCTCTCCTGCCTAAATACAGAAACTACTGGAGCTGCCACAGGAGCAGCAGCTGGTGCTGAGATATCATCATCTAACAAACCATTCGCTTCAAAAGCCGCTGCACTTGGGACCTCTGAAAAAGTAAAATCCACAATATGTAGTTATGGAAATATAAACAAATTGCAATAACATATAAATTAACTAGCATACCATATGCAAATATTATAAAACTTATTGATTTAATTACATAACTAAAAATTGTATAAGATTTGTTAAAATAACTACAATAATGGCATCAAAAGAGTAATTACCAACGAAGTCGTCAAATCCGTTCGAAGCCGTTGAAAGAGCGACAGGGGGCGGAGCACTGGTCTCTAGTTCGTCTTCAAGCCCGGCCAGCTGATTTTGTTCACGAGCTAAGAATTCCGCAGCAGGATCCACTTCGGGCTGCACGAAATTATCGCCGAAGTCGTCCATTTTCTATTTAATTATTAAGGTGAGACTAACAAAGTAACAAAATTCAGTATAGCTGACAAACGTTGACGTCGAATAAATAAACCAAAGACAATCTAAATTAAATACGAGTAGTCAAAGAAGTCAATTAGTCATCGTGAATGACATCGATTATTATTTCATCGATGAATTTGCGTATGGCAATATTACTTATTACGTCATACATAAGAGTATTTTTAATCTGTGCGAGGTACTCGAAATGTCAAAATAAATAACCTAAGCATAGCAACCTTCAGAATAAAATTATAAAAATGAATTTTATAACTATGAAAAGCAATTTTCTTCGGTCGAATATAATAAGTAGTTTGCGCCGCTTATCTACAACCGCACCTGAGGTTGAGCAGGCAGATGAAGTATTAATCGATGATACAGAAGATGTCCAAGCACGAGAAGCTGAGATAGAAAAGAAAAGAAACAAATCTCGGCTTGCTGCAAACCACTACAATATCATAAATGATAGACGTCCATATGAAGAGCCAAAGTGTTTGGCACATTTAACTGTAAAATATAATAGAAAAATGTATGGCAAATATGGCGTTGCGAGTGGCGTAAATCCCAGTAAATAATTATTTATAAATCACCGTATATTTCAGTCAAACTTTATCCGAAAAACTAAAAATTTAATAATATTTATTTGTTTATTTTCTAGGTATTTGCTGGCCTACAAAACAAGAAATTGAGGAAAGGAAAGAATATGAAGCTGTTGCATTCCCATACACAATACCTGAAGTTATGACATCAGTAGCTCAAAAGAGGAAAGAAGAAAATATTAAGATACAACAGAGAGATATGGAGGTGGCAGCAAAGTTCGCAAAATTAGAGCAATGGAAAAAGGAATTAAATGATAGAATTAATAAGAAGACTGCTGAGGTCCAAGCTGCAAAGGTAAAACTTGTAACATTTTTTTTATTACTTAGATTTTATGTTAAAACATTGCTATTAATTGTTAAATCCATTGACTATATAATATAGTAGGGTAGACAGAGGCAACATAGTTTTAAAATACTTAGTTCACGACTGAGTTTTTTGTATGAAATATATTTATTTTCCTCTCTCTGGTAATAAGACAAAATGTGATGTTCGGTCAATCAACATGCAATGTCTTATCAATTAAGTGTTGTGTAGTAAATGCTGTATCATAAAATTAGATACCCTATGCCCTTGCCACCTTAGTACATGAGAAACAGCAGGATGAAGCTAATTAATATAATGATAATCCGCAATAATGTATGAATTTACAGCAAAAGAAGGAGCGTCTAGTTGAAGAAGTAAGAAGACACTTTGGTTTTACACTGGATCCTAGAGATGAAAGATTCCAAGAAGCTTTAGCAAAGAGAGAGAAAGAACAAAAGAAATTAGAAAGACAAGCCAAAATGGAGGCCAAAGAGAAAATAATGATTGCAAAATTACAGCAAAAGAGTGTTGAAATAAATGAGAAGAGTTAAGATTATTTATGTTTTAGTAGTAATAATATTATGTTGTATAAATAAAATATTTCTTCTTTTTAGGGGACACTCTTTTTCAAATTTTAGCTGTAATTCTTACAGCTAAATTCAATATAATATAATATAATAAGCTAGTAACAATAAAGTAAAAAAAACCTATAAATTACATAAAAAAATCTGCATGGTAAATATCTGAAAATAATGGTTTAAATAGAGTGAAAGACTATAGTAAAATACATAATCTATATATACCATAAAATAGTAACTCATGGCCCTCTGTACATGGACGATACACAAGAACATCTATTATTGGGGTACTAATCAATGTAATAAAACTCAAAACAATCATTTGTTTTTTGTCAGTTTGTAAAAAAAAATGATACGAAAACTGATTAAAAAGCTATTTCCACAATTGTATTTTAGCAAACTTTCCTTAACGTTGAGTGTTTGTTTTATTTAAATTGGTTCATAACTCAAAAAGTGATATCACTATAAAGGATATTGTTCAACAAGATTGTTATAAAATTACTGTATGATTGATTTGGCGGACTGTCAGTCTTCAATGTTTGGATATCGTATTTAAAATTGTAACGTTACCAGAACGCCTAAGTAATTCAGATTAGTTTAAAAAAAGTCGTGGCCACAAGCGTGTGACTGTAATGGGACGGTTGTGGGTTCGATTTCCACTAGGGGATATGAATTGTCATTTATTCACATTTTCATTTCTTTGTTCTGATACCAAGACAAAAGCGTGGCGCTCGACGCCACGCTTTTGTGTTTGTTTTGTTTTCCGTCACTCAACACGCACTACCTCAAAAATTCGGTGGAAAGTGGGGAACGAAGTGTCTTAAGGCCAGGTTCCCTCTGCCTACCCTGCGATATGCGGGTTACATCGTAAAGCTGAAAAAATTAAACTCCACAATTGTAAAATAAACAAATATTTAATCTTCACAAATATAATAAAAGTGTATAAAACGAAAAGCTTTAGGAATCCTCATCGGACGACGAATATAAGGCATCTCTCGGGTTAATACTATCGCGCACGCTCTCTATGCGCACGCGCGGGGACTTCGGCGAGTAGACCAGAGTGTCGGAGGAGTCGCTCACTACACTGCTACAGGGACTGTTATATTCTGGAATATTCTATATGAAGAATAAAGGATAAGTGTTATTATTGTTTCATAGTGGGGTAAGCGTTTTATTGCATTGCGTTGTATTAATACTTAGTTGTGGGTTCGATAGCTATTCAAAAGTATAGAATTTTTGATGTATCTACTTATTTTAGAAGAATGTCGTGTGACGTCAGCGTGATGTAGTAGGTCGAGTCTGTTTGTAGATGTGGGGATTCGCGGAGGAATAATTTTATTTTTTTAACTGTGAAATGTTTCAAAAAGCAGTGAAAAGTGAAAATCCAAATGTATTGACATATGAAAGGCATCGAAAAAAAGAATTTAGTAACAAGATCGTAACTGCATGGTTCCAGTCTTAACCTTTTTCTTTCTTTTTTTTAAAGAATAATTCTAAATATAAATATAGCTACAGGTGCTTAGGAGTTAGTAGTTTTGTTATAACTACTAAAGAACCGGTAACATTTTATGTTTTTGTCACAATAAAATAAACTTTGCAGAATTTAAACACAACATTTACTTATAACGATTTAAAAGAAGTACATAAATAAACTTTCAGAGTTTAAAATAAAACTATTTTAACCGGAATAATGCATACGCGTTATTACGGTTTCCAACTTTTGGGATTATACATTTTTGAAAACCCGACGTTTCGAGCACTTTGCAGCAGTCCGTGGTCACAGGTAGACTGAGGGTGAGGAGTCATCACTCCTCAGTGAGGACTGACAGACGAATGACACCAAACTATAACAATACGTACCTAAGTATATGAAATATACCTATAATTCAAATCAATGCCAAACTTACTTTTTTCGTTTCTCTCTCTATTGCCATAATTTCATCAATAACACTTTGTTCGTTGCCATGAGCGATTTTCGAATCTCCCATTAATCTTTCGAACATTTCAGGTTTCTGTTAAAAATTAAAATTATTAAGTCACATATCATAGGAGACAATATTTAAATTAATTTAAATAATTTTACTTCCGTAATAAAAACTTTTTTGCAAAATATAAAAAATAAATATGTGGTAACTTTCATTTTTAAAAAATAGCTGATCACCAGCCAGCCAGCCAGGGCACACGGGCGGTACACGAGTTAGAGCCACTGATAATAAGAATGGCTAAATCTTTAAAAATTAATCAATCAAAACCATCCATTAGAAAATATCACTTCCATAACCATCCATTTAAAAATTATTTATTTAAAATATCACTAAGTCCACTCACCACACTGTCTTTACCATTCTGTTTATCGCCCAGCAAATGTGCGGATTGCGTCATTTTCTTAACTTTCACGTTCTCCAGCAGCTTTATGTGAGCACTTTGAGCTTTCTTCGCCGTTACGTTAACTCGAAGCTCACTTTTGTCCCTCTCTTCTGTGTCTCGAGCTTCCTCTGGATCATTAGTTTGTTCCTCGTGTGATTTCGTTAAACACTCGCTGAAACACTTTTCTTTTTATAGAAAAGTCAGGAATTTTTAAGAAAAATTACAGAGACAAAAAAAAACTGTCAACTGTCTCCTTCACTTATAACATATTTATTTTCATATTTTTCACATTTTATGAGAGACGCATAAAGCGGAATAAGCGGTTGCGTACCGTTCAGTTATATTTAATCTTTAAAAAATATTTATTTAAAATATCATATGTGCTAATAATGAATGTTTCTAACCCATTACACTGATTATTTTTAATGAAAGCGTAAATATCTTTAAACGCTTGTTGTATGTACGACAAAGTATTTTGGTCGATCGGTATCGAGCTCGAGCCGGAGCTGGTGGACGCGTCGCCTGAACGAGAACTAGCTTGCAACGACTGTTCTGAAACTGTTAAATAAGAAGTTGACTTTTAATGTTAATGTTTGTGACTAAGAAAAGATTTACTTTCTGTCATCTATTATTTTGTAAATATGGACAAACGTCCATATGGAAACGCATATAAAATATAAATAATTCTCATGCAGCGTAGGCATTATCGCCGAGTTCCAGGTTGTCAGGCAACAAGAAACATATGCTTATCTAATATCCTTGAGAACGAAATAAGACTTTATTTTTCACATAAAATGGGACAAATCTGATAGAAACAATCTACTAATAAGATTACGAAACATATCAAATACGGAAATTGTTTAAAAACCAGGCTTATTATAAAAGAAATATGGCTTCACACTTTTTGCTGCAGAGAAAACCCCCATTACCAAAAGATGAGTGGCGCAACTAATCGAACCTACAACCACTCTTACTATTAAACTCAGAAATTAAAAGATTTTATAATTTTAATTATAAAATATATATTAAAAATATATACATAAATACCAGAAGAAGTAGCGTTATTCTGCCACAACTGTATCTGTTGCTGTTTGAGGGCTCTCATCTGTTGTACGAGCTGCTCATTCAATTCTTCTAACTGTCGTCTGTGTGAAGACTCTTCTTGCAATTGCTCTTCCAATACTTCTGTATAGTCTCTGAAAATGTCTTAATATTTTTTTATAGTTCTATCAAAAAAATTAAAGATACTATAAGTATTTAGTACTATGATTTTTTATCCAATCTTAACGCTCGCTTTGCCTTTGAAGAAATGAAAATATTAAATATTTCATTTCTTCAAAGGCAAAGCGACTTCTACAATTCTTCTTCTACAATTCTTGATAATACAAGCTTAAAAAAATTCTAAAAATAGGTTTCATTAAAAATATAGGTACCTGCAGATTCATGCAATAGAATCTTAGATCATTACAATAACGCAAAACCTACAAGATTATATACATATGCATATGTCTCTCTTACTTTTCCTTCTTAGTTCCATTAGTTTTGCCATTAGTGTACTTAATAGGTGCATTCCTGACATTCGAGGCGACGCGATCTTTTGTCATAGTATTTCTGGTTCAAATAATGCTATATAAGTACTTTTATTACACTTAAAAAACTAAAGTTCTCATAATTACAGAAATAAAAATGATGGAAAAGAAAGTGGAAGAAGTGAACAAAAGTATAGGGAAGGGATCAATCTTTCCATATATATACCTAATGGAAATTATTCAGTAAAATGGTAAAATGTCAGGTCATTCATTAAGTGCCTCAATTCGATCTCAAGGTCCTTATGAATACCAATGGAAAAAAATATAAAATCGATGAGGTAATTCAATAGATAAGTGCCATATTAAAAGTATTAGTAAAATGTTAAAAAAAATTAAATTAAAGAGCTAAAACTAATATTATCTGATTGCTTATTATATAAGCTATCTCTATTGAACAATTTAAGTTTTTCTCATACAGAGTAAAATACCCAATTGCTTACTTGGTGCCAACATATTTAACAGACCTTCCATCACTTGAATGTCCACTTACATTACTCAACCAGGAATACTGAAAAAGTAAATATATGTTATAAGACACTTAGTGTCTCTTATAAAATAGGCTTTAGGACCAAACTAGTATTCTTCAGAAGACGATATTTGTTAATTAAGATAATTTAGGGCCTATTTGCTCTAGCCGCGCTAACTTGCGGTTTCACTCCCAGTGTATGACACAAACAAATTGTCCGGATGTATAATATAAATATAGATTAAATATGTATACCTACAGGTACATAATTACAAAGCGTACAATATTTTCGGAATAAAATAACATTTTTTTGAGCTCTAAAAGTATGCGTAGTAACAAATAAAAACAAAAAATATTTATGTTCTGCAATTCATACCTGTACCTCACCAATGCCCCTTTCGTTTTGTCTCACAGCCGCTCGTATTTTAGAAAGAGATTCGTTCGCAATGAGTGGATTATGTCTCATGTCCAGAATAACTAATGTCGTATTGGACCGCATCATTTGTAGGACGTCGCAAGCGCACTCCTCCGTTAGACCACAATTTTGCACGTCAAGTGCTGTTAAAAGGCAGAACAAAATATGTTTATTACTTAGTTTATTTGTATATTAGTTAATGCTTATTTAGGAGTTAGTAGCCCATAAAATGTATAATTATGAATGTTGTCAATAAAAAATACTTTTTATTTATTTATTTTATTTTAATTATGATACTGAATAGACTAAACGCATTGTTTTTATAATCGTGTTTCCAACTCAAACATGAAATAAACCGAGACTACAACAGTGAATAGACTGTAGTAGACTGAGATTAAAAGATCTATAATATCGATCTAATTTATATTATAGATATTTTTTTTACCTTTAATCCATAAATCATCAGCCAGTTCATTCAATATTTTTGTCACTCCCAAGTCACCTAATTGTGGATTGCCACACAAGGTGATTCTCCTCAATCCCGCCATGGTGTCCAGGTCTGGCAGTCGATAACGTAAAGTATGCACCCAGTTCTCACTGTAGCGGTGTATTTTTTGATACTAAAAACAAGCATCATCGAAATAATTATCGTCATTTATTATATTTGTCTTAAATAGATTTTGGGGTTCAAAATAAAAAAAGAAAATGAAATTTTAGCGCTTCATCAGCTATTTTGGGATTAGGTAATTTAATCAGTAATTTTGTCTATGTTACGCTTGCCCTACTTCCAATTGTTATACACTATACACTAGACCTACTTATGATAAAAAAAGATAATATGTACGACACATATTATCGAAATTATCTAGTTACATATTTGAATCCGGCCCGGGTGAAATTATATGCTTTAATTAAAAATAAATCAGCTTCAAGCTATATCCCGCACATAGCAGGGTAGGCAGAGGGAATCCTGTGTTAAGATACTCCGTTCCCCACTTTCCACCCAATTTAATTAAAATAAAATTTATATAAATATTTTATCTTCAAGTGTGGGAGAGTCATCTCACCAGCAATGGCAACACGCATGAGCAGACTCAACTGGATTATTACCACCCTTAGCGTTTAAAACCAGCGTGAAGTAGTGGCTTTTTGCCGCTACGTTTCGCATTAGGTAAAGCAGTCTCTGGTGTCCAAATCACTCCTCTTGCCGCCGAATTTTATAACCGCATAGTACGTCAGAAGCTAAAATACCATCCACACCACCTGGATACGTGGTACTCCACTACTGTGCGGTTTCGTAGGAACTTTCTTCCATGCGCCACGAAATTTTAGAATGGCCTACCCGCGGCAGTGTTTCCAGTTCGATGTGACAGGGGTACCTTTAAAAAGCGCATCTATCTCCACCTAAAACGCCAGCACCTGTGGCTACTCTGGTGTTGCACAGGGTCGTGGGCGGCGGTGATCACTTACCATCAGGCGACACGAACGCTTGTTTGTCTTGTCTTTTCCATAAAAAAAATCCTCGAATGGGGATCAAACCCTCAACCAATCACGTTTATAGCTACACTTTGTGCCTCTGCGCCATGACTGGCCTCACTTACTATGCTTATTATGAGTGCGAAATATTTTCTCGCAGACAGTACCTAAATTTTTTTTTTCACGTGTAAGTATATAAAAATCTATCTATAATTAATCTATCTATAATTAATCTATCTATAATTCCATACTATCTGTTACTGATTATTTATTTATGATATCATTACCTTAATTAAATCCGCTATATAACCGGCCCCAAGTGGTGTTAATTCACAACCAGTTAAGTCCATAGTCAGAATATTTGGAAGGCATCGCACCGCCTTGCAAATTGCTAAACAGCCGGCGTCACCGATCAGAGATCGCGCTAAGTATAGGTGTTGGAGAGAACTGTTCACTAGAAGAGCCTGTAATTATTTGTATTTGATTATTGTAGACGATATGCAGTTATATAATAGAAATTGAGTTGAAATGCCAGTAAGTTATGTTTAATTTTGAATCGCATTATTAATAAATTCAAATAATTATCACTGCTTTTCTGAACAGCCACAAACGCACGAAGTCTCACAGGAAAAAATGAAGTAGATGCTGGTTAAGGATTTTGATGTCTTTATTTCTCTGTATGTGGTATTTATATAAAAAAAAACTATGTTATCTCTCTGTTCTATAAAAATTAAGGAACTATACAAAATACTACCAATTCAGTCATTTTATCATTTAACATTATTTACCTCGCATATAGGATTCAAATAAGGTATTTTTAAAGGTAGCCCCTCAAGAAGTAGTGAGGTAAGCAGTGTTGTGTTCGAAAGTAGTTGTGACACGGCCTCTACCAAATTACTTAGCATAAAATTTGTTAAAATAACTGATCGTTTGTTAACAGTTTTGGCAAGCCGCTCACAGTCAATGTGTTCCAGTACTAGAATTTAATATAAAAGTTAAATTATAATAAATCAAATAAATAAGCTTAACTTAAACTCTATATCCCGCACATAGTAGGGTAGGCAGAGGGAACCTAGTGTTAAGACACTCCACTTCCTAATTTCTGCCGAATTCTGGATGCATTGCGTGTTGAGTGGCGGAACGAACTCAACGTCGCGCTTTGCATCGACCACCAGAGCGAATATTTCAGTCATTTGGATGGATATTTCAGTTCCTCGAGTGCCGAGCGAACCCTCAACCAGTCGTTTCTGTCACACTTTGTGCCCTTGCGCCACGACTGGCCTCTAATTAAAGTTAGATTATAAAATAGTCAAAATATATTTAATTATCATGCGACACTTTGAGAGGTCAGTTGTTATTAAGCCCGCAAGACCAACCCGCAACGCAACAATAATTATTTTGAAATATATTATTTTCATTTATTTCCTACTATTCTTCGCTGTTTGCTCAAACCGTATCCGTAACCGATCGGGGAAATTAATATATTAACTATCATTTAATTAATCTTTAATCCATTATCGTCGTATTGTCTACGCGTGGTGTGGTATTTTAATTTTTCTACTATATAGATATATATTTTCTAGTTGCATTTTAATATTTTAATGGAAAACCACATTATCTATATCATCTAAGATCACATCCTCATAAATATATTCTTTAATGAAAACTTTAGACAATTTAATGTATTAATTATTCATACCAGTTTTCACTTGCTGGCGACATTTTACAGCCACTGAATGTAAGCTTAGATCACAACTCAACGCGTTAAGGATAGGCGGCCAATCCGCATATTTTATTCTATCCACGCAAAAATCAACAACTTTGCCGTTCCCTGAGGGGACCACATTGCTTAGTGGCGTAAGGTTTTGTAATTTACAACATTTTAAATAGCATTGGTGGAATATGCGACTGCTCTTGCCGTCACTTTTGCCGACCATTTTCTTTAAAAAAAGTAAATTTCTCAAAAAACCATCCGGCCGTCAGGAGTTTAACAATTTGAGTGCTTTAATACATTTGACAACCCGTTATAGTCAAATATATTGAAATTGGAATTTTCGGGACAGTGACATAGTCATATTTATGAGTTGTTTTAAGGAAAATAATAATAAACCTTTTTGAATTATTAATTTGGGAACATTCAGCTTCAAAGTTTTACTGTAGTGTAGGTAAATAGTCGATTTAATATAACATGTTGTGTGTGGAACTTAGGGCTGTGCTTGTTTAGCAGATCGAAAAATTGAAAATAATAGTTTAAACATAATAAATCACGTCTAACATTTTAACGGCGACGATTGTTAGGCTCGTGTACATATTTTTTTAGTTTCTGTTCATGTATCTTCAATACTCAGCGGTTATAACTTATGTATAATTAAATTCTAGGAAGTGATTATAAAAAAAAAACACTCATAATGTTCAATAAAATAGCTTTAAAATCCACCATTTAACAGCACATAACGTGGGTATTGAACATTCTTATATTACCTACTTTTTATTTATGTATAGTGCGGAAGTGGATTAAATCAACAAAAAAACTTATATTAAATAATAGTCTTTCTTCGTGCGTTCGTTCTTTTTTCTATTTTTTAGATGCACGTTGTACCCAGAGAGGTGTAGGCAAAAGAAACCGGGGAACCTTGGGTTAGACCGTTCGTTCCCATTAAGACACTTCCGTTCCCCACTTTCCGCCGAATTTTAGAGGCATTATGTGTTAAGTGTCGAGTAAAAAAATAAAAAAAAACAATAATATTTAATAAAAATTTATTTAAAATACACTTGTGACTAATTCTTTTACAAATACAAAAACATGTCATTGTGGCAGTATTTTTTTTGGGTGCATTATATTTAATAATTAAAAAGTAAAAAAACCAATTAAGTAAGTTTAGTTTAGAAACTATTATCATAAGAAACAAAAACCTCTTTAGAATTATATAGAATATAATATCCCAGAAATAAAAACGCCACATAATAAATGTAATATTTACAAAACCCTTTGTTAAATAATAACAAAATATTAATAAAAAAATATCTTCTCATAACTTCTTATTTGTAAATAACTTGGTTATAGTGATACGGTAACGAAACAAAATATCTATGATATTTTGCTTAAAAACTAGAAATTTCGTCGAATACAATTGACGAGACAGTAATAAAATACGTTTATCAAATGTCATATAATAAAAAAATAATAATTATATTATCAACAGAATAAAAAAAATGGACACCGTTTTAAAAGCATTTTTATTGTTTTATTTAGTGTAAATTTTACACTGATAAAAATAATATTTTTAAATTTATTTTTACTGGAAACTAATGAATAATTTAAAGACAAGTAAGAATCGTTTAAATGTCAAAGAGAATAATTTCGCTATAGAACATAACATGTCTATTATTGTCATTTTTTAATAAATTTACTTGAAAATGCGTATAACTCGGCGTCCATTATAAAAAAGTTAACGTTACAGTCATTTTATAAAAGTATGATCATTAATATCGATTACTAAAATCGAATGATTACAATATATTTTTTTTTGCATTTTTTATTTTTTATCGCAAAAACGCGATATAATCGAAATCACGCTTTAGCATGTGTAAAATGGTACAAAATCGATTTCGTTTATAAATATTAAAAATAATATGCATCCATTGGCCTCAGGTACACTAGACACTTATACCGTAATAAATACATTAAATATATTAGGACAAATAATATTTTCTTCTTTAATTTTTATAAAATAACAACAACTTTTTTTCTCTCTTTCACAGCCTTCCAGAGCAATTTTTGACTTTCAATCTAATTTTAAGGATTTCATTCAACTAATAGATCACCAATTTAATACCGATACATTCACCTTCTCTTGCATTCCTCGAAATAAATAAATATTGTATACATGCAGAATCATTCTCATAGTCATTCAGTAATATATTTTTATCGATCTTTTCATTTATTTGGAATGAATAAAATACATAAAATATATTTAAGTGATTACAATAAAAAAATTGCATTTAATTTAGTTTATGTTAATAATGTGACATTAAAGTATTCATAAATAAAATAAAAAAATACACAATAATATGGGTGATATTTCACCGACCAATTAACTTATGACCATTCTTTCACTTTTCACATGAAAAATCAATCTCTCATTAATTCATTCAAAATAACTGTCATATCTAATACGTGAAATTGATGACTTCAAACTAACAATTCATTCCAAACGTTCAAAACTCGATGTCTCGATGAAACTCGATAGATTTATTATTCCGCATAAGTGACGATATAGTTGACTGGCTGCCGGTCCGACTCGGGCTGGTCCCCCTCGCTGTATGAATCGTTCGAGTACGACTGTCGTCGTGTCCATTCACTCTCTGGGTCGGAAAATAGGTTACGGTCGTCGAGGTCGTCTTCTGTATTGTCTAGATCTAGATCTGTGAATAAATATATATTATTTATTTTGTTAACATAAAATAAAGTATTGATGCTATAATTTAAAATCTCTAAAAATCTTTAAAATCTTTAAAAACTCATAAATGTTAATGTAAAATTTATTTATGTCCTTAAAATAAATTAAGAAACTGGGCAATTCACCACTAGGTTCCGTGCTTCTATGCAAAAACACGTAACAAGATCTAACCAAAAACACAATATCATATCACAATGGGATAGCGTTTGACTGTGGTTTTTTTCTGCCCTTTAAATTACTAGTCCTATGGTTATTTTCATTTCATATCCACGTCCTGCCCACTCAACACACAATATCTCAAATTAGGGCGAAAAGAGAACAAAGTGTCCTGACACTAGAATCCCTCCGCCTACTCTACTAAATGCGGGATAAAGCGTGAAAAAACAAATCACGTTATATTACCGTCACATATCAACTGTCCAGACCAGTCGTTGTCGAACTCGAGCTGCTTGTTGATGTGACGTTCGTGCGGCGTCTGCATCGCGTCCGTGTCCGCGTCCGTCACGTCGTAAATCTCTGTCATTTTCATCTATGAAAAAAAATACTTTTTAATTATTGTCTGAATAGTATAAATTGCCTTGCTGTGTTTGTCCCTGGGGATAGAATAAAAACCCACACCCTCCCCCCTTGACCCAGGGCATCGATTGCTTGATCTGATGTAAGATTAATAGCCAATGGACTAGCCACTAAGGAGGCACCCATATCATAAAAATGAATGAAATCTTTTAATTTGATGTTATTCGCTACAAAGGCACAAAATATAAATATTTTCGTGCCTGGCTACCTGCCATCTCACCAGGGAATATGGAAAATGGTATATAATAATACTTGCTTCATAGAAATACTAGAGGAACTATAGCATAAAAAAATATTATAATTTAAGCATATAATATTAAAATTTAAGAAGTAAGAAATATAATACTTAAATTTAAGAAGTGAATGACACACAAATTATAAAAAAAAATATTAACGATCATTTCAAACTTTAATAACTACGCATTTTTTATTTTTATATATTTGTAAATACAAATCATTTAAATCATCAATCATCTTTCTTATAGATGATTAATTATGAACATACTTACGTCATTACAAATAAATTAAAAAAAACTACGCAAAGAGCGAAGCTGATTGTTTATGTTTTTTTTTAAGATAGCTGAGTTACGGTATTGTTTACATACAGCTTGAAAATGTCATTACACATTTGTAAGACAGATGCTAATTACGCTCAATTATTGTAATTGTAAACACCTCTAATAATATCCGAGTGAAAGGTTAAACTTATATCATCGGTTAAAGTCTTATTAAAACAAGGACTTGGACCTAAGACTTAATTGATCGTAAAATAGTCCGTTTTTATTTTTTATCGAAAGGGATTTGTTGATCAAAACGCAATAGGTTTATAATAATAAATAATTATTTGAATTGAGGCCGGTCGTGGCGCAGCGGCACGAGGTGTGACTGCAAAATCGACTGGTTGTGGGTTCGATCCCCACTCGAGGAGATGAAATATTCACTTAAATTTATATTTCCATTTCTTCGCTCTGGTGTCGAGGTTAAGCGCGGCGTTGAGTTCTGCCACTCAACACGCAATGCCTCCAGAATTCGGCAGAAAGTGGGGAACGGAGTGTCTTAATACTAGGTTCCCTCTGCCTACCCTGCTGTGTGCGGGATACAGCGTGAAGCTGATTTAATTTTAATTTTTTAATAAATAATTATTAATTAATTAAAAACCCAGGCACGGATTTCCTTTCGTCTAAAAAAAACACTTGTTCCAACGATAACCTTTTTATAGTCATTGCAAAGTTATTACGACTATATTCGTATTCCTATTATCTCTATCTATTCTATTTCGTATTTTAAAAAAGATAAAAACAACAGATTACGAAAAAAGCACTTGCCGTAACTGAACAGTATTTAATTTGGCCAGTAGCTGTGGCCAAGAACACATAACGTCACGTCATAATCTATATGTTACAGATCCTAAAAAATCTTGATTTTATTCACGCTTCACGCTGTATTTAGCAAGTAGCAGGGTAGGCAGAGAAAGTCCTAGTCTTAAGACACTCCACTCTCCACTTTCGACACCAGAGCGAAGAAATGAAAATATTAAATATTTCGTTTCCTCGAGTGGGAGGGAATCAAGCCCATTAGTCACGTCACGGAAATGAAATATTGAATATTTTCTATTCCTCGCACTGGCAACGAGCCAAAGCACGGCGTTGAGTTCCGTCACTCAACACGCAATGTCTCCAGAATCGGAACAGGGGTCTCTTAATGACAACGGAGTGCCTCAACACTAGGTTCCCAGGTTCCATATGCCTATCCTGCTATGTCGAAAGAAACTAATTCATTCTGTAAAAAGCAGTGAGAAACGACTAGTCTATCAAATAAATATTTGCTGCAAAGCGTGGTCGGCATATTTACGATAACCTATAGGTTGGCGTGTGAAAAACATATGATAAACGTCACAGTAGGTACAGATTCAAATACGCTTATTGGTCAGAGATAAAAGGTTAAAACGTGGTGCGTTTACGTTATTTTGCAGAGAATTACTTTTCTTTATTTCCTTTCTCAAATTGGAATCTTTGGATATTCGAAAATAGGAAGTTTTCGAGAGAGGAACTTAAATTGATTTATTTTTTTTACTAATAAATAAATCTTAATTATATATGAAAAGATTAAATTACATATGAAAAGATATAAATGATTATTATAGAAAATAAACGATACAAGAAGAACCTATATGCATAACAAGATATTTATTAGCTTTATGCTTTTGTAAATTTTAACAAAATGAAAAAAAAATTAGAAGTATTGCTGCATATAACTTTTTTAAATAGTTATTAATAATATTTATACATAAAAATAGCTAATTAAAACTAAAAAATATTTTAAAGCCTATAACAATTAATTTAAAAATTATGAAATAATTACCGTACTTAAAAAAATCGATTCCATTAAAGTGGTAATCTATGAATAAAAGAATCAAATGTTGTGTTTATATTTATTTAAACGACTATTTATTTTAAACAGTTCAAAGACCTTTAAATAGTAAACATAATCTTCATATATAATAAAAAGATAAAGAAGGCAATTTTGTTCATGAAATATATAAAAATAATAAAAAGTAGGTTGATTAACATATCAATTATAGAAACTAAAACCCACTCAGCAGAATTCTTGTCTGTCTGTTTGTTCGCCAATCACCCAAACTACCCAATCAAAATGGATGAATTTTAATATGGTGATAGCCTAGGGACTGGAGGTACATTTGGGTTCTATCCCGGTTTTCATTATAGTTTCCTTAAATAAATTCAAGACCGATAACTACAAATTACTTAAAATACCGATAGCTACTGGATGGAACTGAATGAACTTTGGCACGGTAAGAGTTCAAAGCCTAATGCCACTTATAGGATATTTTTCATCATGGAGAATAGAGTGATTTTAGTAGGAAAAATAAAAATCTGACATACTCAAATTACGTCGATTACTCGCAAGTGAAACTAAATAATATAAATTTAATTCAAATTATTAATTAATAAAAGTAACAAATATATTATATTATATGAATTAAACTTAATGTTAATATAGTAAAAACATAAACCATTTTTAAATTTGAAAAAAAAAAATTATTAACTTTATAGTTGATGTTTGTAGTTTTTCAAAAGGTACAAGAATTAAAAAAATTGCCTAAAACAAGCTTTCTTTTCATGTGTTGTAATAACTATTGGTATGTGTTAAACAAAATATTACTGATGATAATAAATAAATCAGCTTCACGCTGTATCCCGCACACAGCAGGGTAAGCCGAGGGAACCTAGTGAAAGACACTCTGTTCCTCACTTTCTGCCGAATTCTGGAGGCATTGCGTGTTAAGTGGCAGAACTCATCGCTGCGCTGTCTCGACACCAGAGCGAAGAAATTGAAATATACATTTAAGTAAATATTTCGTCTCCTCGAGAGGGGATCGAACCCACAACCAGTCGGTTTTACAGGTACACTTTGTGCCGCTGCGCCACGACCGGCTATATACTATATATACCGGATAATATTTAACATCAGCTTCACGCTGTATCCCGCACACAGCAGGGTAGGCAGAGGGAACCTAGTGTTAAGACACTCCGTTCCCCACTTTCTGCCGAATTCTGGAGGCATTGCGTGTTGAGTGGCAGAACTCAACGCCGCGCTTAACCTCGACACCAGAGCGAAGAAATGGAAATATAAATTTAAGTAAATATTTCATCTCCTCGAGTGGGGATCGAACCCACAACCAGTCGGTTTTGCAGTCACACCTCGTGCCGCTGCGCCACGACCGGCCGGTTGAATTAATTACGACTTAAACTTAACTGTTATGATTTATGAAGGTAATCTCCACTAACAATTCAACTTTGCTTACTTTATTGTATAAAATATTATATAATAGTGCTTCAAAAATATATATTTTTATCAACAATCATATAAACCAGACGTTTCGAATGTCATTCTTTAGCCAGGGTCATACCAGCGCGATTGCTATATAATATTCGCAGGCAAAGTAATGCCTTGAGTTCATTCAAATGACGATAACTTTTTTTTTAATGAACCGATTTTGATGAACTAAACTTTAGTACTCAAGTTGAGTTAAAACAAAGCAATTGGTGAAATTTTCAAGTAAATCGGTTCAGTACTTTCAGAGAAAAATGCGGACAGAAATATGTCGACAGACAGACAGACAGACAGACAGACAGACAGACAGACAGACAGACAGGCAAAAAATTCAAAAAAAATCTTTTTGCTTTCTATTATTCTTTTTAAGTATCCCTCTATCCATTTCAGTCAAAATTACTAAATGTACAGACAAAATATTTTTACTGTCTTATTATATATAGAGATTAGAGGGTGTGATTCGATTCCCAATCGGAGGAATGAATTATTATTTATTAATATTTTCATTTTTAGGCAAGGCAAAAGCCTGGCGTTGAGTACCGCCACTCAAAGCCACGGAAAATGGAGAACGGAGTATTTTAGCACCTCTGGCAACTTTCGTCGGTCGGTTCGGTCATCGATTTTAACTTTTTTTTATTTATGAACCGATTGAAATAAAACAAATACTAAATGTTACGGGAAGTTTGCTAAAATATAAAAGTGCATTTAAATTGGCTAAGCCGTTTCTGAGACTAGTATTACATTATATGTACTTATGTATATTAGAACACGATCGTTATTAAGTGCATTAAGTAAATAATTCAGTAGTGTAAGCGGGCGCAGCCGCGAGCAGGTCGCTAGTAATATTTATATGACCTTGTCGATTAGATAATATATTATAAGAAAAATAGAACTGTAATATGTAAATTCTCGTGTAAAATAAAATGTAAAAAAAAACAACAAAAATAATAATAATATACAAGAAAATAATTTTGAAGCGAAATTTATTATTTTTTTATTTGAAGGTTGTGGATTATAAAGATATTATCTAGAGATTCGCATTTACTATTATAAGTATATTATTATACTTACTTTTAAAGTTATTCAATCAAAAATTATAATCTTTCGCAAATATTTATCAGTGTCCTTGAAAAATTATTGCGCATTTTAAAAATTTAAAATACGTCATATTATTTTTTTTTGTTAAATGACGTAAATTATAACAGATTGTCGGAATGCAAACATTTTTTGTGGTCAATATTTAAAAACAATGCTATACAACCTTTATGCTTTCTCATGGAACTATCATTATTTTGGTTATGTTAATATTATCCGTTTAATTTTGACCTACCATGTTAGTAAAAACAAGTGTGACTGTAAACGCGACAGGTAGTGGGTTCGATTTCCATTCTCGAAGAAATGATATATTTTCGCTCTGGTGTCGAAGCAAAGCGCGGCGCTGAGTTTAGCTACTAAAATGGGAAACAGTTCCCTTTGCCTACCTTACTGTGTGCGGAATACTATTCTATACTAAAAATGTTAGTAAAACGCAATTTTTAACAATTTAATGTGTAATAAAATATAAAATATTACCTTATTATCGCTGTCTAAATAGTAATACGCCAGTAACGCCTCATTGTGAGTGGTCACGTTTAGGATGTGCTCGAACGTGTCGGCGTCCGTTGGTGCATCGCCACCATACGTTATACGCATTTGACTTGCACGCCTGAAAAAAATGTGCAAAATTAATGAGTTTTTGCTATAGAAGACATATGTCTATGTGGTCTATAATAAGTTATGATTATACACGATGGTTTTGGGTTCAATTTTGACTCACAGAAAAGATTATCTTTAAAGATTTTGAACAAAGTTTCGCCGTTCATCTAAGGTCTCTGAACAGTTCTGAATAAAGGAGTGTTTGATATATTATTATATGATGATAAAATTAGGAAAATAATAAAATAGGTACTATTTGAAAAAACACTATTTTCTTTCTACATTGAATGTTGCGTGAAGATAGAAATATATTAGTTTTTTACGGAAATTATCTGTTAAAAATCATTAATTAAATAAATTATTACTCAGGAATGAAAAGAATAAAAATTGATAATAATTAATAAAGATAATTATAATTTCAAAGTGTATAAGTGCGCAGAAATACAATTCCTAGCAGTCAACCACGTGGAACGACATCAATGTTCACAACAGACCACTTATTATTAGGTCTTACATCATAACTCATAGCTATATTAGTTTCAATTGTAATTTTACAACAAACACTACACAGTACCTACACAAGAATAGCACAGTATCAATTATAGCAGGGTACCGACACATATAGAGGTCAGTCGTGGCGCAGGCAAAGTGTGACTGTAAAACCGACTGGTTGTGGGTTCGATCTACACTCGAGGAGATGAAATATTTACTTAAATTTATATTTCCATCTCTGGTGTCGAGGCAACGCGCGGCGTTGAGTTCTGCCACTCAACACGCAATGCCTCCAGAATTCGGCAGAAAGTGGGGAACGGAGTGTCTTAATACTAGGTTCCCTCTGCCTACCCTGCTGTGTGTGGGATACAGCGTGAAGCTGATAAAAAAAAACCCTATAAATAAAATCTACGTAGTATAAAAAAAGTCACTTTCCACCAATGTATGAGTAAATCTTTCACACTACGCAAAGGATTTTAATGTGGTTTTCACTAATAGATAAAGTGATTTAAGGTTCTTATGTAAAACTTAAGCATATTATTATATGTATAGTAAAAATAACATATTTTAAATAAACATATTATTTACAAAAATTGGTAATAACATATAATATAATAATTGATAAAAATATTCTTATAGGCGATTTGAACCAACGACCATCAGTTATACACGTTCTAAGTTTATCACAATAATTTAAGAATTACATATATGTACCAAAAAAAATTATCATACATCGTAACTTTTGTAATATTAAGTTAAATAGGCAAATATTTGTTAGCGCATGCAGTATTGCATAATTTTAAATGTCAAGAGTCATGAAATAATTAAGCATACAAATTTGAGATTGTAAGACGTTTGAAAATGGCATTAGAATCACTTCCATTTACATATTTACATATATATTCCGTTATGTAATGAAACTTAGTTTGCAAACACATATTTAAGTAAGACAAAAGATTTATGTGTGTGTGTGTGTTTTATTTGCACAACAAGCCAAGTCTACAGGTAGAGATAGGCTATCAAACGTTATTTTCGTTCTTCGTTTACTATTGATTTTAGTCATGTGGCATGTTGGCTGATGGAATCCATGGATATATTTTGTCTAATCGTACCGACTAATGAAACCATTTTAAAAACATTACAAAGGTACTTTCAAGTTAAAACGTATTACTAAGATCTACCTAAAATAATAAACATTTTAATACACCGAACATATAAAAGTTAGTTGTGACGCAGAGGCACAAGCGTGCGGCTGTACACGTCTGGTGGTGGGTTTGATTCCCACTCGAGGAAATTAAATATTTAGTATTTTCATTTGCCGCGCTCTGGCCACGAGACGCAGTGTTGAATTCCGTCATTCAACATGCAATGACTCCGAAAATTTGGCAGAAAGTGGGGAACTTCTCAGGTTCCCTCTGCTTGCAGGGTAGGCGGTATTTGCGAAATGCAACGTGAAGCTTAAAAGAATTATGCAATTTTCAGATAAAATTATTTTAATACTCCAACTATATACAATCATATAAATGTAGAACGTAACACAATCCTGGAACTTAAAATATTTATACGATTTTTACATATTTTCATAATTTTAAACGGTGCAAATAACTTGTACGTATAATATAATACTTTAATGTTATTTTTATAACAACAGAGTCTCAGTCGTACGTGTAACCTCCCGATAATAGATATCTGACGTCTTCGCTGGTGGCTGTTCAACATGACACAATTATTGAGTGGAAGTGCGCAGTAGATAACACTATCACAACTTTCGTTGTTTCAATTGATATTAATTTTGCATTTGCCGTATTTAATTTAATTTTGCTAAATATTATTATGCATATATGACAATATTATTTCTAAAAACAATAATCTAAATTATCTTAATATTTAATTTTTATCAAAAAGTGCTAAGGTATGTGCACCTAATACGTATGTCGTTTGAAAACAAACGCAATTCTTGTATATATATTGTACAAGGTCAATTTTTTTATCATTATGTTGCACAATAATTTAATAAAACAATTCATTTGTTAGAAAAATATGCAAGAACATGTTTTAAAATTTTTTTATTAGATTATTTGCAATCAATTGACGTAGTGGAACTGTGTAGTACAAAATTTGTTAAGAATTTTACTTTTGACACAAATAAGGACCTAAGTACTTCGTTATTATAAAGTACTTTAGGTAATATTGTTTCAATATAGATTAAAGTAGATTACAGGCCGGTAGTGGCGCACAGGCACAAGCGTGCAATTGTAGATACGATAGGTTGTGGGTTCGATTCCTACTCGGGGAAATAAAATATTTAATATTTTCATTTCCTTACTCTGGTAACGTCAAACAGTCACACCACTTAACAGGCAATACCCCCAAAATGGGGCGGTAAGTGGGGAACAGAACAAAAAGTTTCCATTTCCTCTGCCTACCCCGCTATGAGCGAGATACAACGTGAAACCAAATCAAGAACCTACGTACGGTGGTTTTCAATATAATAATTTCCAATCAAATCTAAAGCAAAAATAATGAAAAAAAATTAACGTTACATATTAATATACAGTTGACCAAAGGTTTCCGTATACAAATAATGGCTTTGTTTCTAAGCCTCTACAATAACAAGCATGACTAATTCGTGATCAGCCATACTCATACAGTCGTTTGTGTAAAGACCTATGCACCGTCGTTTAGCTCTAATTGGCTATTTTATGTAGTAAGCAATTTTTATGATGTTTAGGTACTACAGATATAGATTACTTCGTCACATAATTATACGCTGAAAAGATAGACAAAGAGACAAGAAAGACTTGACAAAAAATTGAAGTCAATTAAAATCACAATATGTAATGTATGAATAAATCTGTCTGTACAAGAAGTTTATTTTTTTTTAATTCTTTAAGCGACTTTAGACTTGAATATTCGATATCGATTATCGATATCGATTGATAAATTACAGAGAAAAATTATCTAGACAAATATAGGGACGGACGGACAAATATAGAACAAAGCAATCCTATAAGGGTTGTCCTTTTGTTTTTAAGTGTGGAGCCCTAAAAAGCTGTGTTGGACACTTATTAAGTTAATAATACTTATTTTCATAAATTATCGAATTATTCTGTTTAATAGAGTAATCAATATATATTTATGTAATGAAAAAAAATCTATGAAAATAATGACTAATCATCTAATACATTGCACAATGGAATCGAAACCTGGGAAATAGGGCACTCGGATAAGAACGTACTTTATCAGACAACAGACCCTTTGTTTTCGTCAGAATGTGTGTCGATTCGTAATTTATATTTTGATCTTATTCATTTAGATTTCTTAAATAGTTTTTTTTTTAAATATGACCTTTCTATGCTTATTGGAATATCATCACAAATTGGAAGGACTGTGAAGATTGATGGTAATGTTTCTTAAGCTATCTATACTTCAGAAAGGCTCACTCTTTGAATGGTTGTAAGTTGCTCAATATGTACATATATTGTTATGAAGAATTGGCCATACCTTTAAAGCACTGGTTCCCAACCAGTGGTCCACGGACCACCAGTGGTCCGCAGAAGCCTAAAAATGGTCCGCGAACGATTTTAATTTTATGACTGGGGATGGTGAGTATTATACTACTGATAGTAAGTTTCTGTTTGATTTTCACAGTTAAATTTTATTATACCTACATGCAGAGTGGTCCCTGTTACCAAGAATGATATATAAGTGGTCCTTGATTAAGAAAAGGTTGGGAACCCCTGCTTTAAAGATTAAAAAAAGTAATGAAAGACTTTGTCAGTTTTTCTTTCGAAATATTATTGCATGAATGAAGAATAATTGTTCCGGTGACCGAGGACCTCAGGAAAGCTGAAGACAGAGTGGCATGGAAGCAGCTTCAGCAATCAGCAACGAAAAAACCAACCAAGAAGAAGTTTCAGTGATAAGGTAAAATAAATATTTTAATACTAATAAAATTTAATAATGTAAAATTACAATAATTTTTCAATTTAACCTTCGCTTATCAACAAGCTGAAGAATGTTATCAGTCACGGAAGAGAGCGACGTATAAAATTATATTCAGCAATGTTCAAACATGAAAAGGCTGACTGGCTGACATTGGCTGAAATCTACTTATTTTAAGTATTATTATTATACAATGAAAACCTTAGTTTCAGTCGAATACAAAGATAAAGAAATTTAAAGTAGTATCTAACAAATGATATTTATCTGCTGTGTCACGGTATCACACATAAAAAACCGGTCAAGCGCGAGTCGTAATCTATGCTTTCGTATCAATTTCAGGATTGAAGTTCAATGAAAAATACAGTATTTATAAAAGTTTACAAATTTAAATTGCGGGCCTATGCACTCATTGAGTATGAAATCTACTAAAAATATAAATTTGTAATTATTTTTTTCTGTGAAATACATATAAATTTTCACTTTTCAGATTTTTTACTACATTTGTTCTGACTTCGTGCCAAATGACATAACTGTAAATACACGAGAAGCACCCTATAGGTTTTAATTACGCGGCGATTTTCATATAAAATGCTGTAAAAACGATGCATAAATGCTCATTTATCTTTTGATGAGAGATGGTTTAGAAGCTTGGTTTTTCTGTTTTGTAGGATCGTAGATCTGAATATTTGATATTAATGTCAGTTTGAAATTTTTACGCGATTTCGAAATGAATAGTCTTGACAGCCAGACAGACGAACAACAAAGTGATCCTATAAGGATTTCGTTTTGTCCTAGAACCAAAAACAATAAATGTACGTTGCTTAAAATTGGTACTACAACATAAAACTAATTAAATGATAAATATTTCAAAATATTCTAACTGAGGCTCAATTACAATATTATTTATAAAAATACATAAATTATAATTACTCATCATAGATAATAGGTTCGTATATAGATAGATACAGAACAATGGAAATTAATGTATATAATTTTATCATAAAAAAATATATATTCCTGACCTAGCAACAGATTTGACATTTAAGCGTATATAACTTTATCGTGCTCTATTAGTAAGTACCTATATATGATGATTATTAATAATATGATTTAATTAATTGTTATAAGTCAATAACTTTTAGTGACCTCAATGAAAACAAACCTTTGAAATCTTATCAATTTTAACAACGATGATATCTTTGTTTATTTACGCATAAATCGTATAATGCTGGTCGAAAGTTAAATTACTAATAAAAAAATATGACACCTTAATGATTATGAAAGAAACAAACTTTCTTTCACGTGTATATGCACGTGTATATGCTATTACTCATAAGTCATAAATTTTTCAAGGTCAATGCAACGTTTATTTCATGACTTTGAGAACAGAAAAATGGTAGTTTTCATAATTAATTATCAAAATTATATGTTTTAATTATTTCATTACAAAACATACATATTTTCTTAGAATTAATTTCAGGTTTAGTAAAATCACTGTAACAAAAAGTGTTATCCAGTCTGAAGTTGGGATCGAATTACGATCAAAAAACCTAACTAATAACAATGTTAACAATAATTTTTAGCCAGAGAGAACGGAACCCAAGCGCTACGGTCTCTGCAGTCGCTGCTCTTTACTGCGAGGTCGATCAGCTAAGCTCACTCCGCATATCCTACGAAGAGATCGCGTCTCTTTCTTCTTTTCTGTCTTTCTTTCATTCTTCTTCTATACCCTCGCTTCGCTGCCTTGTCGGTACCAACACTGTATTGTGTACAGCCAAACATGTAGAGTTATCTTGACGTTTCGCCGCCTCATTCGTGCAGCTAAGGCACCAATAACCCTGTTACGGTCAGCAATATACTTTTCCACATCCACATCATATCTTTCATTTCCACTGAACATACTTTCATTCAATTATTCTAATATCTTACCATTTATGCTGATCTTGAATTTCGTCTTTTCTTCATTTCTTTCAAATACCAGAACCTTTTGTCTTACTCGCATTCAGTGACATTCAGTGGTGACTTATGCCTGCAACTCGTAGTCTGATGATGCAATGAGCACTGCATCATCTACGCAAGCAATTTTCATTTAGGTCACTTACTTTCACTACCATGTCACTTTGTTTCACTCCTTGGAGACAGCTATCCATATATAAATTGAAAAACCAAGCTGATGGCCATGGACAACCTTGTTTGACACCCAATTGAATGTCAAACAGAGGCGACATGCCAGTTCCTACTCGCACGCAGTTTAAGTGGTCTCTGTAAAGAGTCTTTACAAGTTTACTGAAGCAAGGATCCGCCCACATTATACCGGAGTAGTATCTCCCATAATTTAAATCTCACAACTCTATCAAACGCGTTTCGCCAATCGTCTGAGACCGCCATCTCTTTAAGTATCGACTAATTAACTTATTAATGAATCATTTTAAAAGTAGTAAGTGTTCTAGTATGATTGATACATAAAGAACTTATTTTAAGCTCCTAATCCTCTCAAATGTGCTTTTAACAAAAAGCACATTTGAGAGGATTAAATCTTTGCAATCAAAATTTATGAAAACTATAATATTATAAATTGTAGGTGATTTTTATTATTAAATAGGTCTTTAACATCATTGTAATTAAAAGCTAGCCAATCAGTTTTTTTAATCGGTCTTGCGTGATAATAATGCAATTACCAATTGAAGGTCATGTATTGATTAGATTATACTAGTAGATATTTAGATTTATGGATAGTCAATAAACGAGTGTCAAACGATAATATAATAATTCTTAAGATATATATTTACTATACGTTAATTTTAAATCATATAATATAATAATAATGCACTAAGCAAAGTTAAAATGTTCGTACGGAAACGGTAACAACACTATCGTTAATTCAGTAATTAATAAAAAGTATTTCGCTTTAGAATATTGGTATATTTTTATATTATAATACATATTATATTATATATATAATATATAATTTATTTGTAATTTTATTATATATTTTAAGTTTAGTATTAATATTTCAATTAAAGCATATATTATATACAGAAGTTACTAAGTAACGGTAGTATCGTTGATGCAGTAACGTTCATATTGTTTTTTATTTTAATTAATTGACTGAAGTAAACCTATTGAATTTTTATATTACGTAAATATGATTGAAAATTATTTACGTACATATTTTTAAATATATACACGTATTATTTCAACATAACTCTTTGTTCTGTTTAGATATTAATAAACAACTGTTTAGATATAAAGTATTCAACTCATATTGTGCCGATTGCAGCATTACTGCATGTATCCATACAATCTCCACTAGTAAGCGAAGCGAAAGGTAGTGGAAGAGGAGTGTCTTAATTTTTTATTGTATGATCTTATAAAAAATATTGAATGTCTTTCTATGAATATATTATTCAGCAGAAAGTAGGGAACAAAGTGTTTTAACACTAGGTTACCTCTACCTTACTATATTGCGGGATATATAGTGAAGCTATAAAAACATCTAATATGAAGTTACATACCTCCTATGAAGATGGTGGAAATCGTCTTTGGAGTCCATTGTTAATTTATAAAATGATTTTACGACTTCTGGACTGTAGTGGCCGGAATACAAGAAGGCGTGAAGTTGACGTACGAAGTCCCAGCTTAGTTTCCAGAGAGACTTGCTCATCTTTGGTGTGCAGGATACGAATCTAAATAAAAGTAATACTGAATATAAAAAAATAATACAATTTATTTATTGAAAAAAATCACTTAAATTTAGTATATTCAATATTATTATAAAATCTACTAGAGTGGTTTTCGCACGCCATGATTCCACTTGGTACCGTCTGTGGTAATATCGTTATAGACTAGTCTACTTAAACAAGTTACGAAGGTACGCTTTGTCACTCAACATACAATATTCGTTTTTAGGTAGAAACTGAAAACCACAGTAATTTTGCATAGTAATGAAAATATATAGATGTATATAGACTGTGAATATTTAAAAATAGTCTAACACCTTTCACCAATGCATATATCATTCTTTATTTATAAGTATATAAGAACAAAGTCGTATTAAACATTATAGATACAGTCTTAATAAATTTTTCTTTATTGTAATTTTCGGCAACCAATAATAAAATTTAATATCTCTATACATTTACAAGGTATGTTAATAAACTATCTTTAGGTATTTAATATCTGTCTTTATATATTTAAATCAATGTAAAGTTTGAGGTCAGTCGTAGCGCAGGGGCATAAAGTGTGACTGTAAATCGACTGGTTGTGGGTTCGATCCCCACTCGAGGAGATGAAATATTTACTTAAATTTATACTTCCATTTTTTCGTTCTGGTGTCACAGCGCGGCGTTGAGTTCTGCCACTCAACAAGCAAAGCCTCCCGAATTAGGCAGAAAGTGAGGAACAGAGAAGAACTTACTTAACACTAGGTTCCCTCTGCCTACCCTGCTGTGTGCGGGATACAGCGTGAAGCTAAAAAAAGTGTTTAACTATGAACTTCTAAAGACTCATATTGACTTTTACTTTCATGACATAAGTATAGAAACATAAATATCTCCCATAAATATCCAATTATATTATTAAATTTATGTTACATAGAAAACTAATTATTAGTACAAATTGTGTAGCATAAATACATATTAAGCACATGTTGAAATTTATGCTTATAGGCGTAGAACCGGTCGTATGTTTCGGATCAGCAAGTATCCGTTTTCTTCAAGAGAAAGTCTTTGGTAGCTTTGTACTAGTCATAAAAAAATATTTCAAAGTTAATATTATTTTAAAATATATTTAAAAATTCCTTTTACTCTTACGTAAGTATGTTTTAATTTAATTTACAGTAATGTAACGTAAAAACGTTTAAAATAAAACCATATCTCAATTATTAAGTTGGTCAGAAAATGAGTACATTTGAAAATATTTGTAACTAATTAGGTATATATCAGCAAATTAAAATAATCACATCTGATATTTTGTCACTTTATCATATAAATAGATACGTATGCTGATAGACAAATATGTATGCTATATTTAATGTTACATACAATATGAACAAATGAATTAAAGAATGTGTTAATAACAATATTTAAGTGATTCAATAAAAATAATAAATATAATAAAAGGAAAAATAAAAGCTTGTAGTGCTCTATAAATTAATATACCGCCAATTCATTACATATAAGGAAAGCGAACGTGAAAGAATTAAAAAATTAAATCAGCTTCACGCTGTATCCCGCACACAGCAGGGTAGGTATAAGTAACCTAGTGTTACGACACTCCATGCCTAACTTTCCGCTAAAGTCTGGAGGTATCGCGTGTTGAGTGAAACGAACGTGAAAGCTTTACAAAAAGTCTAAATATCCATTTGAAATTGGCAGATAATCTAAAGAAGCCTATTATATAAAGAAGCTGCTCTTACATAACAGTAAAATTTAACTGCTAGGTACATGTATAGTCCATTTTATAACTCGTTTAAATATTGAACTGTTATCAGAATGAACAAATAAATCTCCAAACAATTTGAAAATAATCAAAATCAACAGGACGCTATAGAAACTGTATTTAGTAAGTATATATTATAGTAATTTGTAATACAAAAACAGGAAATCCTTTCATATCAACGTATAATGTTATCGTACGTGGTTAGGATTTTATAGTACTTTATTATATGTACCGAACTCGAGGTCATGTAGTCGGTTATCGATTTAAGTAATAACAATAATATATAGTATAATAACATGATTCCAGAATATTTACTTATTTTATTTGAGGCCAGTTTGAGTAAAACCGACTGGTTGTGGGTTCGATCTCCACTCGAGGAGATGAAATATTTACTTAAATTTATATTTCCATTTCTTCGCTCTGGTGTCGAGGCAAAGCGCGGCGTTGAGTTCTGCCACTCAACACGCAATGACTCCAGAATCCGGCAGAAAGTGGGGAACGGAGTGTCTTAACACTAAGTTCCCTCTGCCTACCCTGCTGTGTGCGGGATACAGCATGAAGGTGATTTTTTTTTCAGAATATTTACAACAAATAAAATAGGTGAAAACATTTTTATGATTCTTTTCACTAAAACATTGTACTTTTGTATAGAGATAATACTTAATAAACAATTTACGTAAAAATTAAATAATTATTTTTGTAGTAATGCTAATTATTGAAATTTGGACAAAATTAAATTTAAGTATTTAATTAAAACGCAATTTGGATATTTTCTTACGCTTTACATTTTAAAGTTTAAAAAGTTTTTTAGTTAGTACTGTGAAGTAGCATTTATTTAAAAACAATAATAACGCACAAATACGCTCATATTTTAGTAAATTAGAATGCGGCGTTTAGTTCCGCCAATCAACACAGCGTCTTCAGAAACAGAGTGTCTTAACAGTACTAGCTTCCGAAGTTACCTCTGCCTACCCTCCTATGTGCGGGATACAGCGTGAAGCTAAAAAACCAGCAAAAGCCATTTATGAAACTAAAAAAATGCAATTCTCTGAGAAGATCAACCATCATTTCCTTCACCAGAAAAAGCTATTTATTTAATAAGTAGATCCACCACCAAAGGTCAAAACGTGTCTACAAACATAGAACAGAAAAGCCCACCACCGAAGGTAACATAAGAAACTGACCTAGTAATTAAGTTGTTGTGACGGACACACCTCCTCCTACGAACGAGCACATTCCCCACCACGTTGTATTGCAAAGCGTGCCTCTCTACCTTATCACCGAGATAACTAAAAAAGCGATGAAATGCTAAAATAATACTGCGTGTAGAAATAATAAGCAAAAAGGTGCTATAAATGTAAGTAAATACATATGTGGTATAAGTAAATATTATATTTATAAAGATATTGTGCGTTAACTACATTAATATACATATTAGTTGAATGGAGCACATAAATCGATATGATTGTGGTTATTTGATGACTTTCAGTTTAATATTTCTGTAATTACTATAGCGTTTTTTCTGTAATTACAGGGTTCACTCAAAAATCGTTCTTATTGTACGAAAAGTAAACCAATCACCCGGAATTAACATGGATCAATAATCTTTTAGGGCAATTAATCGAAGATTTTTTTCATACTGCAGATCCAAGAGTACTCCAAAATAATGTATGATGAAAGAAAAAAATATATTATTATATATTAAAGTTTTCATATTTTATAAACAAAACATTAAAAATGTTAATTGGAAAATCTTAATAGTATAAACAATCAGGTTCATGAACTCATTCCCCGCAGCAATAATGGTCCAAGCTATCATATTTTATAACGCCTTTCCTAAATTATGGACCATGACACAATTTCAGAATAGAACAACGGCATTAAATAAAAATGTTATAATAATAATAATTTTGATAATAACCGACGTAACATTTGTTAGGAAACATTGCGAAGTGTTTAGTTAATGATGATAGAGCATTAGCTATTGTAAGAATAATTTAATTTTAATATGTAGCTCGGTTTAAGTGCTATCTGTATAAGAAAGACTAAAGATTTCAGATTTATTAAAAGTATTAGTAGTAATATATACAGAAAATAATTTTTCTTTTTTTTTTTGTTTTTTAATATAATAAAATTAGCCAAAAGCTAAAACTGGCCGAGAATTAAAGAATCTAGATTCCTGTTACTTATTTCACTAATGGCAGAAGACGCGTAAATATAAAATAGATAAAATTTAAATTCAAATTATTTCATCTAAACGTGTTTATTTATATTTTATGCTATTATTTACTTAGATCAAGGAAAGTACTCTTCGTATTTACGAGGGTGTCCAATGTGATTGATAAGGGCCCATATGATATTTGTGTTTGTTATTGTACGAGAACGATAAAGCCAATCAATATTTATTTTAATTATATATGTATAAATTGTGGACGCTTTTGATAGTTTTAACCTGAATTTTAAAACATTAAAATTATCCTATTATTTTTTTTATTTTAAAAATGATATCTATACTAAATTATTTTCACTTTTTTATATAGAAATGCCCGGGATATAAGCAACGTCTAAAGATTGAAGTGCAATTGACCCATTAGAATATAAATGTATGAAAAGCAGTGGGTTACGAGTTAATATGATCTACCGCAACCATTGATTATTATAAATCTAAATTTTACATATATAGAATTTAATGTATAGTACATTACTTACATCATTCAATGTATAATCGTTAAATCTCGTAAAAATCATAATTATTAATATATATTATAATCACGAAATTATTAATCTTTATTATACTTGCAAATTATCAAAATTTGGCCGTATTAATCACAGCTTTAAAGTTTTATTCACGTTGTAATGTTTTATATAAAAAGGATAAACTTTAATATAAAATTGTAAGTAAATTATGAAGTACGTAATATTATTGTTATAAGGTATGGAAGTAACGATTCTGTCTACAAAATATAATTCTATTCACATGACGCGAACTGCGAAAATTAAGTTCTCATTGTAATGTAAATCAATATTTTTTCGTTATAATACAAAAAAAATGAAATCCAAATTACATTACGTATAACATTTTATTTACAAAATAATTATTATAAAAATATTGTATAAAATAACTAAACTAGCGGAATGTTCCCAAAACAACGGAATTCGGTAACAGTTCCCGTAACTTTGTAATAATTCTGTTATTTCTGTATTATTTCTGTATAGCACAGTTCGTTGTCTATTTTTTAAGTATAAACAAAAATGGACAACGAACATAATACAGTAATATAATATTGATTAATCAAATTGCTCTTTGAATAATATCTTTATATGATTTTTTCTTTTTAATAAAACTCCCCAGTACCACTATAAAAACTAAAAAACCTACTAACCCATAAGACCACTAAAATATTATACATGCAAGAAGTATCTACTTAGTAAATGTAGCCACTAACTTACCTCTTACTAAGTAGCGTCAGCATTAAAATACTAAATTATTAAAAAAAATAAACTATATTAAATTTATTTTAAAATCTCTAACAGTTAAAGTGTATAAAACAAATGTATTAAAAAGCAAAGTATTCATTAAATTTGTATTTTTTCTATTTTAGCAATGTACGGTTCAATTTTGAATTAAATCAAAACAATTCAAATACAAAATATTTCAAATGAACGTCTTATGACTCTAAAAAATATGTCTTCGGCATCGACGAACTCTGTAAGGCTTATGTCATAGAGAGAGTGTTGACACTGGGCTCCCTCTACCTACCCTGCTATATAAAAAAAGGCGTGAACCTGAAAAAATGACAGCGATAAAAACTCAACTCACTTTGTAATAGTAGCGTACATGATATCGACGGGTAATCTGTAAGGCAGCGTCATGAGCGACACGCACTGCATGCCGCGCTGCCCCATCACCCAGTTCACGATGCCGCTGTTGGCTGAATCTATGGCGGTTTGGAACACCGACATCACTGTGTCCGGTAGATCGTCGACTAGCGCGTCCTACAATCGATTTTTTGTGTATTCTATATGGATAGTACCGAGGAAACTTAGATTTTATTTAAAGAAGCTTGAGGGAAGGGAGGGGAGCTTTTCGAAGGTTAAAATGATTAAACACATTAAAAAAAGTGCGGCGTTGAAATTTTCTTAATTCTTTAGCTGAATTTATCAAAATTTAGTCTCGACGACTATGTACAACCAAACTTATATTAGGGACTCGAACTCGTGCCTTCTGGAAGCCTACCGGGCGCTCTGACCACTAAGCCATTCGTTCAACGTTCAGCCATACGGAACGTATGACTTAGTAGTCAGAGCGCCTGGTCGATATCCGGGAGACGCGGGTTCGAGTCCCACTACGTCAAAATTTTTATACTTTTTCTAAATAAGTATTATCTTTTCTAAGTGTGGAACAACACGTTAAAAATATTAAAAATATGTATAATCAATTTTCGGCAGGATAATCATTAGAATTTTCAATATTTAATTATTATTAAAATATATTACTACTATTTCTAACCTGTATATGCACTTTACATGCTTCACAATCTGGATCATACGGATTCAACGTGTCATCGAGAACATCTTGTAACTGGTATGTGGTATGGACTGCTAAGCATCTAGGACAAATATACGTAAAAAAATTACAACGAATAATATGACGTGTTTTAAGTACAACATTTATAACCAAAAAAAATGTTATAAAAAAGTATGAAAAGATAATTAACTTTTTTGTTGACTCTACTTTTATATTATATAACATGACAACTTCTAACAAGTTAGTTATATAAGCATTATAAATACAACATGCGTCATATGTACGATCATATGTATATTATTATTATATTTTTTGCATTTTTTTAATCACTAGTAATATAACCGCAACTAGATACGCGTCTTTTAGCGTTTAAGTAATATTAAATTAGCGTACTCGTGTAAAAGAGGGTAGATTTAAGTGGAAAATAACTATAAAAGCAGTGGCATTGTGTCAATCGGGGGCACTTGCTTGTAGGTAACGGCCCCTATTGGAAGGAAACTAGTGTGAAGTATTGTTATAGGTGATACATATCACTTATTGCAATTACATAGTATCTCTATCAAAGTAGTTTAGAATCATATAGACGATGTGTGTTTTTAACGTGTTTTTTTTAAAAAACGTTACCCACTTCCGATTTCTAACAAAATATATATATTTGAGTATACGACGTTTCTGAGTAAACAGCTGTTAGACCAAAATATAATTTATTATAAAAAAATCTGTCAATATACACAACCTAGAACATTCTAGGCGCTGTCTGCAACTAACTAGAATCGCGAAATTGTGGGTTCGATATTCACTTGGGTAACTGAATTAGTTTCATTATGCGCTTGGTATAAAAACTGCGACGTTGAGTTACGTCACTTATCCTGCAACGTCTAGAATTCAGATGATAAGCGGACAACGGAATGTCTTAACACATGATTTTCTTTGTCTATAAAGTTAGAATAAAGAATAATAATTATTAATATATTATTTCAACTTACCGTGTACATGAGATCATGTTATTTCTGTTCAAGAATCGTAACGCGTCGTCGAAGCCCTGTTTGCACATATTGCTCAGAACTTCCGGTTTGGGAGGGAAAAGGATTCTCGCGAATCTATTCATATTCTCTCTTGATAACTCGATACTGGTATTTGCTAAATTCACCTGGTTTAATAAATATAATATTATTTTTTTAAAAGTTGTGATAAACTAAGTGATTTTTTACGTTTTAAGTGACTAAACACTACAAACACGTGGTCCGTACTTTTTTTTAACTTTTTCATTATTATCAGCTAATCAACCGTATATTTATCTGCCACTTAAACTAGGCTTATAACTAGAGATAATTATAAAAATAATAAACTAAGTGATTGTAACGTCTGATTTCACATATTTGATTATATTCATAATGAAAATAAACTACAGAAGAGGTGTAAGTAGTCGCCGTATTTGTGGTTATACAGGTGCAAGCGTGCGACTTTAAATTTGACAGATTATGAGTCTGAGTTGTGAGTGTGAGTTTGGTTTCGAGTAGAAAGGAGTAATGAAGTATTCCATATTTTTATTTTCTCGCCTTGGTAACGACACAACGTACGTTGAGTTCCGCCACTTAACATGCTATGGCCACCAGAATTCGCCGGAAAGTGAGAAACGTAAGTGGCTTTAAAGGGAACGGAGTGTTTTAATCCTAGGTTCCTAGGTTATTCTGCCTACCCTACTGTGTGCGGGATACATCGTGAAGTTAAAAAAAAATTACAGAAGGCGTATATTTTCTCTACACACCAAATAACGTAACTAAATTGTTGCTAAGTATATTCATTAACTTGTAATGTCTCGAAGTCTCCTATATATCAAATATTGTTTCTACATAATTCCTAATCAACTGTGTGGATAATTTGTTGAAATAATTTTTGAGGTTTGTAATCCAATTAAAAAATCCGAAGATAAAACAACTTATTATGAAAAAAATATTATAAGATAAAAAAAATATGATATTTTTTATAAAGATTAAAAAGAATAAAAATTATGTATATATGAAAAGAAATCAAATGTAAAGCAACGTATCAGGTAAAAAAAATCGATTACGATAAGATCATCTTGATAAAAAAAAATCAGAAAGATTAGGATGGATGGCAATATTACATAATCTGCAGAAAATATGATAAATATACTAGAGTTACATTCCAATATTTTAAATATATTTTGTATGTATTTTAGCATTATAAGCCTGGCGGAGAGAGAGTATATGTCCCTCTCAACTTTCCGTCTGCATGAAATTACGATTTTTTTATAACTCAGTTATATATTTTTATTTTATTTGATTAAACAATTTGAGGCCAGTCGTAGCACAGGTTCAAAAGTAGGGGACTGTAAACACGACAGGCTGTGGGTTCGATTTCTATTCGAGGCAATGAAAACAAAAACACTCAATTAAACTGTAATTTTCCTTATTTCCTTTTAATCATTTTATATAACTGGTCATAAAAAACATGGTGTATTATATAATATAAAAATGTAATATAATAAAAAAAAACAAAAATACTTACATGGAACAATTGCGAGCTCAAATCTCTCGGACATATGTCGCTTTCGCCACAAAAAGGGCTGACCGTTATCGTGTTTTCGTCTAGCACAGGTAAATTATCACTGAAGCCGCCGTCCATGTACCTAATGCCTCGAAATCTGGGTGGTAGCACACCGGAGAACACTGGGACGAAACATGATGCGAGCAATGCCTAAGGAAATGGAGTATTTTTTATATTCTAGTTGAGTGATTAAGCACCAAAACGTAGGGACAGTGGGATAGCGTCAGACTGTAACCACGATGGTTGTGGGTCCTTTTCCTGCCGTGACGAGACCAAGTGCTACATCGCTAAATAGTTAAAAAATCGTATTAAATAAATATTAAAAAAAAACAAAAGTAAACTTTTATTGCAATACTCCAAGTATTTCTATTTTCTATTCCAATTCTCATAACATTTTCTTTTATAATCATAAAATTTATAAAAGGCAAATTTATGGTCTACGAGTATATTAAGGAATTGAATAATTTAAACTTACTTGTAACAAATCATCTCTTGTAGGAAACTCTGATACAATCACATTTTTGCCATCGTACACTCTCGTCAATGAAATATGTAACTTTCCACTAACGATTCTATGGGCGTTGTGTGGAATATACTTTTGCATTCCCTCAAGGAGCACATTCTGTATGTTAAAGGAAGGGCTGAAAGGTCCGAGGGCACCAGCCCTGGCTTCACTCACTATTCGTAAAACATCTGTTGTAATTTCACCTAAAAATATGTAAGCTGATTACACCATATACATAAATATATAGTTAAAGTGTTTATGGTTAGGTTATGTTAGTTAGTTAGTGTAAGGCCACTCGTGGCGCAGCGGCACGAGGTGTGACTGTTAAACCGACTGGTGGTGGGTTCGATCCCCACTCGAGGAAGTGAAATATTTACCTAAATTTATATTTCCATTTCTTCGCTCTGGTGTCGAGGTTAAGCGCGGCGTTGAGTTCTGCCACTTAACACGCAATGCCTCCAGAATTCGGCAGAAAGTGGGGAACGGAGTGTCTTAACACTAGGTTCCATCTGCCTACCCTGCTGTGTGCGGGATACAGCGTGAAGCTGATTTTATTTAAAGTGTTTATATTTTTGTGAACAGTATAGAAAAATATATAAAAGAATGCCACCATCAATGAATTATCTTACTTTATATTCAATGGTAGTGGGTTTGTTGTTAACTCAGAAGAATATATATTAAAAAAAATATTTAAGAGATGCTTAAAATGACTAAGTGCTCTCAGCTGTGAGTGTACTTCCTTGAATTGAAAGATTAATTTTTGATGAAAACTAATAATGTATTTTTTTTTACAAAAAAATTAAATATACATAAACAAATCAAATTAAAAATTAAATATATACAAATCAAGGTCACACATATTCATCAGTTCAAATCTTCATTTGTGGCGATTTGAGCAACATATTCATACTGAATGTGACCATATTTTTGAAAAACAAGCAACAAGCAACAATTTTGTTCAAATGAAAAGCAAAATTAAATTAAAATATATATTTATCTCTAACAAAATGAAGTATTTTAGAAAAAACTAATATATAGTGCCATAACTGCTTCAAATGTCCTGAATGCTTAACGAAGAATATTAATAGGTTTACAATAATGCTTTAAATTTCGTTACAGTATAATTCTTATGTATACCAATACACAAATTTTTACAGGTATTTGAAGATTGTGAAAATTTCCACCCACAGACACGTGGCCGGCGTGTGACGTCATTTTCCAACGCTCCGTCGAGCCTACGTCGATTTTGTTTGTTACTTGCTTGTGTTAGAGTTTTTTTTATATGGAAAAGGACAAGGCAAACGAGCGTTCGGGTCACCGGGATGGTAAGTGATTACCGCCGCACACGATCCCGTGCAACACCAGAGGAGCTACAGGTGTGTTGCCGGCCTACAAAGTGGAGATAGACGCGCTTTTTGAAGGTACCCATGTCATATCGACCTGGCAACACTGCCGCGGGTAAGCTATTCCACTGTTAAAATGGATGAGGAATTCGAAAAAGGGCCATCGGATAACCTACCCATAATAGATGGATTTATGATTGCCGTTTTTAAATCGAATAATAGTGATTTGGTCGCCGCCGGAAATGTGAGAAGCAAAAAATGCTAAGGTAAGTTTTTTTTGTCTACCAAGTAATATTATATCTATTTCGGGTAAAGTTAATAACTATCCTATATTATTTTATTTAAAATTACTTATAATATTATTTTTAAAACTGTTATGTAACCTAACTTGACAAGTTTCATATTGTAGGAAACACTATTTGTATTAAAAGTACCAAACATTTTATAGAAGTTCATTTTCATCAAGTCAAGTTGATTTTCATGATTATTACACATTTTAAATGAAACTATTTTAACCAGATTAATCACATATATTTAAGACTAATTGATGTATCAAAATACATGTATTTTTTGGGCCCAGTCATGGCACAGGGGCACAAAGTGTGGCTGTAAGATCCACTGGTTATGGGTTCCCTGATCCCCACTCAACTTGGCGGAAAGTGGGGAATGGAGTGTCTTAACACTAGGTTCCCTCTGCCTATCCTGCTGTGTGCGGGATACAGTGTGAAGCTGATTTAATTTATTTAAGTTCATTTGTATATTCTGCTATCATAATATAGGAAATTTTATAATGTTAAAAATATTACAAGTAGGTAAGGAATGTAACTAAAAAAATTAAGTATGACAAAACTAAAGAATTTTTTTTATGTATGCATTTAAGGAATATATTTAGAAATATATAAAAATCTAAATGTGGAATTGAACTTGCACCTCTTGGAAACTGTCCAAGCTCTCTAGCCAATTAATATAATATTAATGAATTGTTTTTTTATAATAAATTGTACATATTTATAACATATTTATTTAATTTAAACATAATAATTTGTATAAATGTATTACTGTTGCTATAAACTATGTTATCAAAATCACTATAAAATATTTGCTAATATAATGTTTTGTTCAAATGTAAGTAATTGATAAAATTCATCAATGTTTACTCACACTCAACATTTATCTAAAGTTTACTTAATGTAATATACATATAGTGTTAGGATATATTTTAATAACAAAATTATTATAAAATTATATTTAAGGAAAATAACCAATAGAATTTAATTCAAAATATATATTTTATTTTCATGTTTGTGTTTTTTAAGTTTGTGTAAATTAAATATTTTTCTTAATATGTATATTAAAATATTATAATTATAGATAACTTTTTTGCTAGCTCACCTATAGGAAGATCACATAATAAACAGCATGCAGACAGAGCCCCAAAAGAGGCTCCCGAAATCTTCCCTATAAGTAAATGTGGAGCATATTTTTTGAGACACACAGCAACGCCAACATGGTAAATACCAAGGAATCCACAACCGGCGAAAGATAAGTTCATTATTATTTACGCATCCAACGTAAAGTCGAAATTACACAAATATTTTCAGCACACTAAACTAAACTATAAAATGAACAACTGTTCACGGTCACTACTTAAATGAAAATATATCGATATTATATATCATATAACAAAAATCACAGTTATTTATATATATTTGCGTAAAATATTACGAACTACACTTAATTATCACGGGCACGTCTGACGCGTAATGAGTTATATTATAAATAAACAACGAATTGTGGTCAAATCTTTAATATATTCAGCTGGTGACATTAGCAGCTGCTTTTGACATTGACGTCAGCAATACGATAACTATTGCTGATAACGTTCCATTTAACAAAAGTGTTTTGTCGACTAGAAAAAATATAGATTATACTTTGTAATTATTTTTTATTATATTAAAATAAGGGAAGGAATTACAATTATTTTAAATGATGTATGTTTAAACATACACATAATATGCTGGAAAACAATCTTATTGTATATTTATAATGTATTAATGTTTTTTTGATATAATCACTGATATAAATTTATTATTTTTATTGAAATATGAATGTATCATGTATGCTTCATTGCCATATGGTAGATCAATAACTTTCTCTTCTCAATACATAGAACTATAATTTACTAAAGTAATTTATAAAAGTAATTTATCATTTAAATAATATAAAGCATCGATATCATATCTGCTAACATCGATGTTCATCTTAAATCGATGACCATTGGGCATCCCTATTCCCTAGTTTGAGTCGAGAACTGTCAAGGCTACTACGTTAATGTCTTATATTATTGGTGTTTTGATCGTATTTTAAACTATATATATTTTTATAAAATGACCAGGCACGCAAGGAATTGCACAGCAGGCGCGGTTTATACGTATCATGAAAAGAAAAAAGATGCAGCAGCTTCTGGATACGGTACACAAAGTGAAAGAGTTGGGAAGGATTCAGTTAAGAGCTTTGATTGTTGCAGCTTGACACTACAGCCCTGTAGAAACCCAGTGGTAACCAGAGAAGGCTATTTATTTGATAAGGAAGCGATATTAGAATACATAATCACTAAAAAGAACGAATATACTCGCAAGCTCAAGCAATATGAAAAACAATTGAAAAAAGAGGAAAACGAAAAGAAAGAACTTGCTGCAGCTGAGAAAGAAGCAAATCTAATTAAATTTATGAGTCGCGAAAGGAATATTTCTAATGCTAAATCATCGGAATCACAGGCATCAAGTTCTGTGTCCAATCTTGCAAATGGAAAAGATAAACAGCTACCTAGCTTTTGGGTGCCATCACAGCTGCCTGATGCTAAAATAACTAAAGTTCAAAAACCAGATTCTACAGTATATTGCCCAATTAGTGGTAGACCATTGAAAGTGAAGGATTTGATTGAAGTAAAGTGGACTCTAGTTAATGATCCAGATGATAAGAAATCATTAATTGCTAAACAAAATAGATATATGTGCCCCATCACACATGACATATTGAGTAATGCAGTACCTTGTGCAATTATAAGGTGAATTGTTTCTTAAAGAAAATAACAACTCAAATGATCTCCAGATTAATTTAATCTGAAATTATTTCAGATTCAATTAATATAAAAAAAAATCAAACTTTTTATTATTTCATGAAGTCCAATAGCATAGTTATTTAACAACTATAATGGACTGATCATTATATATTATACAAGATTTTTTCACTTAGTAGGGTAGGCTATGTTTGACACTAATCATCAATGAGTATCATTCTTTGCTTTCTACCTGGATTGTGTTAAGTAGCAGAACACAATTATATAGTTTGTATGGGTAGAATAGGAGAATAAGAGTAATTTATTTTCAAGTCCATCACATTTACAGTTGGTTGTTGTCTTATTACAAATCCAGGGAGATAATTGAAAATAGCACTTCATTAGGGTCTAGATCAGTGATTTCCAACCACTGTGCCGAGGCACTTTTGTGTGCCACCAAATTTTGCAAATATGTAATAATATTAATATTATTAAATTATATCATTTAAAAAGAAAAATATTTTTAACATGAATATATATTTAAATCCAAAAAAAAATAAATTATTTTATTATTTACTTTGCCACGCGTTTTTTCCTAGTGCCAAATTATGATGAAGCAGCGTGCATAGCAATAGGAATATGTCTCAAGTCATTGTCATTTTTACGACCAAATATAAATGAAATTATCAAAAAACATCAAGCTCACAAAAGGTTGAGAATCACTGGTCTAGATACTAAGTTACTTTACAATACTAAGTTTTCTCAGACAAAAGGTTTTATTAAAATGAATATTGATTTTTTGTTGAAATTTTTGAAAGATGTGTAATGTATTTCTTTAAGTAATTTAGTTACTTTCATTCCAGAACCACAGGCCATATTATTACAATGGAATGTGTAGAAAAAATTATTAAAAAAGATTGGCTGCACCCTCTAACAGGAGAAAAATTGAAAGAAAAAGATATCATAGCATTGCAAAGAGGTGGCACGGGATATGCTCTCACTAATCAGAACTTAGAGGGCAAAAATGAAAGACCTGTTTTACAGGCTTAATTGATAAATGATAATGGAAACATAATGACAATTGTTGGTGTTAATTGTAATATATTATGTATATGTATGCTACATAGTTTATACCATGTACAGCAGGAGGGCAGTAGCAGGCAAAGAAAAAAGTTGTGTTAATTAAGACATTCAATTCTCCACTTGAATTTGTGTTTTAAATAGTGAAACTCAATGTAGCACTTTATATCAACAGAGGACAGTTACAATGATTCATCCTAAGTCGATTTCCTAGCAACAACATCAATGTTTACATAAACATGCTCTCCCTGTGTGGTCCCTGTTTGAGTGGCCTCATTTGTTTTGTCAAATAAATTTAATAAATTTACATGAATTTTGTTTTGTCAATTAATATCAAGCAAGGTTGATATTAAACATCAACTATCTTTTGTATATTGGTTGCAAGATACACAATTTTTATTTCTATAGTATATTAAATATTTTTTTTAATAAGTCTATTTTTAACCTATATTTAAAAACTATTATTTCCAAGTGATGTGAATTTGAATCCCACTACAATTTAGTTTGCAAGTTTTTATAAAAATATTGTTCTTCTATCTTTTAATATGAAATAAAAGGATTTTCATGCAACATAAATAAAACTGAAACTTCAGTGTATATTATATATAATAATAATAATAACAAAAATATTAAAATATAATTATGATAATTAAATTGTCTACATAATTTCATTAGTTTAAGTATTAAATGAGAATAAATCTAGTTGAAAGTCCACAGGGTTGTTCCGTGGAGTATCTGTGCACAGTTCACTGCCTAAAGACTCTAGAAAGTTCAATAAAGATTGTCCTTGGTTTAAATCATTTGTGTCAGGATTGTTTGTATCTTTTACATGTAAAAGTGAAGGTTCTATGACAGAACCTGATTTTAAAAAATCATCAGGTTGATTTATAATTGATTGTTCATATTGTGGAGGCCATATTTCATTTTCACAATTTTCCTCTGGTAAAGCAGGTGTTGTTTTAACTGTTTCTGTATGTTCTAAGTTAAAATTAGGTTTTTCTTTTTTATTTACATCGTTTTGTTGTGTATTTTGTGCGTTATCACTCATTTCTATATCTTGACCCAGTTTGTTAATAGGTCTTATAATTTCTACTTCATATTTGGCCATTTTTGCTGGATTAATCTGAAATTTTCTAAATACTGTAGATGAAGATTTGATTGGTGATGATCTAATATCAAAGTGTGTACTTCTAAATTGTATGTGGGTCGGTTTGGCGGTTTTAAGTTCCATTGTACCCGTTCCATTTTGTTGTTTCTCATATATATTATACTTATTATCTATAGTTGTATCTACACTAGGTTCAGTCTTGTCTGTTTCACTCAACAGAGCAAATAAATCATCCATTACACTAACTCTTTCTGTTTCTGGAGACATTTTCATTTTTTTTATGTTATCACTTGTATTTTGTTCTATTTTTTGTTTTTTATTATCTATTTTTTTTATAATACTTGGTGTTTTTTCTTTATTATATTTATTGTTATTTAATAATATATATTCATTGAGATCAGATATATTTGTTTTAGTCTTATTTTTCTCTACAATTTTTGGTTTGATCACCTCTATTTTGATTGGAGGTGGGTTGTGGCTGCAGTAACCATTTTTGTCTTTTTTACAGCTTAAAGCGTCTAAATTAATTTTGTACTCTCCTGGACTTATTCCTAATAATCTGTAAAATAAACAATACGTTAATTAAATTCTCTATTATCATATTAATGATATGAGGTTATGGAGATTTTTACACATTTTTAATGATATTATTAGAGGCCGCCGTGGCGCAGCGATATTGGAAACACGTTAATTGTAATTCATCTTCACTCAGGGAAGGAATTGTTTTCATTTCCTCGCTCTGTAAGAAGACCCATCCCACACAATGTCTAGACAATTTATTGGAAAGTAGGCAATGGAGAAATGTTAAAAAAATACTATGTTATCTTTGCCTACCCTGCTATATGTGGGATACAGCAAAAAAAAATTTCAAATCTCATACCTTAAAAGTGTTGTGTAATTATTACCTAGGTAATAATTATTATATAAAATTTCCTCACCTTCCAACATCATCATTAATAATACTCTTTGTGCCACCATCATTATCATTAGCAACCAAACAACGAACACAAGACTTCAATTTACTAATAAATTTCTCCAATTGTTCCATTAAAGTGTTTGCTGAGCCATTTTTGATAATATTTAGTAGACATTGAAATAAGTCAGTGTGTGTTTTCAGTGGTGCTTGGCTTGTTGTGCACCGGAGACGATTCGAGCTGATGGTTTTCTACAAATTTGTGGAAAATAGGATAAATAAATTATTATAAATATAAGCGTTGGACTGTAACCATGACGATTGTAGATACGATTCCATATGGAAAGAATTATTTTCACTTTACGCATAAAGTCACTCATTACTTCCCACCGTGGTGGGAAGTAATGAGTGACTTTATGCGAGATACAGCATCACGCTTTAATAATATTATTCTATTTATTTTATTATTATTATTATTATTTTATTCTTTTTTTTATTATACTTCTAATGAGAGAGCTTAATGTTGCACCATTCAACACTCAATGTCTCCAAAATTAGAAAAAGAAATCTTTGTAACATGGTAATGCAAAAACATACCATTGGACACTGTACACATTCAGCTGCTCCATTCCGTTGCTTCGGTTTGCTTGGTGACTCGTGTAATAATGTTCTCGGTATCTTCACTATTCTACCACTTCTTGTTACTTTAGTCTGCAATTTAACAATCATAAAACATCAAAAATTTGACGCCATTATGGGCCAATGTACAGTTAGAAAGTTCTAAAGTAAACTAAAAAAATTGTGTGTGTATATGTAATTATGTGTGTACCTCAAGAACTTTTTGCTCTTCATGACTCTCAATATTATGAATGTCTTCTGTCTTAATAGGTTTCACAGTTTCTGTTTGAATTTCAACTTTCTTATGTTTTTGCTTATTTTTACCAACAACTGCTAAGTCTTTTGGTGATACTACTCTGTAAAAAATAATACAATCATAACAATTAACAATTACTATACAAACATTACATATAAAATGGTTTTTATATCATTATAATATATTTTATTATATGAGATGGTCTCAAATAATAAATATATTTTAATGGTGCAGTGGAACAGCGTGTGACTAGTATGATACTAGTTATGAGGGAATACATTTTTTATCTAATCCTTCTCTAATTAGGGTATTGAAAAATGGGTAATAGGTCCTTTAACACATAGATTCCCCTGCCTATTGTATCCCGTATGAGGGACACAGGTGAAACTTAAATTAATTGACATCAAGCTTAACAAACTGAGTAAACTTTTACCTTATATATGTAAATATTCTATTAATCGATAGTTAAACCTTTAATTGTGACAGTCATATACCAACACAAGGCACAAATGGTGTGTAAAATTGATGGCATGTTATATAGTGATGACATATAAAGTGATAAAGACTAATATACATCTTTAGCTCTGCAGGGCTTGCAGAAATAGCTCTGTATGGGATACAGCATGAAGAATATTACTAACAATGTAAAAGTTAAATAACTAAGCAGATAACATTAATTCCTTTTGTTTATATTACTTACTTGTATATAAATTTAGTATTTGTTACTGGGTCGTAAGTGGGCTCTGGTGATGCCACTTGCGGATCTCTAAATATCTTCAATGCATGATTCACAATTTTCATTTGATCATCACTTAGTTGGTTTAGACTTAAAAAAAATTACAATCATATTAATACTTTTAGTCATTTTAATAGTTTAAATAATTTAAAATAAGTTTTTTTAAACTGATATTTAATTTGTACCTATGGTATGTCTCTCCTAACTTAAGTAATTGCACTGATGTATGTTTAGATTTACTAGAAGTGCTGTAAATGAAAAATAAAAATAGTATTAAAATTATAATTTTTCTAATTAAATTAATTTAATTTAGAATTAAATAATTAAATTTATTTACTTTTCTTTTGGCTTAATCTTTGGCAATATTTTCCCACTCTTAGACTGTATAACTTTAGGTAAGTCTTTTAACTTGACTATTTTGCTGTTCATATCTAATTTAGGCACAGAACTTTGATTGCATATACTACTTGTAGTATTTGCTATATATACAGGTTTCAGTACTACATTGTTTACAGGTGTTATAACAGGTTTACACTGCTCAGTTTTAACTTCGTTTTTTGGTAAAAGGAAACTTGCAAGTTTCAAATTGTTGCCAACCACATTGCTTTCAGGTTTTTTCAAAACTCTTTTAACATTACTTTCGATGTTTAGGTTAGTTTCCAGTTTGCCGCTATTTTCGTAAAATCTTTTCAAACTTTCACTCACGGGTTGCTCAATGCCTTGATTATTTGAAGTGATAACGTAGGACCTTCCCTAAAAATAGCAGTATTGTTAAAGATTTCCTTATAAAGCAAGAGATAATTATGATAACCACAAGTGAAACTTACCTGGTTTACGCTAGAATTTTCAATAAAGTAAACTGGTGTATATTGACACGAATTCATAATTATATTATCAGCAGACTTATCCATTACAATTAAAAATATGATTTACTACAAATATTAAATAAATAAGCTACATAACAAAGAAATATATTGATATTAAAACGAATGGAAATGAAATATTTTTTGTTTGTGCTTCGTGACTTTATGTCGATGAAATATGACGTTAGCGAATCGTTCAGTAATATTTTTTTTTATATTAAAGTCTTAAATATTTTTAATTCAGATTTTTTAATAAAAACCTATATAAATAATTCTATATTATTTAATGAATCATCTTTATATAATAATAAAATATTTTAAAAGGAATTAAGAAAGCAGATTTGTAATTTCTTATCAATGTTTTGTCTCTGAATAGAATGGAGCGGATTATTAAAAAATTATTTGGTATATATATATATATATATATATATATATATATAAATATATATATATATATATATTTAAATTTTTATGCGATATTTAAATAAATTTTAGTCATCATATTTTTCGTTTACTTTGTTACTGTAAAATAAATTGTTTTATTAAAATGCAGTAATTATTATGGCAACAAATTAATAGTCTATTCATAGACAACATAACCTTTTCTTTCTGAAAAGCCAAGCTCTGTCAAGCTAAGGTGATGATCAATTAAATCTAATAAAAATTGTTTTAAAATTATTAAAATCGAGCTAAATAAGCATAAAAAACGTTATAAGCTTTAGTTTCTTTTGTGGGCAGTGAAATTTCTTTGCTTTATTCTATTATTATTGTTGTGTGGATAACTAAAACTTAGGCCACGTGCGATGTCGCCGTTGATAATGGAGTATTTTAATTTCAGGCATCAAGATGACGAACTCCAAAGGTTATCGTCGTGGTACAAGGGACTTGTTCGCCCGCAAGTTCCGCACACATGGAACCATTCCTCTTTCCACGTATATGAAAGTATACAAAGTCGGCGACATCGTTGACATTAGGGTATGTATGGTTCAAAATGAAGTTGCAAATAAACTTATATGATTTTCTAATATTTGATATAAGACGTTACCTTGACGCATCGTATGGAAGACTGATATTTTATAAAAGGTTTTTTGGCATAATAAAGCAAAGCGCAGCCTTATCTTTCGCCATCCAATGTTTTTATATTCGTGGTTAGGTAGAGAAAAAAGCGCTTTAACGATTAATTACTTGTTTTAATTTTTGCCTGCCTTAATTTTCACTGTATAAATTATTGTAATTTTAGGGTAATGGAGCAGTCCAAAAGGGTATGCCACACAAAGTCTACCATGGCAAGACTGGCCGTGTTTACAACGTAACCGCCCACGCTCTCGGAGTCATTGTCAACAAGAGGGTCCGTGGCAGAATTATCCCTAAGAGAATCAACATTCGCATTGAACACGTCAAGCACTCAAAATGCCGTGAAGATTTCCTTAAAAGGGTAAAGGAAAATGAAAGGCTTCTTAAGGAAGCTAAGGCATCTGGTAAAATTGTTAACTTGAAGAGACAGCCACAGCCGCCTCGTGCAGCTCACATTGTGAAGGGAGCCGATAAGCCAGTCTTACTTGCACCCATCCCATATGAGTTTGTAGCTTAATGTGAAATAAACTATTTTTAAGCAATTCATGTTCTTTTCTTCTTAAGTTTAATTTATAATTATAAATAAAAAAAATCAAATCAGTTTCATGCTGTATCCTGCTCACAACAGAGTAGGCAGAGGGAACCTAATATTAAGACGCCATTAGTTCTCCACTTTCTACCAAATTCTGGAGGCATGGCATGTTGATTAGTGGACCCAACACTGCACTTTGCCTCGAAACCAAAATGAAGAAGTATAAATTTTAATCAATATTGCATTTCCTTGAGTGGGGATCAAATCTGCAGCCATTCTTGTTTACAGTCACTTTGTGCTACTGCGCCACCAATGAAAACCAAATCTTAATGGCACTTAATTGCTTTGGAAGATGCAATTAAAAGCTTATGCTTGAACTACCAATTTTTGATATTTCTGAATATACTGAATAGTTCACTTAAGACACAAAATTTTGTTTTTTTTTTACTTTAGAATTATCTAGCTACCTAAAATTTTCGTTCATTTACAAAGTATTAAAAAATACAAGTTTACTATAATATAATAATTACATTTACAAATAATTATACGTTGATGCCACGACAGGTAGTCGTCGTGTGCGCTGCAAAAATTGTAAAATATGCGTCTGTACATTGTATGGAAGAAATGTTCTATTTTATTGGTTCAAAAAAAAGTTCCAGGATACCGCATATCTTTAGTTGATAAAGATATTGAAAATTACGAGCATTAGTTATTCTACCATCAAGGAAATGTTATCAAAATATGCTTTGGCTTTTATACTTTTTGAGATAATGTTAATTTAAAACTTAATAGACACGAGTCCTACGGGGGGCGTCCTTGCCACCGATTTCGTCCTTACAAGGAGCCATAGTGTTTGCACTTTCTCTAAATTACTGAATATTATAATTTTACTGATTATTTTATGGAAATTGCAGCATAATAAAAGAATTATAAGTGCGAAGCCGCGAGTAGGCCGCTAGTCTATAGTAATATAATAAGGCGGAAGAGTTTGTTTGTTTTTTTAAACGTCCGAATAACTTTATTTTTATTTTGTATTAAAGCTGCATTCTTCAGGATTGTTATATGATATATATAATATAACATTACGGTGTAAGTCTTAGTTAGCCTTAAATAACGAAACAACAATAATAATGAACGCCATCAAATTGCTTTAAGCGCGTGCGCTGCACATATAGCTTGTTATACTGATATATATCAGTACGTGGTATGACAAAAATATTCAGTTTAGTAGCGGTTAGTTCTAAAAAAAAGTACGCTACATCATATATCTCTTATAAAAGTGACAATAAAGCATTTTGTGACAAAAAATAATTGAAAATTGTAAGGTGATATTTCATCGTTTCTTATTTTATTTCACCTCCAAGGAAATTTAATGAAGATAATCTTCAGCTTTTATAGCATGTAATTAGTACGTATATTTTTCGTGAAAATATAAAATTAAAATAATTCAACGGTTTGTGTACGACCGCAAGCCTAGGCTTGAGTCCCGCAGGAAGCGCCCTTGCCGCTGACGACGTCCTATCACACCATACAGCCTATATACAGGTAGTGTTCGTGATTGCATATATCAATTTGTGGGCATATGCAACATAATAAAAGTATTATAGGCCTGGTACTAATCAGGCGATGCCGCGAGTGGGCCGCTAGTATTAATATACAGGGTGGAAGTGTCAGCACCACTTGACTTTATATATGAGTTTAGTTTCAATTCCCACATATTTAAACACATTATACTCTGGTAGGTTATATCCGCCACACAACACACAATGCACGAAATTCACACAAGGCTCTCCACTCTGCCGTATAAAATTTTTGCTTCTTGTTATAATAAATTAATATAATAATAATAAAAATAAATAAAACAAAACCATCAGAGAAAGATCACAACTTTTAATTTAGAAATGATATATATACAAATGAATGATCAAAAATTATGAAAAAAAAAACAAATCAAAAATTATAATAAAATTCAGTAAAAGTGAAGTAAATTGAATCTCAACATGCCGTCACAACTTTAACAGCGGCATAAAACATTTGTATCTTAAAATACCTAAACTCGGTGTAAACTTAACAACTAGCGTCCCTGGACTGATAAAATAGTATATATCCCGTTTCTGATGATTTCTGTATGTCCGACGTTAGGCCGTAGAAGTCTTCTATTGCTGAGGCATCGATTTTCTGAAATTAAATTTAGTTTTAATTGTAGTTTTTGTATTAAATATTGTTTACTTTTATTTTAATTTTTTTTTAGTTTCACGTTCTATCCCGCTCGTAGCTGGATAGACGGAGGGAATTTTTTTAATGAAAACCTAGTGTTAAGACACTCCATTTCAAAACGCGACAGAGCTGTATGTGAGTTTGATTCCCACTCGGGTTAGTGATCTTTTTTAATGTTTTCATTTCCTTACTCTAGTAACAAGATGAATCGCAAAGTTGTTTTCCGCCATTCAACACACAATCGAAAATAGGGGAACAGGGTGTTCTAACAATTAAGTTCCCTCTGACTACCCCTCTATAAATGGGATACAAGCATGAAGTCAGTGGAAAAAAAAACCATTAAAACACTAAGCAACACTCACATCAACCATATCATCATCGAACAGCAACCAAAACCCGTGGCTCTTCACAATACTTATATAATGTCCCCTGTTGGGTCCCGACCCACAGTGCACCACGACCGCTACCAAGTCGTACAGCCGATCCGGGTTCACTGCGTCGTCAGACTGAAAAAACCAATATAATATAATATATAATAATATTCCATAAATAGGAAAGAGAAATACATTTTTTTAACATTTGAAGCATTTGAGGCAGAGTGTGAGTGTAAACGTGACTATTCAATTAAAACTCGGAAGAATTCATTATTATTTAGTATTTAAATTTTCTCGGTTGAGGCCGTCGTGGCATAGGGGCAAAAGAATATGACTGTAACGCAACGGTTGTGTATTCGATCCCCACTCGAGGGAATGAAATATTATGTAAAATTATTACCATTTCATCGCTCTGGCATCAAGGGCAGAAACTCGGCGTTCAGTTCCACCACTCAACACGCAATGACTCGAAAAATTCGACGGAAACCGGGGAACGGAGTATTTTAACACTAGTTTCCCTACCTACCCCACCAAATGTGGGAAGCAGCGTGAGGCCCGGAATAAAAAAAACTTACCGTATTAAACAACCTCAGTTCCAAGGGAAACACTACTCTATGCGACACTTTAATATGGCGGTTGTATTGCTCCATATATTTGAATCGTTTTAGATGCAACGCTAATATAAGTGGTAGTTTCTTCACCCTCATACGTTTCTGAGCTTCTTGATAACTGCTACAGTTGTCGCATTTGAATTTGTTATCATTGCATAGGGTTTCTGTGTCGCTGAAGCATTTTAGACAGTGCGTTATACTTGTGTTTTGGTCTACGTCCACCTGGAAAGTTTATTAATCCATAAGAACTATCTCTGCTCTAGTAGAGCCGTTGTGGCACAGGGGCATTGCATGAGTGTAAACGTGACGTTGTAGGTTCGATTCCTACTTGGGGGTAAGAATTGTTTGACATTTATTTTGCAACTCAATATGCAATGCTCTCGAACATTTGGCAGAAAGTTGAGGATTGATATGGGTATATCTAGATTTACAATTGTGGTTGACTTTAGATTTGAGTTCACAAAAAAGAAAAAACAAACATTCTAAAAAATATCCACCTGCAAATCAAAGAAATGCTCATCTTTACTGCTAACAGTTTCACAGTTCAAACATCTAGTTTCACTGGTTAGTGTGCCTTGGAATATTTCATGTACCCACGTCGGTTCCGTACTCTGCGGTACGTTGCCGTTGCACGTCACACTCTCTTTATTATCCGTTTTTTGTAATTTCAGTGTACTTTGATTCCTTTCGGCTGGAATAAATTTAATTTATTAATAATTTTATCTTTAGAATAGTATGTATGTTTTTGTATAAGCTATACTTGTGCCGTACCTCATAAGAATTATGTTTAACATTTTAAAAATATTATTCCATATTTAGGAAAAGAAATTACTTTTTTAGAAAACTTAAAAAAATATATTCATATTTTTAAATGTGGAATAACAAATCAAGGGATAATGCTATCTTTTGCCAAATGGTAATTCTGAGCAAATATCTTTGGTTAAGGAAAATTTATAAAAAAATCTCAGTATATAGATGTAACAATATAAATAAGTTCTAACAAATGTCAACATACAATGATGTAGCTTGATGAGAATGTACATAAGCCATAGTGGTCAGAGCGGTGTATTCAAATCTTGCTACATTTAAATTTTTATGTTTTATAAAAATTTTACAGCAACCAAGATGATAATTAGACATCGGATTATATGCAATATCAAAATATGCATGCAAATATTAATATTAGAATGACATATGAACATATATTATTATATGTTATAAATTATAATAATTATACTTATTTATTATAATTCGAGGCCTGTCGTGGCGCAGATGCACAAAGTGTGACTGTAAATACGAGTGGTTGGCGTTCGATCCCCATTCGAAGAAATTTATTTAAATTTATATTTCTTCGATCTGGTGTAAAGGCAAATCGCGGAGTTGAGTTCCACCGCTCAACACGCAATGCCTCCAGACTTCGGCGGAAAGTAGCTGCTTACTTTGCTGGCCTGCTGTGTGTGTGTGTGTTTCACGTGAATCTGATTTTTATGACAATTCAACAACATATGTTTCAAGGTTTTCTGCAGTAAACTTATGATCTTTGTCACTTAATAGAAAAGGCTGAAAAGGATCTTTTAACGTCAATTGACGTTACCGGACAGTATTTTAAAATTTGGCGCTATTTCTGCATAAACCATAGGCTGAATTTGTTAGACGCTTTTGATAAATGTATAAATTTTTTTTTATTCCTTCGAGACTGGGATTTTCATACAAAACTGTAATTTTAATTTCAGTAGTTACCTGTATGTGTACAAGTGTTAGATGTTATACAACACTATTGAAATAAGCACTATCAATTGAAATGTCCGAAAATATGCAATAACATCACTAAAAGCAAATGCAATGCAAGCATGCAAATGCATATAATCCGATGTCTAATGATAATATTGGTATTACAAATATATGTATATTGCTGTACAATAGTGTACTTACCTAATATAATTTCATTAATATGATTTATAAGAAAATTAAGGAACTCATGTGCATCTTGTTGCATGTAGTTATCAAACTCTTCTAAAACAATAAAAAAAAACAAACATCCATTAAATATTCTAGTGCAAAAAAATTGTACTACAATTCTTATAAGAATTCAACAAAAATTTTTGCACTTGTCGCCTTAATATTTTTTAACATTTTTAAAATGTCTATCACAAGCTAAAGAAAATAAACAATATATTAGAATAGTGTAAAAAATTTAACATAATGGGAAACAAACCTAGTTTCCAAGATTGCACAGGCTCAATTTCCATTATATTTATTTTGAACATATTAAACAATAGCTATTATAAAAGAAAAGAAACAAAATTATACCTTTTTCCTTTCTAAGTCTTGCAATAAACTTCTTAGGTGCAATAGAACCAACTTTTTTCTTTTGTGTAGCTATGCTATAAAACAAATCTGCGAGGCATGTTAGTAGAGTCTCCTTGGTTCTCTTATTCTTTGCCTTATATTCTAGAACTTTCTCTCTAAATGGTCTACAGAAGTATAATGCTTGTAAGACAGAATTACTGTAACATGTGTTGCCAAACTGGAATAAATATAATAAGTTCTTTGATTTTCACGATTATTACACATTTTAAATGAAACTATTTTAACCGGATTAATCGGTAGACTAGTCTACCCATGACCACGGACTACTGCAAAGTCAGAAACATCAGGTTTCCAAAATGTATAATCTAAAGTATACGCGATTAATCCGGTTAAAATAGTATCATTTACAATGGAATAAATATATTGTTTTTTTTAGTATCTCTTGAATTCAAATATTCGTAAAAAAAACATTAAAATATAAATTGTTATATAAAATAATTTTAAAAAATACAAAATATATTAGGCTATTTGCATAAATCAGTAAAATCAAGCAATTGAACTAGAAAATGCACGTGACATGTCGTAGTAATGTAATTTAAGATTAATAAAATTGTATCAATAGCATATTCATTGATGTGAATTGATGATTTTGTGAAAACACAAACTTACATTAACTAAACCAAAATAGTGTTCGTTCGGTGGAAACTGCTCTGACCCAATATCTCTCTCTAGCTGTGATATATTTGCGCCCTATAACAAAATATACAACGTTAATAATTTATCTGGCGATCTTATAGTACGTCGGATGCAGATTAGATGTTTATCTACAATTTGTTTCTAAGGAACAATACTTTATTATTTTAGTTATAATATATAGCACTTCGGTATATGATATATTTCTTATTAGTATATTATATTAAATATTAATAAACATTTCATATTCTCTCACCATTCTCTGTTGGAAATTAAGGCCGAGATCCTGACATATTGACATTTGCAATCCTGTTTCGACAACTTTTAAACGGAACACGCGTTATTATTAGCAAAGTAAACTTAATTTACACAATATCTGCTATGGTTTCTAGCTGCATACTTAAAATTTCGCGTTGCAAACGCAAAAAGCACAACAGTCAGTCAACTCACGTCCATGACAATCAATCAATTCAATGACATTTCGTTCAGAGTGAGGACACTTCAGAAATCGCAATGCGCAGATAAATAAGTAATCTTAAAATCGATATTGATTTCGTTACTAATCGCATTATCATTGTAAACATTGTTGAAAGATGAACACGTGATAAAATTTAATTATGATAGTGTACATTTTAAAGGTATATAAACCTTTTTTATTTTTAATATATAAAGTAATTTAACAATTTTCGCATTAAATATATATTAAAAATTTATTTTTCTGCTTTATTTATGATTGTTAACAAATTAATTAGAATTCAAAAGTAAAGTGAAACTCTTTTGTATGTTATGTACATACAAAGAATTATGCATTATTTACTTATTTTGTAAATGAAATCATCTAATAAATAAATGCTCAATGCCTGTTTATATTTTATAATTATTCAATATTTCTACAAACCACTCACATTAATAAAATCATGTTGTGACATAGTAAGAGAAGAAACTACTTAGCATTCTATGGAATGACCTTGCGAGTACCAGGTCCATCTCGGTAGAGGATGAAGAGCTCAAAGCAGTGCCTGGGTCTTGGGACCCATGTATAGGCTTAAGCAACTCCTATAAATCGCTGTTGTATCTTTTGCTCCTTCCCTTTCACTGTACAAATTAACTCCAATAAGCATATTCCTTGTCAGTCTGTTGGTAAGTTTGAAGCATTTGTTTACTTTAAAATTATTATTTTTAGAGATATTTCTTTCCCATGGAACTGTAAGTACTACTAGGGTTACGTTTTAAACTTTTAGAGTATAAAACAATATCCGGTCTATATATTTTATATTGTCTAATCACTAAGTTAATCTATAATAAAGTAATGTTTTTGTGTGGTTTATTTTAACTACTCTATTTCACAAACTCTTCTTCAAGATAATAAGTAGAGAGTGTTTTTGTCATCACCACTTTAAATGAAACCACAGTTTTAACTACTCTATAAAAACCTTCCAAAATTCCAAAGTGAAAAAGTGATTTTTTTATAATTAATAAATTTATCGCTGTGAAATAAAACACCATTTGTCAAGAATGATATATATATATATAGTGGATAAACATCGTAAAATGAAAATGAAATAAATCCTACGTCTAAAGTCTAAACTGTTGAGGTATCTTGGCTTATTTCTTTAGGTATGAGTTTAAAATATTTTACCCTATATGCTGCTCCAGTAAAAGGAGCGCCGACGCTCTCACCCTTTAAGTACGTAATGCAGTCTTTTTTCAGCTTCACGTAAATTTTTGTGCATAAATTTATGCACAAAAGTTAAAATTACACAAAAAAATAAACAGTATTGTTAAATAAATTATTTAATTTATTTTTGTTAAGACAATACATTTTATATACAATTATTTTAATTATTTTTTTATTGAAGAATCAATGTAATATGCTAAATAGTTATCTTTACCACGGTAATATTAGAAGAAACAAATTATGAATAAATCGATTATATGACAGCTTATTACACTACAACTCATACTATACTATTCATTATTCAATATTAATTTATAATCTGTCAAGCGGCGTAGTTTGGTCTCCCGCTCTGCCGGTCAGCGGTCTCTAATCTAGATCCTTAATCAAACTGGGAATAGGGAACAAAACATTATTAAAACTCTGTGCATAGGATACGCATACGTGTAACTCGCGACGTGGCGTTTACAGTGTATTACACTGAAACTTTCAGTTTTCTAGAAAAGCCGGGAAACAAGTAGGTAAGATTTTTTTATATATGACAATAATTTTAACTTTAATAACTTTGTAATTAATTTGTAGATGAATGTGTGCAGTTGTGATCAATTTGCTTTATATATTTTACGTTAGTTAAGTTAGATACATTATAATTTATAACGGAAATTCTTTGTTTTTTTTGTATATCAATTGAATTATATTTTTTTACAGTAAAATGTTAAAAACATTACTATTAGCGTTGGCTATAACAGCAGTATTAGCTGGTGTTCCAAATCCTGAAGAATCAAAGAGGCTTATGGACCACCTGTCTGACGCTGAACATTACAGAAATGAGCATCATAATAAACAGTTTGACCACGACGCGTTTTTGGGTGAAGACCAAGCTAAGACATTCGATCAGCTACCTCCTGAAGAAAGCAAGCGGAGACTAGGGTATGTTATGAGTTGAATTATTTAAAATATTCTTATATATTTTTAATTTGCTGTATCTCACATATAGTAGGTATACAAATGGAACCTACATTTTGGAGTTCTGGAACTGAAAACTGCACTTTGTCTCGGTACCAGAGTGAGTAATTCATTCTCGAGTGTCATACACTGTCTCCAATTTTTATATAAAAACATTTAAGGCATTTGTGCAAACAGTTTATTGTAAAATTAATTTATGTAGACATGACCTAAGATCTGAAGTAAATGAAGATACTGACACAGTAGTGATAAAAGATATTTAACATGATTAGACTTCCTGTTAATCTTTTCGCCTACATAGAATGTGGGTTAGGTATGCCACTTTATAAACATTAAACATGCTTGGTTATTTATACAATACTATAGCATCAAAAATACTATATTTTTAATTTTTTTATGATGAAGTAAATAATAAATTTAAAAAAAAATAATTAAATCAGCTTCACACTGTATCCTGCACACAGCAGTGTTAAGACACTCGGTTACCCACTTACTGACGAGTTCTGGAGGGCATTGCATGTTGAGTGTGTAAATAACATTTATAATTAATTCAAAGTATAGTATATGATGGTAAACTCAATGGTTATGGGTTAGATTTCCATTTATTTTCATTTTCTCACTTTGGTAACATACACTTTGGTACAGTCAACAAGGGCAGTGCTTGAGGAATGGAATGTCACACCAAGTTCCCATTTGCTTATGCATGCTTTGAAATAAAAAACAAGACACTGTTAATAATTTTTTTCTTACATACACATTTTATAATTTAAGCACAAAATATCATTATCTAAGTTCAGTGACCTTTTATCTCACATATAATAAATTGCTTCCAGAATAATCGTTGACAAGATAGACTCAGACAAAGACGGCTTTATATCACTAGTTGAATTAAAAGATTGGATTCGTTACACACAAAAACGTTATATCGAGGAAGATGTGGAAAGACATTGGAAACAACACAATCCTAATAATGAAGATATTATCACTTGGGAGGTAGGTTGCTTTTTTAGAAGCAAAGGTCTAAGGTAATAGAATGTGTAACTTTTTTGTTTTGTCATTTATTGACATTTTAAAAGGCTGTATAAGGGTATGCCACAGTATACCCACACAGCTTCTGACAGTAAGTGCATGATTGTCAGTTTGTTTCTTGGTGGAATGTTTTTTTTTTGTTTCAATTTTGTCTTTTTTTTGGTAACAAGGTATTAAATTACAAGTTCTGCCCATCCTGATTTATGCACGATACAGTGTGAAGCTAAAATAAAATAAAAAAAAAGCACATACAAATATGCATAGCAACCTATTTTTGTTATATATAGCATACTTTTTTCTGAGTTTTCTTTAAATGTCTTATTAGTGTTTTAAAGTTCTGTAGCCAAAAGGTAAAATGGGACCTTATTACTAAGAATTCACTGTTTATCTGTCTGTCACCAGGCTGAATCACTGTGATGGACCACTGATTTTCACAGATGATGTAATTCTTTTGTCACTATAACAGCAAATTAAAAAAAAGCTGAATAAAATAAATATTTAGGGGGCCTTACAACAAATTTTATTTTTTTGAATATACATATTAATAGTTTAATAGGAACCCTTCTGTACCTGAGCCTGACTTGCACTTGGCCGGTTTTTTCCATAATTATAAAACGCCAATGAGTGTTATCACAGATTTCATGTCAGTATGTCAACTTCAATGTTATCTTACTTTGTATAATATTAGTTTAACAAGTATTTTTTATATAATACAGTTATTGTGGAAGATGTATGTAGAATTTATATTTTTTTTTCATAAAACAGTTATAGGGATGTGTCAAGACGTTTACGTTTTTTATTGTAAAAATATAATTTTTTTTGCGCCTTTTGGCGCCTGACCAGACCAGAAAATTTATAATATGTAACATATATTTTTTTTGTCTGCCTCATACTATATCCCGAATGTAGCAGGGTAGGCAGAGATAGCCTAGTGTTAAGACACTGCTACCCATTTTCTGCCGAATTCTGCAGGCATTGGGCATTGAGTTGCGGAACTCAACGCCGTGCTTTGCCTCGACACCAGCGAGCGAAGAAAGGATAATAAAATATTTTATTTCCTCGAGTAACATAATTATAATATCATTTATTTAACCAGTGGGACTCAAACTTGTAACTATCGTATAGAAAAACGTTTATGAAATTGTCTTAGACCTTGGATGGATTCCAAGATGCGCGAGTTCGAGTTAGTAGCAGACACAATTTAATATTTTTATACGTTTTCTAAATATTTTTTCTATCCTTAGAGTGGAGCATTCTTACTTAAGAAAACATCGTATGTCTTAACATCACAGTGAAATGTAAATATATCAGTAAATATAAAACACATTAATTTAAATTTTATTGAGGTTTATTGAACTGCGAGTTTCTCAATGCCTATTGTAGCTGCCCTACATTTGTGAATAGACTTAACAGTACAAGCTATGTAAGGTTGTTTTACGACCCATACAAAAATTATATAAAGATTTTACTTTGTGATTTAAAGTAAAATAAGCGAAGAAGTAATCGTTATATATAGTAAAAAGTAGTTATGTCTGTTAGTATGGAAAATAAAAGTAAAATCGGAAACATCAGGTTATTTCTAAACCGGAAAAATATTTTTTTTTAGTCAAAGGATATTTAAACACATATTACAGTACAGTAATGAATATAATAAATTAGAAACTTCTGCACTTTTGGACTTTATTTTAAACATCGTCTAAAAAATATAATGTATAATTGTTTCGTAATATTTCGTATTTTCGTAATCAATAACGTAACGTTCGTTAAATGTCTGGTATAAACGAAAATTTTATTTAGACATAAAAAATTTAAAGCATTTCTTCTGCGTAGGCAACAGAGATAACCTAATGTCAAGATAATTTCTTTTACGCTTTTTCCAAATTTTTGTCTTTCTGTGGTTTGCTAGAATAGGAAACTGAAAATAATTCAATGCCTCGACTGGGGATCGAAACTACAATCCTTGTCTAAATAAAAGGTTCTCTTGATATTATCACAATTTAACAGTAATTCAAGTAAAAATATTCTTTTTAACACATTCACCTATTTTTAAAAACAGCTGTTAATTTTGAGGTCTTTTCATCTCATATTTTATACCGATATACCGATAGAGACCGATTTCGACCTCAAACTGCCTCTTACCATTAAGTTTCATATTTCTTACAAACATATGTACATAATATGTATATTAATAGTTTTATTTATTATAAATATTTATTTTTAGTCTTACAAGAAAAATGTATACGGTTTCATGGATAGTATGTCGGAAAACGAATTGAGAAACAACGAAGGCTTCACATACGCGAATCTACTAAAAAGAGATAGAAGGAGATGGCATTATGCTGGTAAGTTAGAGTTTTGTAATTCTTTCTTAGTTTTAAGTTTATTTTAAATTTTTAAAAACTATTCTATTAGACTTGTCACGTTAGTGAGAAAACTCATCAGTGTCCGGTCAAACTAAAAATTAGATACTTGTGAGAATGAATAATTTAAAAAAAAAACTTTGACAAGATAGAATGCGGTGCTGAGTTCCGCCAGTCAACATGTAATAACTCGAAAATTCGGTGGTGCGTGGGAAAAAAGAGTGTCCTGACACTACATTCTTATTCACCTCTATGTAATATTCATTAATAATATTCCAGACGGAGATAAAGATGAAGCTCTAAACAGAACGGAATTCGCCGGTTTCCTTCACCCGGAAGACTACGGTACTATGAGAGATGTGGTTGTATTGGAGACACTGGAAGACATTGATAAGGACCAGGTAGGTTATATTTAAAAGTTAGTTTAATTTTGATTATGGGTTCAAATCCCGAAACTTGTTTATACTCATAATTTTTGTTTCTTAGACTTTTGTTAGTTTTTTTCTTTACCCAGAGGGCTACATCACTATGGGAGACTTGAAGACATTAATAAGGATATAAAGTAGTTGTTATTAATTTTTTTGTTGTTGTTTAATAGTTTGATTTTGAGTGTGGGTTCAAATCTACAATTTAGGCACATTTGTATTGTTTTTGGAAGTGTTTCCTAGTTTTGATTTATGTGTATGTAGTGTTGATAGTGAATAATAAGTCTACTCACAGTTAGCATGAGTGACCGAGGAGTTCAATCAATACTACTTTAAAGTACATATAGTGATAACACACATGGTAAATCACAATTAGACACGGTAAAGTATATAACAAAGTCAAGCGCAATCATATATATCAGCATCGACTGTTAGAATAAATTCTGCACTCGACAACGGAGTGTTGATTCATATCCGACAAATCCGTTTTGGCAGCTAGGGCTTTCATATATAAATGAACAAAATATGAATACTTATATTAAATATATAAAATCATATTAGGTATGAATGTAAAATGTATATAAATTATAAATAAATAAATTACAATATTGATATACACGGTGAAAGTGTCAGCACCACTTTAAACGAAACCACAGTTGTAACTAATAAAAGCCTTATACAATATTTTTTTCCCCAAAAATGAAAAAGTCTTTTTTCAAACAAAATAAATAATAAAATTATCGTTGTAAAATAAAACGCTATTTGTAAGGTAATGTTTTATTATATCTATCCTTTAAAATAAATTACTTTTTATTTTCATGCTTTATTCTCCATATAGCAGGGTAGGCAGAGATAGCTTAGTGACAAAACACTCCTTTCCGCACAACCTAATTTTCGAGACATTGCATTATGCCTGAGTTGCAGAGCTCAACGCCGCATTTTACTCTATTTAGAGTGAAGATAATTCACTCCCCTTATGTAAATCGAAACCACAATTGTTATTTATATGGTTACTTTAATTGCAAATTAAACATTTACAGGACGGCAAAGTGTCTTTAGAAGAATACATAGGTGATATGTACAAGCCTGATGACGGAGAAACTATCGATGATGAACCTGATTGGGTCAAACAGGAGAGGGAACAATTTTCCGGATATAGGTAATTTGTAGCTGTTGTTGTTATTCCTTTATATTCTCTGTAATTGATAAGTCTTTTAATTAAATATTTAATTACTAATGTTGTACGAACAAACAAATCACACACAGAATTCAGATTTTGTAATAATTGTGTTTCCTCTTGTTACGCACGATTTGATTGTAAATCCAAGATTGATGTAGTAAACAGCTATAAGACTTCAATATAAAGCTTCCCTCGACAACTGTCTATTATTGAGTGAAACCCGGTCGCTCGTTCTTTTTTTCGCTCACAAGTCATTCCATGGCAGTGCCCTATGATGATGTGCCTTAAGGTTTGGCCTTAGGCCGTGTGGATGTGTCCCGCTGACGGGAATTTAGGGGGAGATGAGGAATGAGCTGGTGCTCAGGCAGCACCTGGACCGGGTTAGAAAACCTGCAACTGGGGCATCATTTGGGTGTTCGAAGGACGTTAATGCTAGGTGATATGTCAGCACTGTCGAAGGCGCGGGCAACCATTCTCTTGACTTGCTTCTCTATGCTCGGGATACGAAGGTTGTGCTGGTGTGCATACCACGTCGGGGCTGCATATGTCAGGTGGAGCCTGACGTAGACGTCGTGAAGCGCGGCTCTGGCAGACGTGTTCTTCGCCTTCCAGACCCGCCGTCGCGCGTTGAGCTTGGGCCTCCACTCCGCCAGCCTGGCTGGTAGTAGGTTGTTGTTGAAATTAGCAGCGTGCTCGGTATTGAGGCTACATAGAGGACAGGCGATAGCATTCTACCGTGTGGGACTACAGATGGCATGGCTACTTGTTAGAGCACTTTCCACTTTTAACCGGACGATCCGGTCGTGGAGGAACTCGGCCAAGATCCCTCCCGCCATATCGAAGTGGCGCGCATTGGTTCATGGCCACCAGAAAGGAGTTATCCAGTTAGGATAACTCCTTTCAACTATCACTGAAGGATAACAAATATGCCGCCCGGCGGATAAGGTCCACGCGTTCTAATCTGATTCCAATACAATATTTCCACAGTATTCACCTGATGGTTTTTTTTTCAGTAAAACCAGAATAAGCTATGAGAAAATATTTACTTTTCATACATTTTTCTATTTTTTTAACTATTTTGTTTTCTTTTCAACAGAGACACAAACAAAGATGGCTTCATGGACGAACACGAAGTAAAAGAGTGGATAGCTCCTCCTGAGTTCGATCACGCTGAAGCCGAAGCCCGTCACTTGGTGTTCGAGGCGGACGCGGACGCGGACGAGAGACTCACCAAAGGGGAAGTACTAGACAAGTACGATCTGTTTGTTGGGTCGCAGGCCACTGACTTTGGGGAAGCACTCGCTAGACATGACGAATTTTAAATCTATTGAAATCTTATATATTATATTGTGTTTCTCGTCAAATTCTTTCACACTCTCCTTTCCTATAAACAGTGAAAAGTCACAGATGGTTGATACTGAGAGGCACTCCCTAGACGTGAAGAGATTAAAATATAGTAAATTCTATAAATTTTTTATATATATTTTATTCGCCCATTAAATTCTTTTATACTCTACACAAGTAATAACAGTTCTTCATAACAAGCACTTTGATAAAGATGGCTCTTTTTGGTTTGAATTCGATACAACTCTCATTTTTATTATTCTGTAAAGACTCTTTCAATTGAGGTAAAATCAAAACGATATCAAAGTTAGTACATCCATGGGAGTTACAATGTCACAGACAGACATACATATACGCACATTCAAACTTCAAAACTTATAACGCTCCTGTTTGCGTCGAGGTAATAATTGTAATTATTATTATTAATATTACATAGAAGCAAATTCACAGCTTATAAATAAATCTATTTTTAATTTGAGTACCACTTTCATATTTAATAATAAGCAATTTTGCAATATTTTTTAAAACTTAGTAATAATCGTAAGAGTATTTTTGTACATTATTAATGCCAGTTCGTTTTCTATAAAAGTTTTAGATAATATTCAGATATAATTTACTTGATTATTAAGTTGATTAGAAACTTAAGTAAGACATGAAAGCAATACTTTGTTTTATAGCTCATCTGCCATATTAAAATAGAATATGTTTTAAATTATTAACTTTTTTGCCTTTTGTGAGTCTCTGTTTTAGACATTTCGTAATATAATTATATATGTGTTTGTATGAATAAGGCTTAGTTTACATTTAAATTTTTTGATGAAAAGTTTCATTTTTTTAAATGAAAATATAAACAAAGTCAAAAGAATCTCTAACATTCTCAACATATACTTAATTAGGTAGCTAAGATTCTATTGAATACCAAAGTTTTATTCAATTTTCATTTTTTTGTCTTGTGTTATTATAATTATATATTTATAGTACTAATATTTTTAATCTACAACCTGTTAACATGATTTAAAAAATATTATATATACAAAAAGTTTTGAAAAAGTTTATATTAAATAAAATAAGACTATAATAATTGTAATGTCTTCGCCATTATATTTCTTTTTCATTATATTAAAGTAAAAAGCGATGATTTATAGCTTTATATTATTCCAGAACAATATGCATTTAATTATTATTATTAATAGAAGACTAATTAATTTACTTTTAGTTTTTGAAATAATTTTGTAATGTATTTTGAATTTTAATAAATTTAAATGTTTTGACTAAACAGAAATGTGTGTTGTTTTAATTTTCTATACCCTAACTAATAGGGAACTATGAATAGTCAAAATTTTATATATTATATTTTTATTCATTTTTGTTTTTTTTGGCTTAAATCTAAATCGTAAACCTAGTGTCGAAACACTGTTCACCATTTATCTATGTTTTGGGGATAGATTTTTTTATTAATAATATAATTTCTCTTTTGTTAAAGGTGTGTAAAGAATAAATAAATTATTAATCTATGCTGCAATTTCTGTCTATATAGAAACTTATGCATTTACTGTAATAGCTCAAGATCCTAGGGTGTCCAGACTTACGTCATTTTAGCAAAGCTGAAATTTTGAGGACTATTACGACTTACGACTAAGCCATCGAACTGGTCTGGGTGCTTGTTTATAAGGGTCTTGAAATACTCCGTATATAATATATGTAAAATGAAAGCTTGGCGTATTTAATCCCAGTTTTAAACAACCTTTAGGACGTCTGGCAAGCGTAAAGACCCGCGAAAAGGGTTTGGTAATAATAAATATATATTTTTACATTATTCTTAAAAGTAATTAAATTCTTGTAGGGAACTATTATTTACATTTATAGTTTAATTAATATGTGTCATTTATATATTTCAATATTATAATTTATTTAATTTATCATTTGTGTTAAAACTATATGTACTTTAAAGTGGGGTTGAATATACTCAGTGTAAACCGTGAGTAGACTTTTTATTCATCTCCATCAACACTACATTCTACTTTAACGTGGGTGAGTGCGTACCTTCAGTTGGGGCTACTTCTGTAGGAGCCCCACTTTCAAGTTAGTAAGTACACAAACAGTCTTAACTACATGTATTAGATTATTAATCCACTAAATTTCAGCTTTGCTAAAATTAGTTAGATCTGGGGGCCCTGGGATCCAGTTTACAATAAACCAAAGTGATTAGCAACTGTAAAGACAATTATTGTGAATGAAAGATATAGAAATTTTAAATATAGTGTAGTAGATTTTAAGCTCTTTGAAAACAAAACACTGAAAAAAAAATGTTATAATTTACTTGCTTTTAAGAGATGTCTTAATTGCACAATAAGATCTTGGTAGCTGTTTATTTTTTATATTATTTTTCTACACGACAGATTATAGTAATAAAAAAATATTAAAAAGAAATGGCCAATAATATATTATAAAATTTATTCCTTACCACAACTACTTAGGTCATGTTAAACTCAAGTTGAAATCGTTCGCGAGCTTCAAAGAAGAGAATTTTGAAGTAAATAAGTTCGTTCCAATATAAACATCTTGAGCTTCATTCAATCGCAAACAATCGGGGCGTGTATTTAGTGTAAGCGATATTTGTTTTGTTGATCAAATTAGTTTTACTAAAGACAATTTAGTGATACGTCACTCCGATTCCGGTGTGTGCTATCTCTGTAGATATAAATGGATTCTTGAACCATACACGACATCTTGAGTGAACTATAATATAATTATCTTATTTATAAAAATTAGTGTCAAAGTACGAAATTATTTAGAAAAATTAGAATAAAAAAAATAGTGAATAAAATTTATTTACAAGTAATTTTTGTCTAAATATTTTTATTATATATATATACATATATATATATATATATATATATATATATATATATATATATATATATATATATATATATATNTACCTATAACAAGTACCTATCTATTTTAATTTTCACCTATATACAAATAACAGCGGCAACTATCATTATTTATTATGCAATTGTTAATAATTTTTGAATTATTAAAAAGGTATCAAGCTCAAGTAGACTACGGTCAATGAGTCGTGGCCGCCCTAAAGTTAGCTGTAGATGGCTACGCAGGTTTACTACCAACTATAAAAAAATACTTATTTAGAAAACGTATAAAAAATTGTTATAAAAATTTCAATTGAACAATGAACGTATGGCTTAGTGGTCAGAGCGGCTGGACGGTTTTTAAATAAGTATTTTTCTTTCTCAAGTGTGGAATAACACTTTAAAAATATAAAAAAAATGTATTTACAATCTTCAAGAAAAAAGAAAATAAAAATAAACCTTAATTCTATATAATCTGTGCTGCATAGCTACGGGTGCATCAGATTTTCCCGCCTATTACCTCAGCGGGAAATCAACCATGCCTCTTGACGTCGTTCCCGTTCACGTTTGACGTGTGCTTATCCATTTATAATAAATGCACGCTAGTTCTTACAATGCTTGAATAACTTTATAGTAAGTATATTTTTAAGCGTATAAACAAAGGTACTACATAATATTGACATTGTTGATGTTGTAGGTAAGTTTAATTTTGTTCATTAAAATAAGTCTAAACTAAGTGAAGCAAAAGGATAATAAATGTTGCGGATGTTTAAGTTTTACAAATAAAAATAATTATATAATTGTTCGATGGCTTCACTTACAAATATTACTTATTGTGGTTAAAATATAGATTTTTTTGTTTTTATTTTTAATAATTATTAGCGCAACGCCGCGTTTCTTTTGTTACCAGAGTGAAGTAATAAAAATATTAAATATTTCATTCATCTGACTAGGAATCGAAATCACAATCGATGTTTTTACAATCGCCCGCTTGAGCCCCTACGCCACAATGGCCTCATTTCAATGTCACAAAAGACAAAGTTTAAAGAAAATGTAAAATTCTGAACATTTCCATACAAATGGTTCACTTTGTTCTTATTCATAAAGCAAACAAAATCATAAAACTGTAACAAAGTAGCGAACCAGTAAAGGCAGTCGATACGCGTCTTGTTTATAACATCTGAAAGGCAAAAGAGTTCATATTTTTGCATCTCATAGTGACAGTAAGAGCTCATTCCTTATACGGGGTGATTCGTATGATAATTTTCATTTTGCATTCACTTGTGTTATTCTCCATCGTGGTTTGTTGTGGATAGCGCTCGGGGGAAATTCGTGGTTGTCACAAGTATTATGGATTGGATGTAAGGTTACTAGATGCGGCAGTTGGAAATATAGATACATATTTTCTATTTTTTCAGTTTCACGCTGTATCCTGTATATAACACGGTAGACAGAGGGAAGCAAGTGTTAAGTGGTGGAACTTAACGCCGCGCTTTTTCTTGTTACCAGAGCGAAGAAATGAATATATTAATAAGTAGTAATTCAATTGCTCAATGTTTATAGTTATACGCTTGTACCGCTGCGCCATGGCGGCCCCAACCTATTATTGGCCTTACAGATTTTGCAATAATAATATGTTTTATATTATGCATCTTTTAAAGGATGTTAGTCAGAAATAGTAAAATGGCACTTTGGTCTATATTTCCCACGTAATATATTTCATAGTGTAATTAAATATTAAATAATCCATAAACCTAAATATTTTTATGAGCATCACGCCTTTTCCCGTATTCTGGGTTCGTAGATTACATTCAGTCAAGATACTTCGTTCACTTCGCGCCCGAATAATTTGAGATGTAGTATTAACAATAAATAATGTTATGTATTGTTTTTTTTTTCATTTTTCGATTTGGCTTTATTGCTCTTGACCTGGGGTGGTCTTGACAGCATCACCGGGCGGGGAGGGGCAAGAGTAGCTCGCCCTTGAAGAAAAAGTACGAATTTGGATGGCCGCTCATGAATTAATATTGTGTAGCGAGGAAAAATTTACGACAATACTGGTGAGTAGGTATGTGAGGAGTCCCCACTGAACAGACGTTTGTAGATGTAAACGTTTGTATGTTTTAAATGTGCCTTTGATGATTTTTTTTATGAAAAAAGACAAGGCAAACGAGCCTTCGGGTCACCTGATGTTAAGAAACCAACGCCGTCTACGACCTCGCGCAACACCACAGGAGCTACAGGTGCGTTGCCGGCCGACGTGGAGATAGATGCATTTTTTGAAACACTGCCTCAGGTAGGCCATTCCACAGTTGTAAGGTGCGTGGAAGCAATTTCCTACTTAGATTAGAACTTAAACGATTAAGACCGGTTAAGTTAGATTTCTGAACCTCCACATGCATGTGGTTGTATACTGCTGTATTAGAACTAGAGTGAACAATACATAATACATGGTCAAAAAATATATATTTTTTCGCCTTTTCAACTCTAGTTTCTCTATATCTCTATCAATGTACTCGCAACAGATATCAATATCAGTAAATACGCGGTAAGTAGACGCGCGGGTAACGCCGCGCCGTTCGAATTAAGCGCGTATCAATACTTTGTGTCTCGATTTTCTTTTGGTATATTTTCTTATTTTATTTTGATTTAGATTAGGAGGAAGTTATGTGATTTCTTATAAATCTTATATTTTTTTTGCATTAAAAATGTATGACTTATATAATATATTTTATAATCGATATACCTATGGGATGAAATATGCAATGGAAAATTCTTTAAATATGAAACAATACCATGGATGTGGTCTCTATGACAGCGCCACGATAGCTTTGAGCACCTGCTGCTTGAGCACGTAGCGCAACTCTACAAAAGATTTGGCTGATTTTTTGTCAGCTTCACGCTGTATCTCGCACATAGCAGATACAGCGTGAAGGTTATCAGTTTGATATGTATGTATGTAATATTTTTGGAATTGAATAATATTTGAGTATGATGATCCATTTTTGCTTCGAAGCACGTGAGCTTAACTTGGTAAGTATGTTTGTCCACGAATTTCTTAAAAACTAAGTCATATCGAGATGATTCTTTTTAATTTAAGTTAGGTATACTTCAAATTAGAGAACAGTACATGTTTCATTAAGATCACTTTAGTAGTTTCAGAGATATGGGAAAATTAAGAAAACAGGCAGGTAGTAGAACTTGCATTTTTTTCCTTTTCAGTTCACTGGCAATTTTTTTTAATTACCATATTGAAACCGGTTTATTTTTTTAATTATTTTATATTTCTTCGAGTAGGAGTCTAAAAAACAACCTGTCACGCTTACAGTTGCACGTTTGTGCCACTGTGCCACGACTAGTTTCTTTCATGAAGTTCACTGATTAAATTTCATATGTTAATTTTATTTCTTCTTTGCGTCCAAATAAAAAGATATTTCGAAATATAATCTGTTATTGACCCTGCAACAATCGCATACAATATAACAAGCATTAGCTACTTAAATCTTAATATGAAAAATTTATTCAAAATAATTTTTAAAATCACATTTTTCATATAAAAACTTAACAAAGAAAATCTATTTTTCTAATTAATAAGTAAGATCTTCTATTTCCAACTGTAGTTCCAATGAATAGAATCTATGAACAATAGACATTAAGATCAATAAAGCTTTGAAATTAAGCGAACGGTGTGTATTGTTTCATTTCGATCTGCCCGTGGTGAAAACACAAGAAGTGTACGCTATTGAAACGTTTTAATTATATTTTTATAAATAATTGGATATACAGACTTTTTTATAGAAAACATTATGATTTTTTTAGCTTCACGCGGTATTCCGCATACAGCAAGGTTCCCCATTTTCCGCCGAATTCTGGAGGCATTGCGTGTTGAGTGGCGGAACTCAACGTCGCGCTTTGGCTCGACGCCAAATCGAAAAGAAATTTAAATAAATATTTAATTTCCTCGAGGATCGAAATCACAATCAGCCGTGTTTACAGTCACACTTTGTGCGTGTGTGACAATCTAAGTTGAAATAACAATTTTAAGGTCCTAGAAGTAAAAGAACTTATGAAATTCAATTAAGTATTTATTATATTAAACGTATTTACTTAGCTTGCCCTGTTTGTTTGGGTATCTAGAGTTATTATATGATAGTTTCACGCGCCCAACGATTTTATTATTTGTCTGATCAATACCTCAGATTGATAAGAAGATTGGTGCGATCTGGTAGCGACGACTTACCGAATTATTTTTTAGCTNTTTTACAGTCATACTTTGTGCCGCTGCGCCACGACCGGCCTCAACTATTTATTTAACTACATAACAATTATTATATAGAATTATATATAATTCTATCTATGCAAGTGTTGATAGTATAATTTATTAACATTAATTAACAATTAATTTATTTATTAACCAGCAAATAAGAATATATAATAACCTAATACTTAAGAAGTATCAATTTAGCACTTACCTTTGTAATGTCCGGCTGACGACAAGAGAAGAGAGCTACCTTATTTTTTTTTCGAATTGGCTTTAATGCTGTTGACCTGGATTGGTCTTGACGCACCACAGTACGCGCTACAGGTTGTGAGTTCCTTTCCCACTTGAAGATATGAAATGTTTTATATTTTTATTTCCGAAGAATTCCTACACTCCACACGCAATACTTTCTGCATTCGGCGGAACTTGGGGAACGCAAGTATCTGAATGGGAACGGAGTGTTTTAATACTAAGTTCCTTCTGCTAACTTTGCCATGTACGAGATACAGCGCGTAAATAAATAAATATTACAAGCTAATGGGCACAAGTTTCCTAAAAGTGAGGATTTTAAACTTTATTGATCTACAAAATTACTATTACTATTATCTACTATTACTATAACTTCAAGCTTTATCCCTGGCGGGGTAGTTAGAGAGAACGGAGCGCCAAACGCTATGGTCTCTACATACCTCTTTCGCCTCGTCCACTGTCATCAACCTCTTTATACATGCCCTCTGGGGGGTCCTCATGCTTTTTACGTGACCTTCACCCAGTATCTTCGATACTGTGTTTTGGAAGGTCAACCGAGGTCTCCCCCTACCTATCTTACCGCTCACTTTTATATCATAAATCTTTTTTGCCATTCTTTCATCACTCATTCGTTCGACGTGCCCAAACCAGCTGAGCACGTTCTTCTTCATTCTCACTGTGACATCCTCGCTAGTATCTGCCATTCTGTGTACCTCTTCATTGCGGATTCGATCAGCTAAGCTGACTCCGCATATCCTACGAAGAGATCGCATCTCCACAGCATTCATCTTTCTTTCATTCTTCTTCTGTAATACCCACGTTTCGCTGCCGTATAACAGAGTCGGTACCAAAACTGCATTGTGTACGGCCAAACGCGCAGCTGTGCTGACGTTTCGTCGTCTCATCAATGCAGCTAAGCCTCCGTTAACCTTGTTACCGGCAGCAATACGCCTTTCCACATCTATCTCGTATCTACCATCTCTACTGAACATACTTTCCAAGTATACCACTTCATTCACTTCTAATATCTTAGCATTTACATCTTGCATTCCGTCCTTTCAAAAATCAGAACCTTTGTCTTACTACAATATTATTGTCCCTATTATTAATTAAGAAAAACATTACAATATTATATCTTACTAGGGGCTTGCCCACGGCTTCGCCCGCTTAAAATACATGATTATTGATTTAATAAGCAGAATTGATTGACAACTATAATGACTTCTAATATGATTTTTTTACGACATTATCGTCAAAGAATTTTTGATTGTTTTAAATAAAAAAATACGACCATTGTTGATATTTGATATTTATAAAATATACATAAAGCTAATTATGTATTACACGTATATATTTTTGTAACTTTATGTTCTTTTTACCTATATAATATACGTCTCATCATAATTCTAAAACTCTGTTAAATGTGCTGATGTCAGTGAATAATTTAATTTAGGTTGTAGGATTCATAATATTCTTTGTAAAATAACTGTATTAAAGGCATATTAACTCCTGTACAGTTTTTAAATTAGTTACATATATTATATGAACGAACCAACCAAAATATCTTTGTATTTACTTGATATTTCTTTCAAGATCGTTCTTTATCTCCGTGTTGAATTAATTACGATTTCTTTCAAATGACGATAACTTTTTTTTTAATGAACCGATTTTGATGAACTAAACTTTAGTATTTAAGCTGAGTTAAAACAAAGCAATTGGTGAAATTTTCAAAAATCGGTTCAGTACTTTCAGAGAAAAATGCGGACAAAATTATGTCGACAGACAGACAGACAGACAGACAAGAAATTCAAAAAAAATCTTTTTGCTTTCTATTATTATTTTTAAGTGTCCCTCTATCCATTTCAGTCAAAATTACTAAATGTACAGACAAAATATTTTTACTGTCTTATTATATATAGAGATAGAGATTATATATATCTAATAATATGTTTTCATAAATAAAGTAAATTATTTTTATATAAGTATCCAAAATCCTAAAAAAACCCGTAATTTGTCTAACATAAATATTTTAATGTATTTCATTGCCTAATTGTGACAAATTTTTACGCCACGAGTTTCCAAACTTATAAAACGCAAAGTAATTTCTCAGGTGGTAACTACTCGGGGAAGTGCGAAGTTACCGTTTGAGAGCACAATGAAAACTTTCTGAGGCCTATTATTACTTTGACTTCAACCATGTTATATATTATGCTGTTTGTGTCTTTATATGTGTGGACTTGCATTGATTTTGTTATTAACTTAAATTTATTGAAGTTTAGATATTATATTAAATAAAAAGAAAATTACTATGACCAGTCGTGGCGCAGAGGTACAAACGTGCGACTTTAAACAGGACATGTTGTGTGTTCAATTCCCACTCTTGGCTACCCTGTTTTGTGCGGGATTCAGCGTGAATCTAAGAACACTCTGGAATACTACTATACTAGGTTACTAGATAAATTAAAGTAAAATCAAGAACCACGTTTGAACATTACCTTAAATCATTTCCCAGTTCGCTTTAAACGATGTTTGCGTTTCCTTGGAATAATCGTGTGAAGTCGAGTGGGTAAATTGAAATGATTAACGTAGCCATTACTCAAAAACAAGTAAAAAATTTAAAAAATACGCTATAGTGTTCATCGGTTTCAGTGAATATTGAGCATAGTGGGTTTGATTTGCACTTAGCGAATCGCACCGACAATTTGTCGCGTTTACGAATTTAATATTTTAATTTCTTTTCTCTGGTATCGAGGCAAAGCGCGGAGTTGAGTTCCGCCACTCAATACGCAATGTTGTGTTGATGGAGATGAATAATAAAAGTCTACTAACGTTTAGCACTGAGTTTAATCAAGACCACTTTAAATGTACATACAAAAACAATCACGGTACAGTACATATGTGTATGTATGTATGTATGAATGTATATATATATATATATATATATATATATATATATATAATAGAACACGAAAGATACGAATTTAGAATAAACTACTAGATAATAAATATAAACTACTAGATAAACAAAGGCAAGCGCATCGAGTGGCAAGCATCGACTGTGATATTTAAATATGCCGTCGACAAGAGGGTAGGAGTAAATATTACGGCACCTTACCGGTTCAGTCGACGGCCGCGAGCGCTTTCATATAAATAAACTAAATACGAATACTTACTACAAAATATATAAATTCGAACTAAAAACGTATGTATGTATATAAATGATAAATAAATAAATTACAATATAGAAATGGATAAATGACACACATTAAATAAACTATAAATATATATATAATAGTTCCCTACACGCAATGCCTTCAAAATTCAGTGTCTTGATGGGAACGGAGTGGTGTAATAATAGATTCCCAGATTTTCTCTGTCTACCCTGCTATTGTGGTATACAGTGCGAAGATAAAAAGTAATTTATAGCAGCCATACGTTTTTTTCCACATAGCAATGTAGACAAAAAACTCCGTTCCCCACTTTCCCTATATTATTTATACATTTTGTATTGAGTGGCGGAACTCAACGCCGGCCGAGCCTTGTCTTGTTACCAGAGCGAGGAAATAAAAACGATTCACGCCCTTTAATGAAACGCGTCGGTAGTGAGTGGAATCGCACTCACTACCGGCGCGCTTACCGTCCTTTTGTGCCAACGGGCAACGACGGCCTCAAAAAAAAAACATTTTTCATATTTTTTTGATATTTATAAGGAGAAAGTATGATAATTCAACTCCATCGTTCTGCAATTTCTTTACTCGAGTCTGGATGGCGTACTTAACCACGTACTTTGTCCGATCAAATCAGGAAACTTTAGTAAAATAAAAGAAGTTATAAACTACTCATTAAATAGTACTGTACCGTTAATCGAAGCAATGAGAGAGTAGCGTTCGTTTCCATTTTGACATGCTTCCTCTTCCTTATTGTTGCTGTGCTGACTTAATTGAGACTTCCTAGACGCTAGCGCCACCAGAGACAGTGAGTTTCGTGACTGCAAAACGATCTAAGGTCTTCTTTTCAGCCACTTCTTAAAAAGACGGTGAATTTTGGCTCACAGCAACATCAGTCCTTGCACTTTCAGCCAAGACGTCAGATCAATTCAACCACATTTCGAGACAAAAGGAGCAAGCCAATACAAGCTCGTCCAGATCATGCGGCGCATATATTAAATAGACATGTTTAATATTGACGTTTTATCTTTAATTAAAACATTGATTAAACATGTTTACCTTAATCGAAACCTAAGTATATAAATTTCTGGTGGCGTTGAAACTTAATAAACAAATTATTTGAGTCACACACCTCACTGTCTCTGGTGGCGCTAGCGTCTAGAATGTCTCAATTAACGCCCAATATTAATAATCTATCTCCTGCGTCAATCTTCGATTGTTCCATATATCTATCCAATCTAGAGATTGGATTAATATATGGAACAATCCAAGATTGACGTAGGAGATAGGTTATTAATATTGGGCGTAAGTCAGTACAGCAATAATATGGAAGAGGAAGCATGTCACTAGCGTCAAAATGGAAATGAACACTACTCTGTCATTCTTAAGACTTTTATTAGGGTAAGTATGTTTAATAAACGTCTTTATTACAGGTAAAACGTCAATATTTATATATAATAGTCATGATATATAATATCAATATATAATAGTCAATAGATAGATAGATAGAAAAAACTTTATTGCACACAAAGCTGAGCAGGAATGCTTTGAGCGTTAATATGAACAACGTTAAAAGTTTTGGGAAGGGATGAAAAGGTAGAATCAAGAGATGAACAAAGGGGGATATGAGATCTGTAAAAGCTATCATTCGATGATGAAGCCGTGGTAAAACTACAAACGTCATCATCGTCACAAGTGAGAATTAAATCAGTAGCACTGGAGCTGATGTTCATAGTATATTATAAAAATAGATACAAATTTGTAAAAAAAAAAAAAAAAATAAATAAATAATAATAAAAACGCTTGAATGACTAAATATATACACCACAAATATTAAGCTGAAATAAATATAATAAAAGGTAATATGCTTAATTTATAGTAAATAAGAGAAGAAAAAATAAATAAACAAAAAAAAACTAAATAACAAGTTATATGTACAATTTTCCCAAACACCCACCAGTATCAGATAAGAGTACAATCACTAACATTTATGGCAACAAAAAAAAAAAAAAAATAAAATGAAAAGATTACACCCACTTATACAACCATACAAAAAAAAATACATTGTAAGAGCCATGTTACAAACAAGTAGGAAAAGAGAAAGAAAACAGAAGTAAAAAGAGTTTCTCACACACATACTATATATCACATGAATAAAAAGAAAAACGAAAATATAAGCATAAAATAATAATATACCAATAAAAGAATAATAATAGAAAAGACAAATAAAAAATAATAGCAAACTTAATACATGAAGCAAAATAATTAAAATTACATATAAAGTGCTAAAAATCAAAAGTTAGTAACTGGCTCTGTAAATGCTTTTTAAAATTTACTTAGTCTATGTCAATATATAATATAAACAAACAATAAATAAAATTATTACGAATACAAAAACATAAACAACCATACGAAAATTATTCCAGATATATTATTCATATATTATAATTAAGCGTATTAAATTTAAAAGTGGATAGTCATTTGCGAGTATTAAAATTTTGATATACTAATGAACACTGTACACGTGAATAATATGTAAAATTCCATTTAAGCCATACGCTTGTAGCCACAATACGACTCTTTAATTAGTACAACCTTAATGGAATTTCAGTAAATTTAAATGTTTGGCATCCATAAAGGATTTCAAAATGTCCCCGCAGATACATAATTACGTTATCTCTTAGACTATTTTGCATTAATTTCGGTTTGAGCGCTTAATTCTCTTCAGTTTAGTTTTGGTGATATTGTTTTTGTAAGCTCACATAAGGTAAAAAAATAATTAAAAAAAGAAATCATGTGTAGGTATTGTTTTATAGCATATTTTAAATATATTTACAACGTCACGTTTTTTCCCGCATCTCAGGATAGGCAGAGAATCTACAGGGTGGAAGTGTTAGCGCTCCTTTTACGGGAACAGCATATAGGGCAAAATATTTTAAACTTATACCTAAAGAAATTAATCATGATGCCTCAACAGTTTAGACGTAGGATTTTTTTTCATTTCACGATGTTTACCCATACCTGTATATCGTGTGACGCAGTAACGCGTAGATACCAATAACGTAAACACACACTACTACAAAAATACTACTAAAGGTTAATCAAGTTTGAACTTCGCTGCCAATACCTCGATTTCGCAGAGGCGTATGCGGCGTTTTCCCTTTGATAGGTTTATATGTGCACGAGTCGTTCTTGACAAATGGCGCTTTAAATTACAACAATAATTTTATTATTTATTTTGTTTGAAAAAATTACTTTTTCAATTTTGGGAAAATATATTTTTTAATTGTATTAGGCTTTTATAGAGTAGTTAAAACTGTGGTTTTATTTAAAGTAGTGGTGGCACTTCCACCCTGTATATTAAAATAAAAACACACATCATTTCACATCTTTCACCCAGTTTTCTATACATTGAGCTGTAAGTGGCGAGACTCAACGCCATGTTTTGTTTTGCTAAAGCGGTGAAATAAAAAGGATTTTTTTCTAATCTTTCCTTCGAGTGTGGATAGAAGCATTTCTGTTAACAAAATGAAAATGATGAAAAAACATTTCAGGCACTTTTTTCTTAAAAAGTTATTGAGCTGTCTGAGCAGCAGCAATGTACTTTGAGGCAAACCAATATAACAGAATTCTTTCGAAAGATTAATTAACTATATATAACATTACGAATATGTTATGTACAAGTATGTTTACCTCTAAACTTTTGTTATTGTTAAAAATAGTTTATTTTCTCTTCAAAATTTTGAATCATTTGATAATTTAAACTCTCGATTTCGCTGTTTCGTTATAAATTAAATTGTTTTGTTTTGTAAATAAATAATAGTTAAAAAATATTGTCTTTAGGGGCCAGTCATGGCGCAGTCGGCAGCGGTTATACTGGCACGCTTGTGGGATACAGGCATGTGACAGTAACTGCGACAGGTTGTGGGAAATGGAGTGTCTTAACACTACCAGCTACATGCGGGCAAAGGGATGAATGAAGAATGAGGAGTATCGTAACATTAAGCTCCCTTTATCTACTATGCTACATGCGGAATACAGCGTGAAGCTTAAAAAAACATGTTTCGTTGCAATTCTTACACGTAAACAGAGGCCGCCCGCTACTGACGTGCGTGACGTTACGCGGCCTCTCGAAGGAAAGCGGTGAAACTTTACAACGCTGTAACTTTGGAAATCCTGGCCCGATTTTGATGAAACAAAAACAATTAATATTTGCACGAGTGACTGCATTAAATGCAGTAATTGTTATAGTTAAAGTTAGATATGTTCGTGTGACTCATTCGTAATATTTCACTACACTTCGAGTTTTGAATTAACGATAGTCGACTGTATTAGGTAAGGTATGTAAAATAATTATAAAAAAGTTATCCTTTGTTTTGAAAAACGAATGGAGAGATAATCACATTATTGTTAAAGTTATTTAAAAAAAAATATAACTATTAAACAAAATTTACAAAAGTACAACGCACACAATATGTGCGTTGTACATATAACTATACTTATAAACTTGTTTGTTATATATACAGGAATAATAAATGATGTATAATATTATATATCAAATTAAAAAGACAAGTTGCTTTAGACAATACCTATAAGAGATAGTATGACAACAACAAAATAAATAAAACAAAATTGTCGTTAAATTAAATTTAAAATGTGTACTAAATCAAGTTATCTCCCTTACAATATTAATCATATACAAAAAATTGTCAAGACAAAAAATGCAAAACGGCCATTGAAACTTCATCGTTCCTCGTTCTCCAGATTGTAATAAAAAACAACTCAAGTTAAGTTTTAATTCCTTGCTAGCTCACTCGTAGGTAAACAGAGGAAAAAACTTCCGGTGGGACACGCAACGAATAATGCGCCACAGATTATGTTGGCGCTAGAGAACGTACAATGAAGACTAAAAATATATGTATTTTATAAAAGTATTCTGCACTTTTAAGGTTCCGTACCTTTTTTAAAAAAAGAAACCCTTATATGATCACTTTGTTGTCCGTCTGTCTGTCTGTTTGTCTGTCTTCCAAGAGTCTTTATCTGAGGAACGCTTGAAGATATCGAGTTGAAATTCAAACCACTATATATACACTCAGATCTCTTCTACATTTGCATATAGGTATGGCTGTTTCAAGAGCCTCAAAATTAATAAGATACTTCTGAAATGAATGATTGAATAAATTATGAAATTTAGCAGCTAGCATCTACAGGTAATGTTAGTTCGGGAAAAAATCTGATACTATACATTTGTGATTAAATCCTAAAAAGAATAGCCTTAAAAGAGGGAGGGGGGGTGATTTGGTATTAAAGTTGCTAGTTCAAGTGAGGTATCCGATATAAGGGCTCTGGCTAAGCTAAGCTTGAATTTAAGAAAAGCTCGAGATTTTTGTACGGAACCCTAGACTCCTCTTGTCCAGTTTTTTTATATATTTATAGATTCGTAATAAGAGTAGCGGAGCAGACGCAATAAATATATAAAGTATCTATAAGTATGTATATATACTATACTGTTCATCGTTTACGGTGTTTTCAAATTATAAAGATTTCCAAATTAATTTTCGATTTTAAGTATATTCTGACAAGAACAACGTAATCATAACCGTAAATCTTAGCTACTTAATTATCAACATTTATCATTATTAACAAAATCATCTAAACTTATTATAATGATATCCAAACATATAAAGTTTTTCATACTAACGTCAAATAAAAAACCTATCAAAATTATCCTACATCACCAGAGATAAAATTTAAAAGCAGAACACAAATGCAAAAACCGAAAACAGAACAACCATCGTCCCAGTTTCATGTTTCAGGACGATAATTGAAAAACAAAAAAAAAACCAAAAACCAATGTTCGTACATACTCTGTGGCTGTCAAAGTACGCTTACGCTTAGCATGAATCGTGGAAGTTTTTCACAATTTTTGGCGTAATCTTACAAAGGAGAAAAGTTTCGGAACTCATTAGACCGAAAGGAAATGTTTACAGAACACGTCTACCGTAAAATTTAATTTGATTCGGGTACCGCCCCGCCGCGCCGTTTTACAAAAGTATGTATGTGACAGAAGCATTCTTAGGCGAGCAGGCTTCAGCTCCAACACTTTAAAATTATTGGGACGGAAACGCGTTGTTGTTAATAGATGGGTGTAGGGTAGTGGGGAGTACATTTAACAATTTATTTCGATTCACCCCCTCGTATGTCGTAATTTTTTCTTGAGATTGAAAATGTTATACGTAGAAATTACGTGATTTGTTTGATACGGTTTGGAGTTTTCAATGAGTATTGAAGTAATAGTAATTGTATTAGAATATCATTTGTACAAGTTAAAAAATGTTTGTGTTTTGTACGCAAAAAATCCTTTGAGCTTATAAAATATTGTTCGCTGTTAGTCATAAAATTAATCTAGTAATATACATTTGTTATAACTATAAAAACATTAAGACTGTCGTCGCACATTGTGACAGCGTGCCACAGAAATCATTTTATTAATTTCTCCGCTTTGAAAATGGAAAGAGCGTTGGTTGGATTCCGCCATTTAACACATATTTTTTGAATTCGGTTCACTTTGCCTATCCTGTTACGCTAATCAAGCATGAAAATAAAAATAAACACAATGAGTCCTTTTAACGTGACGTATTTGCATCAATTATTATATAATTATGATCAATAAATATTACTTATTCTAGAAAATAATAAATAAAATATACGAAAGGGTGAAACAAAAAGCTAAATCAAAAACTTAATTTATAAATAAAAAAATACTCATAACTCGTAAAAATTTGAAAATTAAATAAAAATAAAAAGGAATATTATTGGGCAGCAAGTACTTGCATGCAGTATTTCAGGAGGATTGATATTGGTTCTTAATTATGAAATTCATCGAACCGTGCTTTGTGAAGTCAGCTGTATATAGAGTAGGGTATCGGGAGCCATAGCTGAATAAAGTTAGTACAAAAATGTTGATGACATAATTTTTGTGTTGTTTGGTTTTGTATATTAGACTAGTGTTCTGCTCGTGATGTCGCCTGCGTTAATTATATGATTATTGCTATTTAGTTACTTATTGTTTTGGCAAGTTTAAGTTTAAAAATATGGTTTATACGACGTAACATGATAAATCTTTGACATTTGGTTTACATGTAGGTACAGTTCGCAAGGCTTAAGCTGAGCTTTAAATCTGTGTTAGTGATAAGAGAACGTTTAAAAATAAAATTTATTCTTAGTAATCTTACAAAATAAAACCTCCTAATTCCTCATAATTTTTATTCTCGTCCGATGTGTCGTTTGAATTAATCCTGCTAATATTATAAATGTGAAAGATTTCTTTGTTTTTTCTTTCTTTATGAAGGGGCCATCTCTTTCATAAAGCAAGCATCCATATGCTTGTTACACTTTTACGCAAAAGATACTGAATAGATTTAGATAAAACGTTATAGTAATATAGCTTATTACATCAGAAAACAAAAAGGCTACAATTTATGACAAAACAGATTTTGTACAATTTGTCTACAATACATGAAGCCGCCTTTGGGTCACTAGTAATGAACCTTTCCGTTATACTATCAAGAATAGCGTCGTGTCCACAATTTTTTTCCTATTTTTCTTCCTTGTTTGCCACATAAATTTTTCCATTTTTATACTATATCAAACACAGAAATAAAATATATAGGATTAAGTATGTGACGCTGCTATCAGTACGAGTATAGGGGAATTGTGCTTAAGATGACATACTTTTTCTTTCAAGATATATATTTGAAATAAATGAAGTCGCGTGAGATCAGCATATTGCGCATATTATCATATATATAATAATCAACGAAAGTATTTTAGTTTCAGAACAATCAAAGAAACATAAAACTAAAAAATATACATAAATCGCACTTAGGTCGACAGGTGTAAGACGACATACCTATAGGGTAAGATGACATAGTATATCATCTTAGACTTTAAACGTATGTCATCTTATACCATCAAATTTTACGAGCACAATTCACAAAAAAATGTTTCTTGATAAGTTCGCGCATAGAGTATGGCACCAGCTGGAACACAGTTGGCATTTTACCCAATGTTCTTTTGGCCTAGAGTGCCTAAATAGTTTGTTGCAGTAAATGCAAGCTGGATCATCATCTTCCGCGTCTTCATTAACGTAAGGATCGTCGAAATCTTCATCGTCATCCAAATTCACACGCTTTATTTTCTTTCGACCTCGTGTGGATTTGTATTTCTTAGAGGAGGTGGCCTCGGTATCTACGTCATTACTTTTTTCGAGATCTACATCAACTGAGACAACGGAATTCCTTTGTAAATTTTTGGTTAAAAATAACAATTTTAGGAGAACTGCCAACTAACAGAAATGTAAAGCTCGACTTAGGCTTCGCAGATTGTAAAATATAGGTATGCATATTATATCTCGATCTTCTTGAATCACTCTGTCTTTTAGTGCATCTAATCTGCTTAGTCATGTTTATTTTATTATTTCACTTAGAGAGAAAAACGTATTATTGTAATTATTTAATTCAAAACACTGTACTTAGAGCAATACACTAACAGACAAAATTTGCGACGATAACGTTACTTTATTTTATTATTCCCTTTTCTTAACCTATTCAATATTCATATATTTAGAGCTATATCGAAAAACGCTTCATTGACGTCCAAATTCTCCACAAGTGAAACTATCAAAAAAGTTCAGTAATGTAACGGATATTCTGAAGTTATCTATTCGAGCGGAATGAATCCATCCAATAATATGAGTAGGTATATATCTATGGCAGTAGTTGTACCCACTTGTACATTGTATATCGATTGCTTCGCACAAAGAAAGGGCTCAGGAATTTAGATTAAAAATGATCCAAGTCAAGTGCAGTGTTACGTGAAATTCTGGCCGATATTAATTTATTCAACCCTGACTTACGACCTTGGTAGTTGGCTTTGTACGATTTCTAACTTTCGAAAGATCGGGTTTAGAGGCTTTTAAGTAATGAAAGGTTTTAAGATTCTAAAACTTTTCAGACTCGTACTTTAATTTCAGATGCTGTCGGATTTTAGAAAGAATTTTATTAATTATTAAAATTAGTTTCACGTTGTATCTCGAACATAGCAGAGTAGGCAGAAGGAACCTGAGAACCTAATGTTAACATATTCCGTTCCCTCCTTCTCTTTTTTCAGCTTCACGCTGTATCCTGCACACAGCAGGGTAAGCAGAGGGAACCTGGTGTTAAGACACTCCATTCCCCACTTTCCGCCGAATTCTGGAGTGGCGGAACTCAACTCCGCGCTTTACCTCGATACCAGAGCGAAGAAATAAAAATATAAATGTAAATAAATATTTCACTTCTTCGAGTGGGGATCGAACCCATCACTTGTCGATTTTACAGTCACACTTTGTGCCTCTGCGCCACGACCGGCCTCTCCTTCTCATTCTGCCGAATTTTGGAGGTATTGTGTTGTGACGTGTCGAGTGGCGGAACTCATTCGTTCGACTCCCTTCGGAAGAATTAATTATTATCTATATTGCTCTACTCTCGTATTATAGTAGTAGTGAAACTCAACAGATTGTCTCGAATTCGTGTGAGCAGCGGAGTACGAAGTGTCTTAACTCTAGTGTAATTTCTGTCTTTTTGAAGAAAAAATAATACTTACCTTTTTTCACGCAACATTATTGCAATGTGCTGACAAAACCGACGAACATAGTCAAATCACTTTTTTATTCATTTTGGGACCCTGACATAATCTAAATCATACTGTATTTTCATACATAGAGGTAATGATAGTACATATTGTTTGATTATCTGCTAAACCTAATCTAGGCTTAGCCGTACCGAGGCGCAATGGCTTCTAGCCACATTAAAAATAAGCATAATCTTAGATAATCTTTTTCCACAAGTAAAGGCAGGATAGCTCCTTCAAATAGATATATATATATAAATATAAATGCGAAGGTTGTAGATTCAATTCTTACTAGTTATTCTACTAATCAAGTATAAGTAAGTATAAGTACAAAGCGCGGCGTTGAGTTCCGCCACTCAACACGCAATGTATAGAATATTAGGATAAGTTTTTTTTTAACACCTTGCTTACCCCTGATATGACAGAGAAGTGTGAAGCTGTAAAAAAATAACAAATCGAGGCGTTCCATTCTGCGACCATAGAAGTAATGATTTTATTACTAACATATTTTCAATTCTCCAAAAATCGTATTACCTTAAAGTGCACAAACAACATCAAAAATCGATTCATCCTACCATAGCTACCTCCAAATCAGACAAAAGTAAAATTAAAGCCCTAACCCCCCCTTCTCCCCTTCCCCTTTTGGGGTGGATAAAAACAATTAAAAAGCTATCTAATTCAAAACGGCCTGTATCCAGTCCGTCCCGATAACGTAATTGGAAAGTACGCTTAATAGGCTAATGGAGTTTCATTGTAAGGTTTTACATTTATTCGCCAGAGTATTAAACACCGATGTCACTAACCCGAGATATGAGATAGAGCAAATTGAAAATTAAATGGCGATGTGACCTCATTTTGATATTTTGGTTTCGGCATCGTGTTATACAAATATCAATCATATATAAATTTACAAGTTTCGTTCGTTGTTTCGTTCGTTGTTTACAACCGGCTTAGTAGTTCTATTAAGTATATTTTAATAAGTTCTTACATATGAAATATTTAATATTGCCACTTCCTCGCTTAGGTGGCATAATCGCGACGTTAAGTTTTACCGCGCTTGCCACGCAATGCCTCCAGAATTCGGTGAAAGGTGGGAAACGGAGTGCCTTAATGAAAACTGAGTGTCTTAAAACTAGATTTGTAAGTTACCCTGCTATGCGGGATGCAGCGTGAAGTTTACATATCTCAAATATATCAGATGCAGCTGCAAATTAGTCTTACTCTTTTTAATTATCACTAAATACAAAGCATAATGTAATAACTAAAAGATCGGATAAAATAACGAAGGTCTGGCTGCATCTGACTTTTGGTCAAACATTCATTATGAAGTTTGCTTAGTTGAACGCGCTAATGTCAGGAACTACTGATGGATTTTTTTTAATGGATAGTCTATTCCTCCAGTTGATACATATATCGATCATGAGTATCGAGTCGAATATGATTATAACCAACTATATCTGCGAATGAGTCATGTATCTTATATAAAACTTAGCTATGTCCATTTAACTATGGTGGAGAAGCTGCACATTAGATTTATATAATTTCCAAATAATAAGGAGTGATTATGTAAACACGTTATATGAAATCAAATCGGCCACTGTCCGCAATTATGGGAGAACAGGAGCAAACAATCGTTAACAGAAACCACTGTAGTGCCTCGGTCGAATAAATTACACTTAATTGCAAATAGAAATTTAAGTTAGATTCCATTAATGGGTTAATCTTTAATATACTCTTAGGTATCTTTATTTTCCTGTAAAATTAAAATATTTTCTGTAAAAAGCAAACATCTACGGTTAGATAAAGAAATGACATTATAAAATCTGAGGTAATCGGAATAGCTTTTAGCTTGTTTCTTGTTGTAAGCTAATTGTAATAAAAAATCTTTTGTATTCTTTTTGGCCTGTCTTTATATAACTGATAATGAGGATTTCAGTCAATAGAACAATGTCCAAGTTGCTAAGTATCATTGAGTTAAATAATATTATTTGGTGGTGGGCCTTTTAAGTTCTTCCGAAGTTCGCAAAATGGAACATAACAGTTTGAGTGTTTTGTGTTATTAAAGTGTGGTATAAAACTAAATTTATTATATTATATAATCCCGAGATCGCTTATTTACCTGACTCTTCTCTCTCTATGGAAGCGTCAGCGCTCCTTTTACGGGAACAGCACATAGGGTAAAATATTTTAAACCCATTCCTAAAGAAATTAATCAAGATACCTCAACAGTTTAGACGTAGGATTTTTTTTGATTTCGCATGTTTATTCAAACCTGTATTTCGTGTGACGCATAGATATCAATAACGTAAATACATACTACTACAAAAATACTACTAAAGGTTAATCAGCTTTGAGCTTTGTCGCCAATACCTACGACTCTATTTCGGAATACGGCGTATGCGGCGGTTTCCCTTTGATAGGTACATGAGTGCTGTATCCCGCATAGCAGGTGCGTCGTCCTCTTCAAATGGCGTCTTATTTTACAACGATAATTTTATGATTTATTTTGTTTAAAATTACACTTTTTTATTTTTGGGAAAAAAAAATATTTTTAAGTAGTAGTTAAAACTGTGGTTTTATTCAAAGTGGTGTTGCTAAAAACACTGTATAATTATATAATATTTAACATTTTCTTATTACATTCTTTTTCTTACAAAAAATTAAATCAACCCATCATAGACCAAATGTGTACAAAAATATATTAGGTTGAATATTTTCATATAGTATTATATTTTTCCTTATCATTTTATAAACATACCATTTTATGACCATCGTCGTAGATTATATGGTTTCTGTTAATGAGATCACTCAAATCTATATTTTATTGTTTTCTTATATATGTAAGTATATGACATTGCTAGGACACTGAGACCGTTGTGGCTCAGCGGCACAGCGTGTGGCTGCAAATGTGACGGTACTGATTTCGATTTCCAGTCGGGGGAACTCTTCCAATTATCATTGGGTAGACGCAACCTAACTGCGCCGTTATATCAGTAAAGTAATAAATTAAATTACATTGTAAAGTAAGTAAAAAAATTAAGATATATAGACAACTTACCTACACCAGCCTTCAGCATAATCAAATTAAAATAATCTGTAAGTGCTTAATGTATGAGAAATTAAAATGTAAATTATTATAGCATAATCTCATTTACATTAGTACTTCTTATTCGCCTTTGAGCTTTTCAAAACTATGTTTTCAGAATAAAAATATTTGAACATAAAATAGACCCGTTGCTCTGTTAAATAGAAGACATAGTTTTACCTTCATGATGTGAACGTAAAAAACATTTTTTAACTTAGGATCCAAGAGGACTAGATTACAGATTACGTACGTTTATATCATATAAAAGGTGTATAAAATATACTGGGTACGTGTTTGAGTAATTGTAGGTAGTATTCAGCTTGGCCGTGACTACTAATATAACACAAAGTTTTTTTCTAGATAACCTTTTTTTTGTAAGCAAAAAATAAACAGATATTTTACTGAAAACAGATATTTCACGTTCTTTTTCGTTCTTTTTTTTACTCGTACTTATAGTATTCGGTTGCACTTCCTCAGCCTGATGCTAAGATACTCGGTTCTCTTCATTTGGAAGTGTTGTCTCAAAAATTGAGCGGTGCCTGCCAACAAAAAAGAAGACTAAAGAGTTTAGTCTACTTCTATTTAGTCTTTTTCAATTACACGAAGAATAGCTAAAGAAATATAAACTACTATTAGGTACTGATAGTCTTCTCACAAATGAAAGCTTTTCTATTATTATGAAAATGAAAGGAAAGGGAAAAATATTACCCGTAGTGAGGTAAAAACATGTGGGGCATGTAATGACCAGAGTAAATAATGACTTTATTTTGATACCGTGAGATATGCGATCGCTTCTTTAACATCACATTGCGTTATATTAGTTTCCTATCGATTGTCTCCAGATTTACGATTTAATCTTGATTTTTGCTTGCATGTTAGATTTTAGATAAGTAAGTTATTATATTTAGATGTCTTTAGAAGTTTTTCTTTCTCCATGAGTAAAAGACTCCCAAATTATTATTGAGGCCGTCGTGGCGAGGTACAGCGTGTGACTGTAAGCACGATGGTTGTAGGCTTAATTTCCACTAGGAAGAATTTTTATTCCTTGATCTGTTAAAAAGATAAAGCAATACTGTGAGTTTCGCCTTCGAACACATAATATTTCGAAAACTGGACGGTGCAAGCCTGAAAGCTTAGTGTTAAGATACTACTTAACCATTAAGACACTTCTGCTCTCCACTTTCAGTAGAATTCTGCATGCATTGCGTGTCGAGTGGTGAAACTCAACACCACACTTGTCTCGTTACCAGAGCAGTGAAATGAGAATATTTAATATTTAATTTCGTCGAGTGAGAATGGTACCCACAACGTGTCGCGTTTACTGTCGCACGCTTCTGCCGCTGCGCTATAGAGGCCAGTCGCCTCTATCTAGCTATTTATTTTGATAAAATATTGCAAAAGTCGTCGTGGCGTATTGGCATAACATCTGCCTGTGAATGCGACAGATGGCAGAGGAAACTGAGTGTTAAGGTACTTTGTTCCCCACGCACCGACCAATTTGCAACACTTTAGATATTGAGTGGCGGAACTCAACACTGTATTTTTCTAACTGATAGAGAAAATGAAAATAATGCAAATACTCAAGCACTAGGACCGACAACTATCACGTTTTTATCTAAAGAAATATTAAAAATATATTTAAAAGTCAGTTCAATTTCTTACGAGACAGGCAATTTTTCCTATAACTGCTTTAGACAGTCGTCTCCGAGCAAAAGTAAATTAAATATGAATTTTCAGTAACACATATTGAAATATCGATAGAATTTTACAACTAAGTCGCAATCAGAGGCAGCTCAGTGTTGAAGTGAATCCAATCAAAGTTTCCTTCACTTAACGTGAGACGTTCTTATTATTGCAGCGCTCCAGAAATAACTCTTGAGATTGCTGTTTTTGCTTAGTCTTGTTTGAAGTAATTGCTATTTCTACATTAATAATGTGTATAATTGATCTATTTTTATTTGATTTTATGTTTGGATTTTTTGGATGTTGCTCTTCTTTTTTTACTTTTCTGTATATAGATACATATACAAGTTAATATCTATATAATATGGAATAAATTGTAATATGTAGTAATATTATGTTGTTTATTCTCCATTTTTAAACCACAAAAAAATTATGCGTGTCAATGTTGGCTAGGATCTATTTGTACTTTTTAGGTAAATTAAGCAATATAATTATATATTAAGCAAAAATTATTAGATTTTAAACATTTTTAGTGAATATTATTACTTTACATAATCGAAATCTAATTATTTGTTTTATTGTTTTATAAATATATAAATTCTATAGGTTTATAAGTGTCCACTAATTAATGAGGCCAGAGGAAATAAAATCAAATCAAATCAATGGAGATCAAAAAAATGGAGAATGGACTAAGTTCCCTCTGCTTACCCTGCCGTGTGCAGGATACATCGTGAAGCTGATTTACACTAATTGATGATTCTATAGCATACAGTTCTAAAGATATAACATTTATTAATGACACCTGATTATCTAAGAGAATTGGGCAAAAAATCTTTAATTTTAAGCATATCGTAAAGAGTTTGAGCTTTCAATAAAGAAAACTAAAATATACCTAAGTACAGTAATTGATTTCCGTAATAATTTCTCTATACCTTACATTTCCTTCAAAACATTCCTATAAATAGAAGAACAAGAAAATGCGATTTCACAAACCATTGTTCAAGAATGTCGCCGATTATTCTAGGCATTTTTGTTCATTTGAGAAATCAATTCATCCGTAATCAAGAGAGCATCTCAATCTGCGAATCCAATCAAAGTTTCCTTCAACGAGACGGATTCTTGCAACTCGTCCAATGACCGGATTGCGCTTTGCACTGTGCTCAAATTGTTCAGCTCTTTTCTATTTCCTCTCGACGTCTCGTTGTGTTGTATTTGAGAAATGAAAATTATTTTGTCATTGTACATTTATTATGTGTACTTATGTTTTGTCTGTTGTGATTTCTTGGTCTAGTGGGAAAATATTTATTTTTGTTCAGAATTGGTACTGGAGGAAAATTAAGTTACTAACCGGACCTGACGGGCCCTAGAGGGCATGTATGTATGAAGAAGCTATTGACAGTGGAATAAATAAGCTTAAGAGTAGTAGCAGTAGTTGTAGACACTTTGTTCTCTGCCTTTCCCGCCAAGGCTAACATGTCAAGATAAAAATGCAATTCAACCTATTATACAATTATTCTAAAGAAGAGGTAGTTGTTGCGCAACGTTCGACTAAAAACGCTACGAAAACGTTAAGAGTTTGATCCACTTGGCAGAATAAATTATTTTCATTTCCTCGCTCTGGTAACAATACAATGAGCGACGTTGAGCTCCGTAATTTAATAAGTAATGCCTCAAGACTTGAGTGGAAGCAAGAGAACGGAGTGTCTTACGTAGTTTTATTAAAACTAGGTTACCTCTGCCTATCCTGCTAAATATGAGATATAACATGAAGCTAAAAGAAAACATAACCAACGCGTTAATTTTTTAGGGTTCTGTACCTTATAAGAAAAAATGGAACCCTCACAGTTCACGTGGAGGTATCACGTTGAAATTAATATCAAATATTTAGGTCTGCGTTACCTTGGAGCTCAGAAAAATGAATAAAAGAAAAAAATACAAACACGGCAGTTTATTGGTATAGCACAGAAGGAATGACAATAGGAAGGGTAATGACATACGGAGCCGAGACGTGGACACTGATCAGTGAGAGTGCGGCTGGTCCACCATATTAAAGTTGCTCAGCGTGCTATGGAAATGGCTATGATTGGAGTATATATGTTGATTATGTTATTATACCAACCAATGGAACCAATGTTATCGACATAGCCTAGTGGATTAACAGTCTAAAGTGGCAGTGGGTCATATTTGTTGTAGAACTAATCGTTAAAGATCGTTGGGGTAAACCCGTTCTGGAGTGGAGACCACGCCTCGGCAAGCGTAATAGCGTCCTCCGGTTAGATGAAGTGACGATATTCGCAAAGTGACTGGCAACGGCTGGACGCGATGAGGAGAAGATCAAGCGCGAGTGGACCAGGACAGACTGATGATGATGATGATGAGGAAATTTCAGTTTGTAAATTTTTATAAGTTTTATTTTCAGTTGCTTACAATCATAAACTTGCACTGGGCCAGTTTTATTTACATTACAAACATTCAAATAACCAGCATACTAATAGCTGATGTAGAACAATGACTTGTACAGGAATTAAAGCGTAAGGTCGTTTTGTTAGAAGATAAAAATTCTGGGCCATTTCAGTCTTACGGGCAATAAACATTACGGCAATTTAACGCAATGGCAATGGTTTTAGAAATGTTGTGGCTTGAAACAAATACAATGCTTATTTTTCGAGTTCCGTACCTAAAACCATGGACGTCTTTAAATCATTCTGTGTTATATTATTCTTTAAGTCATTTTTTTTGTTGAGGTCAGTCGTGGCGCAGGGGCACAAAGTGTGACTGTAAAATCGATTGGTTGTGGATTCGATCCCCACTCGAGGAAATGAAATATTTATTTACATTTATATTTTAATTTCTTTGCTCTGGCGTAGAGGCAAAACTTGGCGTTGAGTTCTGCCACTCTACACGCAACGCCTCCAGAACTCGGCGGAAAGTGGGGAACGGAGTGTTTTGACATTAGGTTCCCTCTGCATACCCTGCTGTGTGCGGGATACAGCGTGAAGCTGATTTTTTTTTGTTAATAAATTGTGAGACAACCGTCCATTAAAAATAATTTGGCACACATAGATGAATGTTATTAAAAGACATGTGTATAACATTATGTGTATAATTTAAATAACTCTACAAACCATTTAAAGCATATTTAATGAACTCCCATGTACATAACATACGATACAATCAATAAAACAACTAATTTCTCACAAACAATAAGGCGAAATTAGAAATGAGTTCGTGCGTGAAACAGCCATTTTGAATCGGATTTCGGAAAAGCGCGGCAAAGGGCGATCACAGATAAAGCCAAATGGCTCGATAATAATCGCTCTCTATTCGAACGGCAGATTATTATTTAATAAGTAGAAAATTGAATTCCATTTGTTTTTATTATATTGTATTTAATTATCGTTATATTGTTTCTTCCATTTTATTTGAGATGAATATATATTTTGTAAAAATATATACAGAAAATATTTTATCATTAAATTATATGTAGTAAAAAGTAACAATGAAAGAACAGTAACAAATATATTATCAAAAATTAGTTTATGAGTGTATATTTTTATGCATGTATTAAGATTTTGTATAAAGTCCGCTATTTCTGCTTAAGTTGCAATAAATAATATCTGAAAAGAAAAAAATATGTTACTAGAAATTGGTTGAATTATAAAATTTAAAAACAAAATAAATCAGCTTCAAGCTGTATCTGTTTTTTAGTATAGTGCGGTAAAGTGTAAGCATAAAGAACCTTGTGATAAATATCTCATACGATACTAAAAAAAGAAATATTTTAGTAAGATGTTATATTTTTGTAATATAATAAAGGCTTTTTATGTTTGAAAACGATAGATAATGAAAGATCCTTCCTACTAGCGCTGCTCTGATATCTCTTCTAAAGTAAGGAGGCTGCTATGATAGCTAATATTTCCCGACTAAGACGCTATAAGATTATAGATAAGTGGTGATCAAAGCCTTGTGCATATCTTATGAGTGATGAGTGAAGATCTGAAGGATGGGTAATACTTTCTTGGTGTATAATGATTATTTAAAATTGAAAAAGATTTTTTTAATTATTTAAATAGTGAAGCCTTTATTTCCACTTCCTCATTTTGGTAACGAGACAAAGCGTGTGTTGAGTTAATTGACGAGCATAGTCTCTAAGATTGGGCAGTGTTACACCACTGGGTACCGTATTCCTATGCCTACCGTATGCTGTATGCGGGATGTGGTGTGAAGTTACAAAAAAAGATAAGTGAAAGACAAAAGAGTTTCAATATTTAAGTTAATTTTCAATATTTGTTTGTTAAATTTTATTTTGTTGAAATTTATTAACATATATATTTATATGTATTAAAATTATATATACCTTTATGCTGCATTTCATGCATAACAGAGTAGGGAACCTGGGAACCTAGTGTTAGACACTCCAGTTTCCCACTTTCTGCCGAAATCTAGAGACATCGCACGTTGAGCCCCGTTTTGTGGTGCCAGAGTTTATCTTCTATAAACAAAAAATATGATCACAAACCATCAAATATCAATTATATTTTATAGTTTTGCGATTAACTTATGTACTTACTTAATTTTTTGACATTAAATAAATTTAATTTATATTTTGTAACAAAATTATCAAAAATCGATTTTCTTTCGTTTACGTGGCAAACCTTGAAGTTTATATTTTTCTGAACTAATTGGTTCGTGTCTGTTAAACGGTGCCCACTGCACGCGATTTGTTCGGTTGCAGGTTCACATTTAATACGAGAAAATAAACTTTTTCTATATGAAGACAAAAAAACAAAAAATACCAGCTGCATAATACTGAAAAGAAAAAACAAGCTCAATAATTCGTTAGAATTCACAGTCGGGGGTTGCGTCCAATTTAAATTTATATGGCTAATTTTAAAGATTTAAATAACTGAAGAGAGATTCAAATCTAGTAACTAGAGGTTTTATGCTAAAAATCTTAGTGAGTAGTTTGTGGATGAAGTGTAGATAGTTGTAGGTACATTGAAGAACATGATTTTATATTATCTTTGCTAGTATAGGGCTAACAGTTTCTCGTATATATAGCAGGAGAGGTAGAAGGAATCTAATATAGGAACACTCTGGCGAGCGAGAATGGCGAAACTCAACACGCTAAAGAGCGTTTTATATTGTTAAAACGAGAAAATCAATATAATTCGTTCTACCAAATGGAAATCGAACCCACAATCGTCACTGTAAACGTACAGTCAGATATGTTTACTTATAAGTATCTATCATAATATGATAGAATAAATATTATCAAAATATGTGTGGCGTTATATTTGCACAGCAGTAAGGACAGTTTGATAGTCCATCTGAAGTTTTCTCATAATTGCGACGCTATGGCACTTGTTCAATTAGTTCAGAACACTCTATACCGTGGACGAAGTTCCAACGACTGCCCATTATAAAGTCTTTAAGAGACGAGATAAAATTTAATTTCAATATCTTCAATCCGACATTAGAGAGACTTACTTTAGTTAGTGATAGCAGATTTATGTCGTACTAAAATATTTTCATATTTAAGTTGATTACTATCGTTTTATTTTATCGTTAAAAATGATTATAGATCGTCTCATATGAAACTGAACTTACAAACCTTCAAACACATACAAATAGGTTATCAAAACGACACAAAAATAGCATCATCGAGAATTTTATAAAAAATAAATCAGTTTCACGATATATCCCGCTCACAGCAGGGTAGGTAGAGGGAACATAGTGTTAAGACACTTCGTTCCCCACTTTCTCCCGAATTCTGGAGGCATTGTGTGTTGAGTGGCAGAATTCAACGCTGCGCTTTGCCTCGACACCAGAGCGAATTATATTACCATAATATAAATTTAAGTAAACATTTCATCTCCCTGAGTGGGGATCGAACCCACAACCAGTCGGTTTGAAGAGTCAGCGCTCCTTTTACGGGAACAGCATATAGGGTAAAATATTTCAAGCCCATACCTAAAGAAATTAATTAAGATTTTTTTTCCTTTCACGATGTTTATCCATACCTGAATTTCGTGTTTTTGCTGGCACTTATTTGTATGTTTGTTAGATCAGTTTAAGAGTAGACAGTCTCTACATATGTTACAGAGCAACGCAATTATGAACTTTTACCAAAAATATATTAAGAGATTTGAAATAGATTGTTTTTAACTTATTGTCCATAAATTAACGTAAACAAAAAAATTAAATCATTTATCATTATTTGTGTTAAATATTTAAAAGATAAAAAAAAAAACACTCCACACAATTATTACTCCTAATGATCAAACTTTTAGATCACCGCAATCGTCTGGCGCGAAGTCTAAATAAAACCATCCGAACACCTTTGAACTTCACTAAGAACAACTGTCGCAATGCAAACTCGAGGCGGCAACATTTAATCGGACTAACGAAGTTTTCGTTTGAAAAAAGTTCCAAAGAATAAACAAGATGGCCGGCTATTGAAATTACCAAGTAATTTAATAAAGCGGACGATNTAGTCTTTCAGCCATCGGTCTACTCGCTTATATCTGTTATATTGTATGTAACTAAAACATTCTTCATTGGATTACAAATTTTTGATTAGAGACCATCCATCTTAAGAGTGAACGCCACTTCACTAACAGACAGCTGTTAAAAAGTGTAAACGAAAGTAAATATTGCACCCCTTGACTAGGCCATCTCAGTGCTAGCGAGCGGGCGAGCGAGCGAGTATACGGCAACGATCGCGCGTTGTATATGAAACGACACGTCCGCTCTGTAACATGTTGGAGGTATTTTTTTTTATCAGCTTCACGCTGTATCCCGCACACAGCAGAGTAGTGTTAAGACATTCCGTTCCCCACTTTCTGCCGAATTCTGGAGGAATTGCGTGTTGAGTAGCAGAACTCAACGCCGCGCTTTATCTCGACACCAGAGCGAAGAAATGGTAATATAAATTTAAGTAAATATTTCATATCCTCGAGTGGGGATCGAACCCACAACCCACGGTGGTCGGTTTTACAGTCACACTTTGTGCCGCTGCGCCACGACTGGCCTCCTGGGATTTATGTTCTTATGAAGAACGCTTTATGAAGAACGCTTTTACGGGATCAGCATATAGGGTAAAATATTTTACCCATACCTAAACAAATTGATCAAGATTTTTTTCATTTCACGATGTTTATCCATACCTGTATTTCGTGTTTTTTGCTGGCACTTATTTGCATGTGTTTGTTAGATCAGTTTAAGAGTAGACAGCCTCTACATACGTTATACAGCAACGCAATTATGAACCTTTACGAAAAATATTTTAAGAGATTTGAAATACATTGCTTTTAACTTATTGTCCATAAAATAAAGTAAAAAAAATAAAAATAAATCATCTATCATTATTTGTGTTAAATATTTAAAAGATAAAAAAAAAACACTCCACACAATTATTACTCCTAATGATCAAACTTTTAGATCACCGCAATCGTCTGGCGCGAAGTCTAAATAAAACCATCCGAACACCTTTGAACTTCACTAAGAACAACTGTCGCAATGCAAACTCGAGGCGGCAACATTTAATCGGACTAACGAAGTTTTCGTTTGAAAAAAGTTCCAAAGAATAAACAAGATGGCCGGCTATTGAAATTACCAAGTAATTTAATAAAGCGGACGATAACTAACAAGCGAGTCCCTGCGGTGGCTAGATAAAGGAAATAAGTTTAACGAGAAAACTTCCCGCTATCTCCTGTGCGCGACGCGCGACGTAGCGGCGTAGCGGCGTAGGGCCCTTGTCACACTTTTATTTTTTTGAACGGAATTGAGAATTTTTTGTGTTTTTTTGACTTTTTTAATAAGTTAGGTGAATTATTTAAGTGATGTCGTCAAGTCAGTTAAATGTGGTTGTGAAAATTTTTAAAATCAATGTGCGACGTTGGGTTAAATCACAAATATAATATCTTTAAATAGGCATAAACCAGAGAAATAAGTATATTCATGCTTACAAAGCAGAGTAGACAGAGGGAAAGACATTTCGTTCTTAACTTACTCAATGCTCAATTTACAAAGCATTGTTGGGTGAGTAGCGGAGCTCTATGCCGTGCTTGGTCTAACAGAATGGGAAACTAAATAAATTTAAATATAAAGATTCCCTCGAGTGAGTTTTGAACACACAACCGTTGCGTTTACAGTCAGGAGCTGTCCCGCTACTTCACGATCAATGTAGGGACCTTGACGAAATAATACTCATTGTTTATATATTTGATTTGAAAATGCGGAAATGCGTGTATATAAGTGTACGTTTGAATTTTTTGAAGTGATTGTTCGATGAAGCTGTAATATTTTATTAGACTTTAAATAATGTTAGATTAGACGTCAGAATAATTAGACCGTTATTACTGTTAACGCGACGGTTGTGAGTTCGTTTCACGTGTCGTGAGTGAATTAATCATTTTCAATTTTCTCGCTCTGGTAAGAGGACAAAGCGCGGCATTCACTACCTATCAACGAACAATGTCACGAAAATTGAAGAGAAGAGTGTCACAACACTTTGCCACACACTGCCTTTGCCTCCTGTGTATGGGATTATTTAGGAAAAAAAATAGATTAACTAAATTCTTGGTCTATCCAATTGCCATTTGTTTTTGGGTAAACTATCAAAACAATGCTCAAATCATCCGTCAGAACATGATAGTACTTCTGCACAGTAACCTCTTGGTAACTTGTCGGGCATAAACTTTAGTATACTGTTGTTTGAAAGCTATAGTGATATCTGGTAAACGATGATAATTGCCTTTTAGATGGAAAGGTAAAGTTTTGTATAATATTAAATAATATACAGAAAATGGCATGTATTTATAGGAGGTTAGAGCAAATAAAAGTCTTAGTTCAGTTTTAAAGAATTGATTTATTTCGAGAGGCTGCTTATCTCTAAACCAAAAATCTAAATATATACTAATCATAAAATATTATATTTTTATCTGTAATAGTCAATCAACGATTTATAACAAATAAACAATAGATGAAATAACTATTTCTAATGTTTAGTTGATATTCCAGCAGTAATAATAACTCCGGACATACCTACTTTCATTGCGATTCACGGTAAATTTACATTTAAAAACCGTCGGTGATTGTGAGTTCGAATTCCATTCGGGTGAATTAATTATTTTCATGTTCTTGTCCTGGTACAAGCCAAAGCGCGGGGATCGCGTTACTTAACACTCAGGTTCTCTACCATTATCTAATATGTAAAATTTTAATTATCTCACACTACCGTACTAAATTTACTAAGATAAACATATTCAAGAAATGCTGTAGTAGGTATGTGATACAAGTGTGTTAGCTAGCTGTCTCAAAGTATTGAGTGTTACAAAAGTTATTCTAGTTAAGATGCCATAAATTATGAACTTAGTTGAGTTTCGCGTTAATAATAAATAGTTTGCGAGATTCCCAACTTGAAACGTACCCGTACGTACGCGACTTGGGAGGTTTTAATAATAATAATGTCTCTTTTACACTCGGCTACAGTCAGATGTGGCTGCTTCCATTTACACTGTTTGGCTCAGATTAACATCGTGAGGCCAGTCGTGGCACAGGGGCCCAAGCGGCCTCGAGGAAATGAAATATTTGGTGTCTTCATTTCTTCGAAGTCGAGTTAACCTAATTTCACGCTGTGTGTTCCCTAGTGGTGTAGACAGAGAGTACGGACACCAAACGCTACGGTCTCTACATACCTCTTTCGCCTCGTTCACTATTATCTACCTCTTCATACATGCCCTCCGGGGATCCTCATGCTTTTTACGTGAATTTCCTCTAGTGTCTTTGATACTGTGTTTTCAAACGTCAACTAAAGTTTCCACTTACCTATTTACCTCTTATCGTCTGTATTATTGAGAAATGAAGAGTTTTATGTGTAGTAATTTAAATATTCTTTATTCAATTGGATCATAATAAACCCTTTAGAATGGGCAAATTACATAATAGTTAGACACTCACACATACACACAATAGAGCTTTAAGAAGAGAACTAAACAAAAAATAAATAAATAAATAAATACAGCTTTTCTTATATAAGACAGTTCTCCCTAGTTGGTTTTGGTATGGCCATGTATTCTCTCAAGAAATAGTGTGAAAATGTTACTTCGCTTTCTCTTTGAAGCACAACGCTGCTGTTTCTTGTTGCCAGAAAGTAAAGGTACTCATTTTATCATATAATTTGAACGAATAAGTAAGAAAATTGTACAAATTTATATACCGTGAAGAGTTAATTCTTTTCTTTTTTATTATTAAAATTTTCTTTATATATATATTATATAAATTTCCTTTTTGTCTATCTCGGAATACTCTATGAATGTGTCCAATTCACCAGATTTCACGAGTCAAAACTAGCCGTGCATAGCAATATTAATACATTGTTTCTTTACACTGCATATTTGGCAACTGTACAATTTTCCTCGCAATTAAGAATACGTTCTAACATTTCTTTGGACTTGCATATAAAAGTTTTGTTTGCAACTTTTATTTGTATTAGTCTTTTGTTTAAAGTTTCCCCGTTCCGCTTTGCGGCGTGTTGGCGACGCGTTAAAATTAACGACGCGGGCAGCCGAGTAAACCTACGTACTAATAAAAATGGTCGAAATGCGAAAAATCTATTAAATTTTCAATGTTAGCTTTAGAAACACGTTGTATATATGTACCTTGAGGGAACTAAAAGCGTTGGAGTTTATATTGGGTGTTTGTTTTGCTGTGAATGTAATAGTGTTCTTTTTAATTTTTATTTTTTGCATCGGTGGTTAGTATTATTGAATGTTGGTTTTTCTTTTCTGTTTAGTTTTAATTTTTTATTAATTTAGGGTGTATTGAAAGGTACTAATATTATAAAAGAGTCGAACGAGGACAAAGCAAAACATATTTATTAATATATAGTTACATATTTTTACATTATTTATATTATAAGGAAAATAAAATTATGGCAGAATCGGGGGCGGGAATTCGGCCGAAATTGGTTCAGTAAAAATTAAATTATAGTGATAAAATATATAAAAATATATTTTTATAATTTAAATTACACGTACAATATCAGCAATATCTTTAATACAGTCAGCAGAAGTATTATTTTTATTTATCTAATATTTCTCCCTTTTCAAGTTAGTTAAAAAGAATTCAAAAGTCAAACGTCCCTTAAAGTTTCTTTGTGAAATTTGCGAGCAAATATGATTCAAAGCGAAGTTGACGATATTCCCGGATCTAAACATTTCGGCAAATTTTGTTGGAATGGCGTTATTTGGACAAATATTTTGCTTGAAAATTGCAATTATTTTATTTTGTTTGTTCGTCTTTGACATCTTTTACTTTGTTGAGGAGAGTTCGGATAAACGATTTAAAAGTTTGCCTTTTTAAGTTTGTTAACTTATTTTCTTTTAAATAAAATTTAAAATCAGCTTCACGCTGTATCCCGCACACAGCAGGGTAAGGAAAAGGAACCTAGTGCTAAGACACTCCGTTTCACACTTTCCGTCGAATTCCGGAGGCATTGCGGAGTGGCGGAACTCAACGTAAGAAATGGAATTATAAATTTGAATAAATATTTAATTTCCTCGGGTGGGAATCGTGGGCTTTGTTACGCTTTATTTATTTAATTATTATTGACCGTCAGACGTCCACATGCGATAATCGTAGTTGTCAGTGACAGTAAACGCGATGGTCGTGAGTTTGATTCCCACTCGGAGAAATTAATTATTTTATATTATAATTTCTTCGTTTTAGTAACAAGAACAACAACGTGTCGTTTAGTTCCGCCACTTAACACATAACGTCTCGAAAATTTAGTAGTTTGTGGGGAACGAAGTGTCTACACTCGGTTCCTTTTACTAAAACAAAATACAATAATGAACTGATATTCAAAATTGTTTAGTAAAATCTTGAAAATTCTGAAGATCTACGAAACTTGAAATTCTTTTATATATTTATTGTGAATATGCCTGTAGGTTGAATCATAAAATTTTTCTATCAAATGTAATCAAATTGATATTTATAAAAATATTTTCAATTTCGCCATCGGAAGACCTAGACTGAAATATACTCTAAAATGTGCTGAAAATGCTCTGAACGCACGGAATATTGAATTACTTAGTATATGATACTGCATTGTTAGTTCCTTGCTTATAAAATGAAGCAGCCGGAAATATCAGTAACACAATTTCTCAATTGATTCCTAAAAGATACTCTATTCCAATAATTATTATATGTGAGTAACATAGTAAGATATTCTGAAAAATATATGAAAGGTTTTATGTATCGGGACTCAAACCCGCATCTTGTATATACCGTTCAAGTGCTTGTTTCAAATTAAGCCATACGTTGTTATCGCGAGGTAGTTCCTAAATATTATAATCTTATTATAACTTATTTATGCTGGTAGCGTATCTGTAAGCTTAATAATTTACTTATTTAGAAAACGTATAAAAATTTGAACGTAGTGGGACTCGAACCCGCGCCTCCTGGAAACCGACCAGGCGCTTTGACCACTAAGCCATACGTTCTCATCAGCTACGTCGAAATTTTTATACGCTTGTTACAACTTATTATGTTGTTAGTATCTCTGTAGGGAGATTTTTACAAATTTCCACTACCCAAAGATAATTACTAAGAATTATCGTTTGGCAAGAGAGAATACTGTTTTCTAAATATTTTTTTTAAACATTTTTTAAAGTGTTATTCCACACTTAGGAAAGAAAAATAATTATTTAATAATTTTCCAAAAACAAATTAACAAATAAGTAGTACAATGAACACAATATTTGTAGCTTGAACATTTTTATTTCAATTAAATATTAATATTGACGCCATAGCGGCGCAGTGAGAAAGAGAGGGTTGTGTGTGCGATCGTCACTCGTGGCGAACTTAGATTAGTAGTAGAGCGTCCATTTTCCCGATCTGGCAAGACAGAGCACTCTCGAATTCCGGCTGAATGTTAAGAACGGTCTATTTTAAGTCTTGGTTCCCTGCCTACTTTGCCATATACGGGATAAAGACTAAAGCTAACAAAGAAAAGCAATTTTAATTTCCTAATCTACCTGATTTATAAGTACCTAATTGTGTTGAAAACAATATCTTTTGTACATATAACTAATTAAAAATGAAAATATCTCTTAAATTCTACAAATTTAACCAAAATAACCCATAATATTATAATTAAATAAATGACTAACGACAAAATGAAGATCCTCATACATACCCAGCTCTACCAACCTCCATACATTTTGGCATATTAATTTTCTCTATAGTTTAACAAGACTGTATTAGCGTAATGAGCACACACTAGACTCGAACGCGCCGCGACTAATTGATCAAGTTGCAGGTGTGAGCCTTGTACATTAGGCCTTATTATTATATTGTGCACTTCCTGTATCCTCTGTTGAGTTGATTGGGGAAAATGTAGAGGATTTTTGTGGTTTTTTTTAACATATTTTTCTTTAATTCTCTATTGGAAAGGATGTTTTTAACCAACGACAAAACGAAAATAATTAATTTATCGAAGATTATTACTTTAAATTAAACGAAGTAATCAAAAAATGAACAACACGAAATCTTGAGCTATAAATATTTAAGGAGGAATTTCACGTTTCTCAGTAACTGGAGATCTTAGAGAGAACCTAGTACCAAAATATTACTCATTAGAAACAGTATATGTTTTAAACATTTTCAAAGTATTATTCCACACTTAGGAAAGAAAAATACTTATTTAGAAAACGTATCAAATTTTGTACGTAGCGGGGCTCGAACTCGCGCCTCCTGGAAACCGACCAGGTCGGTTAATGCTAAATAAGTATTTAATAGCATATGTTGTTAATATGCATTACGCATTATATAAAATACTTAAAATGTTTAAAATGCACGTGTAATCTTTACTATTAGTTAGTATATTAACACTAGGTTCCCAGGTTCCTCCTGCACCCTGCTATATGCGGGATTCAGCGTAAAGCAAAAAAAATATATTTATTATACGAAATAGAGAGGACAACAGTCTACAGAATACTCATTCCAAAGGCGGCACACTGAAGCTGTCAGCGAAAGTAAAGAGTTGACATGTAAATTGTCAGTCAGGTTGTATGTTTTATTACGGGCGAAAATGAGGACAAACAAAATTTGCTAATGTATTTGTATGTAATTTAATATAAGTGATATATACGACGTCCTCGAAATTAAAATACTATGTAACAATTTCAATTTGTATATTAACTAAATTCTTGAGATTGTTGTGGCGCAGCAGCTCGGTGTCTGACAGTAACCGTGACGGTTGTATTCGATTCGATTCATACTCAGGATAATATATTATTTCATTTTCTTGATCTGGTAACAAGGCGAAGCGCGGCGTTGAGTTCCGCATCTCAACATGAAATATTTCGAAAATGAATGGGGAATGGAGTGTCTTAATGCTAGGTTTCCTATACTTACCCTGTCATATGCGGGATACAGCGTAAAGTTAAAAATAAAATTCTTAAAAGAAGACTTATGTATCCACTTAAAGATACAATAAAGCTTTTAATAGCTCGCGCTGTATCCCGCACATAGCAGAGTTGGTAGAGGGAACCTGGGAAACTGTGTGTTAAGACACTTCCGTTTCCCAAAATTTCCGCCAAATTCTGAAGATATTATTAGGCGGCGGAAATCAACGCCGTGATCAATGAAGCTACTTGAAACTATTAATATCAATCCGTTCCACACCATTGAAAGGCTAGTACAAAATACAGTGTTAAGTCACTAAATGCAGCTTCACAAGCGTCTTAGGGCTATCTCCTTAATACTCGCTTTGCATTCAGGCTATTTTAGATTACTAGTTTTAATTAATACCTTCTAAGCTTACAGCTTTGGCTGTGCAATAACATTGTTCTAATTTCCTCCAGAACTGTAATTGCATAATCTGAGAGCGTTATTGCAGAGACGTGATAAGATCTTTAGAGGTACATTCCTTTATTTGTTATTAAATGTATTAAAAAGATATTAAGCCAAATGTATTAGATGTTAGTCTTAGCGCAGGGGCATAGAGTGTGATTATAAACGCAACGGGTTGTGGATTCGATTCTCACGTAAGATTATAAAATATTTAATACTTTCATTTTCTCGCTCTGGTATGGTTCTAGGATTTGGCAGAAAGTGTGGGGAACCTAAGTCTCTTAATGGGAACGGAGCATCTTAACACTAGATTTATAGGTTCCCTCAACTTACCGTGCTACTTGCGGAATATAGCTTGAAAGAAGAAGATGCTTAAAAAAGTCCTTAGTGTTAGATTAAATAAGAGAGATCTAAGTTATATTAAATTGTTATGTTTGCTTCTTCCTTCTTCTATGATGGGGGTTTTTTTCTGTTGTAATTGATTTAAGAATTTAATTAAATTTGAAATAAAGAATTATTATGAGATATTTTAGCTTCTCGCTGTATCTCGTAGGTACCTACGCAGGGGGCAAGCACAAGGAACTTAAGAAACTCCGTACCTTCAGTGCACAATTTTTTATTATAATTTGAAATTGCACAATAAATTACCAGGATTTTTTTTAACTTCATCCTATTTTCCGCACTTAGCAAGGTAGGCAGAGGGAACCTGGGAACCTAGTGTGACTCTCCAATTTACTAAAGCAAAATAAAACCAACAATCAATTTTATTACATTTTTAAAGCACTGTACATTATTCCATTATACAAATATAAGCTCAAGAAGTTTCAATTAAGATTGCGGTTTGAGAGGAAAATGTTTAACAATTTACGTACTAAAATGCATAGAAACAGAAATTGGCGTTTCCCAGCTAAATGTGGCGTGTGGCGTTTAATTATTTTTAAACAATTTAAATTATGAAGGCAGCCGGTAGCTGCGCGCTAGTACACCGTTAATAGCATACACTCTCTATTTACTTTGGGAATTAGATCGTATGAGTTTGAATCAGTTCTGTATGTAGGAAATGTTTAAGAAAGTTGTTTTTGTAATTTTTTATTGTAATTTTTATTGGGCTTAGTAATTTGCCAAAAAAATGGAAAAGTACGGCGTTGTGTTCCGGCACTCAACAGGTAATGCCTTGAGATTTCGGCAGAAAGTGGGATATGGAAGTGTCTTAATGAAAACAGAGGGTCTTATTACTTGGTTCCTTGTGCTAACCCTGCCATGTGCATGAAATTTTTTTGTTAGTAATTATGTGTATCAAAATCGTTATTTAATAAACACTTGTGCGCTTCCGCAACATATTTTAGTATAGGTAGAGACCTAACTACTTCAGCCACTTTAGGCTTATTTAGATAGAAATATATTTTTGTATTTTTTACCTAACAATAAATAAATAACAATAGAATAAATTGTAGAATAGACATATTGAGGCTTTTTTTAATTAAGTACTTTACCTTGTAAAAACCGTATGTTGGTATAAAAAAAGTTTGATTCACTATTATTTTTATAATGTGTTTTTCCCAAGTAGGCTTTCAAACTTTTGTATTAACTTATTATATATTGAAAATTAAAATTGTCAAGCTCGATCGTTAAAGGGAAGCCCATCTGCGGTAAGAAATGACATACGTTATAAATCGCGACCAGACGTAGTGGCTCCCTCCGATGAACGCTACATTGCATTGTAGTGCATTAAATCCAATAGATATTATAGTATGTGTGTATCGACTTCCCTCAGGTAGTTTTGCCGCGTTTTAATAAAATATTTGAAAAAATAATATTTAACCAGCTCACAATTTTCCTAAATATTAACAACTGTTTCCATAGTGAGTAATATGGTTTCACCAAAGGCAAGTCCACTACAGACGCGGGTGCCGCACACCTAAAGCATATTTATGATGCATAGGAGAAGTCAAAAAATGCCATTGGAGTGTTTTGCGATTTATCCAAAAACTTTTGATTGTGTAGACCAGGAAACTTTGTTACTAAAACTACAAGATCACTATGGTATACAGGATACTGCCCTTAATCTTATTACCTCATATCTAAACCAAAGAATTCAGAAGGTTAGTAAAAAAAATGTCAAATCATCTGGATCTCCTCTAAGGATGGGCGTTCCACAAGGATTTATTCTTGGTTTCCTTTTATTTCTTCTTTATATTAACGATCTACCTTTTTATGTGAAAAATCTAAGTGAATACTTACTTAAATACTTTTCACAGATACCTCTTCGATATTTAAGGTGGCCAGGAACAAAATAAACTATGACTTGTTAATGTGAATAGTGCGTTATCGCATATGCCTCGTTGGTTTGATATTAACAATCTAATGTTAAATGTCAAAAAAACTAAATATTAGAGTTTGCTTTACCAAATGTTAAAAAACATAATTTAGTCTAGTTATTAAACTCTGAATATGACAAAATCAGCAATTTTCTTAGGTATAACTATTCTAAACTCCAGTGGAACGCTCATCTGGAAGCACTTTCGAATAAACTTAGCACTGCCGCGTTCACAATTAAAAAAATAAGACAAATGACGGACTTTGAAACTGCCCGACTAGTCTACTATGGCTATTTTCATAGTATTTTATCTTGTCGAATGCTGCTATGGGACAGTGCTGCAGATATAAATTCAATGTTCATCTCCAAAAAACGATCTATTTCGTGAGATCTATTTATAAGCTAAGAACTCGACATTCTCTGCGAGATGTTTTTAAAGATGCAGATACTATTACAATTTGTTTATTATAATAATCTGTATGTATGACAGCATATATAATGTCATAGTAAAAATCGCAATAAACATACGATAGAAACGAGAAATTAAAAAGTTTGCGCCTCCAAAAACTTAATAAATCTTTTCTGTCTGAATGTGTATATACGTGTATATAACAAAATTCCACAGGGAAGTGTTCAAAGTTTGCTACTACAAAAATTTAAATTATCTTTAAAAAAAGACTAACAAGTAAAGCTTATTACACTGTTCAAGAATATTTACAGGATAAATATATATGGAATTAATGTCTATTAAATGTGATGCAGGATAGCTCCCAGTTTATTTAATAATTAAATTGTACCACTGACATTGAAAAGAACAACTGATGAATTTCTTGCTCTTCTCAGCAGAACTGCCTTCCGGTGGTAGCTTTTTTTATATGTCCATTCGACGTTTCAAAGTGCTTAGAATAGTATATTTGGATAAAGAATATTTTGAATTTGAATATTATCAAAAAACATAAAAACGTGAAAAACATCAAATCATTATAGTATTATTTATCAAAATCAATTTACTGGCTTAACGTTTACCAGAGAACAAAGGAACGTACATTACAAACATAAAAATACCCATACGCGCTAAAAATTAAATCTTACATACATGCTTTTCTGGATAGGTTTTCATTCTGCTCTTTTGTCATACGACATTGCGTGTTCAGTGGTGAAACTCAACTACACGCTTTGCCTACAATAATTCCTCCGATTTGTAATAAAACCTTACCACTGCACGACAACGGCCTCAAGCAAGCAAAATCTAAATATTTATTAATATAACCACGATCATGTTTGTTCTGGCCTGGAGGGCGGCGCGTAATTTGCCCAAATAGCGTTTGGCGGCGCAAATGACGGAAACGTTGGTAATTGCCCTCCCGCGATATAAATTGGCTGAGTGTGTTGGAGGCAGTGGGAGGGACCATAACTTACTATTTATTTGTCAATTTGTTTTTTTTTTTTAAATAACATTAACTGTTCCCGCGACATTTACACATACACGATACGTATGCATTGAGTAAAGTTTCAGCCAATTCAGTGAAACAGTTATTTTATAGTAATTATATCTCTCTTTTCTATCTATTTTATCTACTGTCAGTCAAAATAAAGCAAACATTCTATGGTAAGGGAACTTGACTAAAAGACGACAGTGAAAATTATAATAAGCATTTAAGGCAGTTGAGACTTTTCTGAGATAAAGCGTGAACAAAGGCATGGACAGGCACGGATTCTGTTACTTTTCTATATGTCTTCTTTTTCTATGTTTTTTTTTCATATATCTGTTTTCATGTACAGTCTATTGTAAGTACAGATAAATTACTTTCAAATTAATCTGTCCAGTAAAATTACCCTAGTTTAATACCGGGAAATTTAATTTAATTTATATTCAGAAGAATTTGGCAGAAAGTGGAGAGCGGAAGTGTTTTAAAGGGTTACGGAGTTTCCATCAATTCCAAAGGTTTCCAAATTCCCTCAGACTACCCTGCTTTATGCGTGAAGCTAAAAACAGTGTTTTAAATAGAAAGTGGAAAACAGAGTGATCAGTCAATTAATAATCTCTAATTATTTACGTTTTAGCAAAAAAAAAACTTTTTAATTAATGAACTTAGTCTTCAATATAATCCAAATGTAATTAACGCGTTTGTTTAATTGACTCTATTTTTATTAATTAGTACTGTGTAAATAAGGATTACCGTTGGTTCGCCGCGCCCGCGCCCTCGGTAAGTAATTACTGCTGTGGCCAATAGCGGAGCACGCGTGATGTTCCAGACCTATTCAAATAGCGAAGTATCCCGCACGTAGCGGGATAGGCAGAGGGAATCTGGGAATCTAGTGTAAAGACATTATGATACTTCCGTTTCATGTTTCGTTCTGGAGGCATTGCGTGACGAATGGCGAAAATCAGTGCTGCGCTGTGCTTCGTTACCAGAACGATAAAATGGAAATATTAAATATTTCATTACAACGAGTTAGAGAATCGAACTCACAACCTTTACAGTCGCACGCTTGTGCGCCACGACTGGACGCTTGAACCAGCATATAAAAGGGTAGACAGAAAGCCTAATTCATTCCTCCGAACCCGCAATCTGCAGTTACGTAGATGAAATCTGAAGAAATAAATATTTTTTAAATAAATAAATTTATTTTACATAGTATTTTAGAAAACGGAATTAAAAATAAAGAGGGCGATTGGACGAGGCGAAAGAGACCGTAGTGTTTGACGCTCCGTTCTCTGAATATAAACAGTAAAAAANATATATATATATATATAAAAATAAATAAAATAAATCAGCTTCACGCTGTATCCCGCACACAGCAGGGTAGGCAGAGGGAACCTAATGTTAAGATATATATATATACATATATATATATATATATGATTACAAAATGAAACCCTTGTAACTTAATTAATAAACAAAAACCTCAAAATCACATACAATAAAAGTAGAAAAATAAGAGCAATCCGTTTAAAAGTTTTGTGAACACCATTAATATAAAATTTGGTTGGACTTTTAATTTACCATGCCGTAAACCGCTTTAGAAATGTACCTGCCGCGGAAAGTGCATGGCTGCGTTAGATTCAATGTAATTACACATAAATTGTAAGATTAATTAGCTTTTATTACTTAAAAATGTATTAGTCATGAAAGCTTTAATAGATTTAGTTAGTTGTCAATTGCCTTTTATTTGCTTAGATAAACAAATCACCTAAAAACTGTGATTTTTAAAACAATTTTGATATTTTTGAGATGATAAGAAGATAATTTCTTACTGATTTAGGAAAATTGAAATATTTTAACAGAAGGTTCTTTCTGCCAACTCTGCTATAATAGATATAATATATATTGTTTTTAGTTTCACGTAATATATATATATATACATATATATATATATATATATATATATATATATATATATTGTTTTTAGTTTCACGTTTTCATTGTAAGATAGCCAGAGAAAAAAAATCAAGATATTGCGAGTTGAGTATTTGACGCAGCTCTTTAAATAATATTCCGATTACACACCTGTCGCGTTGATGTCCGATGACCTTATTGATAATTCACTATGCATATAAACACTACAGATTATATAATCGATTTAACAACAAACAGTAGATATTTGTTTAAATACATTTTAACTATTCGTTCAATCGTCTGGCTCATAGTTTGCACAAAATGCATCCGGAATATCACAAACAAAAAAGAAAACAAGAAAAATTGCATTATTTTAATGTTCCAATGCGATGTAACGAGTAAATGCGGAATGATAAACAAACAAACGGTACGTGTCGGCCCGTGTTTGCTCGCGCGATGACCGACCGAATACATTCACCAAACATTGAATTAGCATAACGCATTAGACTGGCATGGCTGCACCATATATTAAATCGATTTATATAAAAATAACCTTTAAAGTCACATTATTAAGCCACTTAATCGTTTGAAAGTAATTTGGCGAGCTCACTCCAGGGACACCGTACTCGATGCGTGAGTTTCATTCGATTATCTATTCCCGGATTATAACCTCATCGAATGGACTTTGACTGTAGCGAAATGTTTGTCAATAGTTATTGTTCGGAAAATTGAAACGGCTCTACGTAAGTTTGATGGCTGGGATACATCACTTCATCTATAATTGAATCGATTTTCAATCTTCTGACGGCGAGATCGTTTATCGCTTAATGGAAAACCGTTAAGATTTTTTAACGAAACATCACTACGGCTTGATGTTCTCGTTCTGGTTCTCGTTCTCGTAGCGCCGATGGAAAGTGTTTAAATTGCTTAAGCTTATAAACCGTTAATGTTGATTTAAATGCAAGTCAATGTACTGCGGAATATTAGTGATAGAAGATTTAAATAGAATTATGTTGGTTTACTGTTACTATTTTTTTTTATTTCGGCCTGTCATGTGTTTGAAGTTACTATCTATCTATTTATTAAGAAAAGCAAGGAAACAGTTTCTTTTATATTTACTTACCTTTCGCATTTTTAATAGAGGCCAGTCGTGGCGCAGCGGCACAAAGTGTGACTGTAAAACCGACTAGTTGTGGGTTCGATCCTCACTCGAGAAAATGAAATATTTATTTATATTTATATTATTTTTCATTTTGTCGCTCTTGTGTCGAGGCAAAGCGCGGCGATGATTTCCGCCACTCAATACGCAATGCCTTCAGAACTCGGCGAAAAGTGGGGAACGGAGTGTCTTAACACTAGCTTCCCCCTGTCTACCCTGCCGTGTGCGGGATACAGCGCGAAGCTGTCGTATTTCTCAGTCTATTTATATACAGAATGTAGTGTTATTTAAAAAATGCCGTGAAAACTGTTCTATGCTTATGATGTTATAATTTGCGCTTGTTATTAAATAAATAAATTGAATTCTATTCATGTCAATATACAAATTATGACTCTCGCTGTTTTATACGATATTAAAAGGTTTAATTATTGATGGCAGTAATTTATAAAACAAATAATATTATAATCTTTTTTTACAATTTTTGGTTTTTGTAGATTGCAAAAGACAAAAACGCTAACCACTTTAAAAAAAAACAAGGCGCGGGGTTTTTTCAAAAGTAAAATAGCATAATTTTAACTATTACATCCCTATTGAACACCCAAGAGGGCGTTATTCGATACCAAGTCGAACGTAATGTTTATTAATAAGTCACTCAATAAACATGGGCTAGAAGGGCCCTCCAATGGTTTGCGTAGCTTACGTACCACTATAGAAATATTGTGTTGCTTCATATTTCAAGTGTAACAATTGTATTATGTTATATGTATATTTTTTGTTAAGATAAAGGCGAAGGTTGTAGGTTCAATACTCACTAGGGGGAATGTAATATTTTAATTTGTTTAAGTTGATGAAAGAGTGTCTTTACTAAGTTCCCTCTGTCTTAAGTTATATGGTACAGTGATATCACTGTACCAACCTTGTCCGACATTGATTGATTTTGACATTGATAAATATTATATATAATTTTGAAATATTTCTTTCGCCAACGACACTAACATGTACTCGTTAAGCCAAAACAAATTTTAGACCAACCAACAAGAATCACCCCATACATACTTCACTATTCCACAGAAACATACCCATATCTAAATAATATCTAAATCCGAATCCTGAACGAACGCAAGAAGCAGAGCGTGATTAGATCTCGAGTAGAATGTGCGCATATCTCCAGATAGAGAACCCTGTCCGGAATTCGGTCCAATAAATTTTCATCAACGCACAAACCCCTTAAATTAAGTTATGGCCTCTGTTTACATAGTAACTACATTACGCTTCAGTTTAGCTTCTTGATAAAATTAAACAGAACGGTTATTTGATCTTCGGTTTGTTTACATTGTAATCATTTCTAGATTTTACATAGATACTAATTAGCACAATCGCTATAAGTACGGAGAATTTTAATAATAATCAGCTACACGCTGTATTCCACACACAGCAGGGTAGGCAGAGGGAACCTAGTGTTAAGACACTCCATGCCGAATTCTGGAGGCATTGTTGAGTGGCAGAACTCAACGCCGCCCTTTCCTCGACACCAGAGCGAAGAAATGGAAATATAATTTTAAATAAATATATCATCTCCTCGAGTGGGGATCGAATCCACAACTAGTCGGTTTTGCAGTCACAATTTGTGCCCCTGTGCCACGACTGGCCTCAACTCAACTCAACGGAGAATTTTATAAAGTTTAAATTAAAAAATGATGACTGAAAGAATCCATCCAAAAATTGTAATAAACACAGAGATACTTAACTTAACTTAACTTAACTTAGCTTCACGCTTTATCCCTTGCGGGGTAGTCAGAGAGAACGGAGCGCCAAACGCTACGGTCTCTACATACCTCTTTCGCCTCGTCCACTGTCATCAACCTCTTCATACATGCCCTTCGGGGGGTCCTCATGCTTTTTACGTGACCTTCCTCCAGTATCTTTGATACTGTGTTTTCGAAGGTCAACCGAGGTCTCCCCCTACCTCTCTTACCGCTCACTTTTCCATCATAAATCTTTTTTGCCATTCTTTCATCACTCATTCGTTCGACGTGCCCAAACCAGCTGAGCACGTTCTTCTTCATTCTCACCGTGACATCCTCGCTAGTACCTGCCATTCTGTGTACCTCTTCATTGCGGATTCGATCAGCTAAGCTGACTCCGCATATCCTACGAAGAGATCGCATCTCCACAGCATTCATCTTTCTTTCATTCTTCTTCTGTAATACCCACGTTTCGCTGCCGTATAACAGAGTCGGTACCAAAACTGCATTGTGTACGGCCAAACGCGCAGCTGTGCTGACGTTTCGCCGTCTCATCAATGCAGCTAAGGCTCCGTTAAC
>JAAIXJ010000267.1:921972-966228 GCA_013403705.1 Heliconius hermathena
ATAAAGTATATATATATATATATATATATATATATATAATTTAAACAATTATCAATCTGATGAAGATTATTTTTAACTGAAACAATTTTACTGAATTTGAGGCCAGTCGTGGCGTAGCGGCACGAGGTGTGACTGTCAAACCGACTGGTTGTGTGTTCGATCCCCACTCGAAGAGATGAAATATTTATTTAAATTTATATTTTCATTTCGCTCTAGTGTCGAGGTTAAGCGCGGCGTTGAGTTCTGCCACTCAACATGCAATGCCTCCAGAATCCGGCAGAAAATGGGGAACGGAGTGTCTTAATCTTGCTATCTACCCTGCTGTGTGCGGGATACAGCGTGAAGCTAAAAAAAAATTACATATATATTAAGCAACACCATTAAGCCGGCCATCTAGTTTCCATATTAAACGATAAACGCCCGTATCAGTCTAGTTGCAATCGCGCCGCGTGGACCATTAATTAATTTGTAGTACTAACTTATATTAAATAGTGTATAGTGTAGATGAGATGTAAGAGAGACTCCTATATGTGAATATACATATAAATATGAGAAATAATTTGTGATTGTTCATTTAAAATCTTTCACATGTGAAAACGGCGTTGAGTTTCGCTACACAACACTCCAGAATTCGGCGAAAAGTGGAGGACGGAAGTGTTTTAATGGGAAAGGAGTGTCCTAACATTAGGTTCCCAGGTACCCTATGGTATGTGCCGAATACAGCGTGAAGCTATCAAAGAAACTATTTGCAGGCTGCAACCCACTTTGCGTGAACTTTATAACCCTTGCTATATTATTTCGATTTATATTTACTGTAGTAATACTATCTACTGTAAAATGTTTTCTCGTCCCCGTAGACATTATTGGAAAATGCTTTTGCAGTTCTCCTATGAACTTCTCAAAGAATTTACATGCTAGTTATTAAAAATACATTGTTTATACTTTCTAAGCATTTTTATAGTCATATTCCGCATTATAAATAGTTAATAGAGGTGTTTAAAATTATAACTCTCTTTATTACAGCATATATAGCATTAGTTACCACTCTGAAAGCAAGGTGTCAAAATAATGGTACAAGCCTGAATGTGAGTAAGAAAAATTCTGGTATTTAAAAGAAATCAAGAACGACAGTATGCAAAATCATCGGTATGATTGAATGATGAAAATCATCGGATGTTAGAACCAATGACTGAAGTGGTATATCTGAGAAGTATGTTCAACGAATTAGATGTAAAAAGTTATATTGCTTTCTGTAATAGAGTTAACGGTGCCTTGGTTGCATTGTTGAGATGGCAAAACATTAATACAGCCGCACGTTTGGCCGTATATAATGCAGTGTTGGTACCGACGCTATCATATGGGAGCGAAACTTGGGTATTACAGAACAAGAATAAAAGAGAGACGAATGATGTGGAGATGCGTAATGGCATGTACTAGCAGGGATGTCAAGATGAGAATGAAGTGTATCAGGTGGTTTGGTCATATTGAAAGAATGCCAAAAAACATATGAAAGAAAAGTGAAGTAAGATATTGAAGGAATAACACGTTAAAAGCATGAGGACCCTCCAGTAGGCATGTATGATGAAGTTGATGAGAGTGGACAAAGCGAAAGAGCTATGCAGAGACCGTAGGGTTTGGCGCTTTATTCTCTCTGGGTATCCCACTAGGGGAACAGCGAAACTCAGGTTTTCCCCCGTATCTAATGTAAAGACATCGGGTTTTCAAGTTTAGATCCAATTTTCGAGACATTTATTTACTAAGCAGGGGAATTTGACGCTCCGCTGAGTCTACAAAATCAAGGGAAAAGAATAGAATAAATGTATTAAATTAATGTATTAAAATAATTACTTAATTATGAATTAATTGTATCCTCTAACATATCAGAGTCTATGTAACTAAATTTAGTATGAAAACAATTCATAAACGAAACGAGAGTCAGGGGAGTCATGTATGAACGTTAGTACTAATAAAGATTTCGCGTGGCACACTGTACGGGGATGTACGGGCGTGATTTATTATCGTCGTTGCAGATGTGGAAGTTGCATAATCGCTCCCCGGTACACTTTTACGGACAACACTTTTAAAAGTTTCACAGTGAAGTTGAGATTAAATAGGTTGTTTTAGTTAAAGCGTCATCGTTTTTTAGTTGGAAGGAAGGAATAATTAAAATAAATCATTTTTAGTTTCATGATATATTCTATACATAGCAAGGTAGGTAGGGCAAACGTGGGAACCTACTTAACGATCCTTTTTTTTCTTCAGTTTTTGCCGAATTCTTCAGGTATTATTTTGTTTATTGTCGGGGCTTGCCGCGTTTTGTCTCGTATCACAGCGAAGAAATATAAATATAAAATTATTCATTTCCTTCGAATGGAAATCGAACCCACAACCGTCGCGTTTACAGTCGCACATTTGTGCACATTCATCCAGTTTACTAAGATCCCCATTTACAAATTTTCGAGACATTGAGTGTTGAATGGTGGAACTCAACGCCAACAAAACAAAACATTGTTTTGTTATCAGGTGAGGAAATGAAACTAGCTTATTCTTGCGCCATGACTTTCTCTAATAAAAAAATAATAAAAATTTCAATCCGTAACCATCACTTGAAATCGCGATCATTTGTTGACCATACGATCACTAGGTACTATCTGTTCACCCCGGTATGTGCAGGATACAATGGGAAGCTGAAAAAACAAAATAAGTCGTTGAACGAAGAAAATATTCAAAATTATTTGACGAACTATACTACTATAATTCGTCAAATAATTTTTAATATATTATAGAGAAAACTATTTTAAAATGTGGTTATGAAGATTGCCAAACAACAAATACTTAAAACGTCTCTATGGAATTTTGTTATTGTGCGACCTTAACTTATAACTTATATGAGTAATATTATATTTAAAATAATTCAACCGAGTTCAAATTATGTTGTTTTGCAATATTCATATTTTTTTTAAATATAAAAATATATTTGTAAAATTTTAAATAATTTTAAAAATTCTTTTAAACTTAGTAATTCTAACAGAACACAGATAGGTCCACTTTAAATTCAAATATACATACGAGTACGTTCGTTTGAATTTTAGAATGCGCTTGATGTTGCATTGTGATTTATGACCTAAGTTGAATCGCAATCTGTAAAAGACATTTTTTTTATAGATTTTATGAAAAATATTCAAATTTTTAACCCAATATTTGTGTTGCAATGATGTATTTATTTAAATGTATATTTTCATTTCTTCTGCTCTAGTGTCGAGGCAAAGCGCGGCGTTGAGTTCCGCCACTCAACATGCAAAGCCTCCAGATTTCGGCGAAAAGTGGAGAATAGAGTGTCTTAACACTAGGTTCCCTCTGCCTACCCTGCTGTGTGCGGGATACACGCGTGAAGCTAAAAAATATATGTTTGGTATTTTAAAAAAAGTTTTACATAATATAACTGATTACAATGACAAAGTGGAGTAACTTGTATTATATTTTTTTCAGTTCTACGCTGTATTCCGCATATAGCAGGGTATGGTAAGTAGGGCAGAGAGAAACTGGGAATCCCTCCCAACTCCCTTAACTCCCTTCTTCGTTCAGATACTTCCATTTCTCACTTTCTTTCAAATTCTTGAGGTATTACGTGTTAAATGACCGAACTCAATGTCGCGGTTTACTTGGTTATCAAAGAGAGGAAATGAAAATATTTAATTCCGACGAGTGGAAATCGAACCGACAACCTATTGCGTATAAATTAGTGTAAATGTAAAATAGCACGCTTGTTCCCCTGCGCCACGACTGGCCTCATTTACAGGCATGACGTTAATAAAATACAGAATTAAAACCCTGACCTAGAAAAATCCTCACATATTAATATCCTGATACAATTTTATATATTACTAATACTTCTAATTTTGATATGTTCATACTTTTTGACCAAAAAAGAAACGTAATAAAAATAACTAATACAATTCCACTCCAACAACATACTCCCAACAGTTACATCTCTACAAAACGAGAATTACTCTACAAAACTATAATTATAAGCATTATAAGCTATTAAATTTAAGTTGTTCCAACGTAACTACGCACTACACAGAATGATCCTCGAGCGTAAAACCGTAAGCCATCTTTATAGAGCCCTTACCACATACGTCAGGGTTTACATCTACGTCGAGTTATTTCCTATCATACTGTAGTCTTAAGTGAATTAGTATGAGAGACGTTAATTTAGTTATTATTGTGTAATTGAGAAGTGTGTGACTGTGTGTGTGTGTGTGATAGTTTTTATTTCAGCTTCGCATTTGGTAGGGTAGGTAGAGGGAATCTGTAAACTTAGTGTTAAGACACTCCGTTTCCATTAGGATATTTCGTTTTCCATCTTTCCGCTGAATTCTGAAGGCTTTGTGTGTTGAGTGGCGGAAACTCCACGCCGCTCTTTGCCTCGTTACCAGAGCGAGCGAATTATTAAGCATTTCCTCGAGTTTGATGTGGGGAATTGAACCCACAATCTTCGCGTTTATAGTCGCATGCTCGTATACCTGTGGTCTTTGTCTGAATGTGGAACGGAGTGTCTTAACACTAGGTTCCCTGGTTCGGGAACCAGGGAACCTAGTGTTAAGACACTCCAAGACACTCCGTCCCCAGTTATGTGCTTGCAAACAGAAAGGAGGGTGAACATTTAAATATCTCACTAGCCTCTATCTTTTTTCACACGACTGCGTTAGATGCGAAAATAAAAATATTAAGAAGCTAAATTAGATTTTCCTTTAACAGCTTAAAGGTCTCACCAACTATTTCTCTCAACGAAGTTTCTAATAGAAATATCTTAAAACTACTAATAAGAGGAGACTGTCTAAGAATGTTCAAAGTTTTTAATTATTTTACTCGTATATGAAGTTTTTTTTTTATGATTTTTTTTTATATTTTTACCTGTATCTCTAGCGACTTTCGTGTTAGATAATGTTCTATTCTTTTTGTCCATTTTAAGCATTTTTTTGTTATGTGGCGTAACGTAACCGAACGCCACGCTCTGTCAAATCAGAAGGATGAATAAAAATATTTTCAATATAAATGTTACTTCGGGGAAAATTGAACCTATAACCATCGCGAATTTTCAGCTGTACAATACTGACGTTTTATGTGTTTTTTAGCTACACGCTACACCTTGCATATATCGGAGTGGACAGTAGGAACTAAGTGCTAGGACATTTCGTTCTCTTTTTTCCCCTGAATTTTCGAGACATTGAGTGTTAAGTGGTGGAACCCAACGCCGCAATTTGTTTTACTATCAGAGCAAACAAATGAAAATAACAAAATTCCCTAAAAGGAAATTGAACTCACAACCGTCGCGTTTACAGTCTCTGTAAACGCGACGCTGTGTCTCTGCGGTACGACGGTGTAGAAGTAATAAAGCTTAACTTAACAAATCCAAAATATAACTGAAGAAAATTATTGTAATATAAAGTTTAGTATATTTGTTTCTTGTTCTAAAAGTGCATTTCAGCGGTCTAAGATATATCGGCGGCGGCGACGGGTGCCCATAAAAGTAAATATGCGGGGGCACTGTCACACTCTTCGTAAAACGCAATCGCAAGCGCTAGCGACGCTTGTATAATACGTAGACGACGTACGTAGTAGGACTTTAAATCAAATATACGTGTATACATAATATTTATAAATATTTCATTTCGAGTGGGGATCGAACTCACACCCTATTGTGTTCACTCTGTAAGCTAGCAAAACCTATACATTTGTATAATAAAGTTGTAACTGATTGCTATCTGTAACTGGACTCACATTTATTAACGTAATAGAACCCAAAACAATTATTTTTAAAATATTTGTCAGTTTTCTATACACGCTAATCTCAAAAACACGTTAATTGATTCAACAAGTAATTTTGTCGTTTTTTGATAAATTTTCCTTAACATTTAGTGTTTGTTTCTTTTTAATCAGCTCCTTTATAAAAATAAAAAAATATTTCAATAAAAAGTTATATCAATATAAAGTGTATTCGACAAAACTACTATATTAGAAAATAAGTATTTCATGAATTGAATGATTGCTGAAATTTTAGTTTTCAATGTATAGACATTATCTTGAAGATAATAAAGTTATTAAAATATTAAAATAATTCAGATTAATAATTGAACGAACTTCAACTATCATATGAGCGAACCCACCAAGCCATTTAACGTCTTAGTATGTCTAAACACTAGGTTCCTTCTACCTACCTTACTATATGAAGAATAGAATAGAATAGAATAGATGTTAGAATCGGGATACAGCGTGAAACTAAGAGATTTAATTATTTTTAGTTGACTTATTTGCTAGCTTGTTCGTGTTTACTATTCGTAAATTAGCAATCAATGCATATGCATGCCACGTTGTTGGTTAACTGCGACTATTCCATACATTAGTTCAACTGAATACACTTGAGCTAAACTAATTTGCTTGAGTATTTGTGTTTTGGTTAGAAGCAAAAATTATCTTTTGTGCTTATAGTAAATGAAATATATATCTGATTATATTATCATTAATTGATCTTTGGGAAAAACGTCATAGAGACGTATGTTTATGTAGGTTTATAAGTTAGGTGAATATCAACCGATACAGATACAAAATATTAATAAACTAAAATTGAGGGCGTCGTGGGTCAGTGGAGTTCATCTACGCATGTGTAAGTGTAAACGCGAGGGTTTGATTTCAATCACGACTCGGGGGAAAGATTATATTTAAATTATTTTTCTCGTTTTGGTAGACAAAGCTGGGCGGTAGATCTCAACACGCAAGTGATCTTTTGAATAAAAGCTTATTTTTCAAAAGGTTTTATATTAATACTTTTTTTTATAAACTAAGAAAAAATTATATGAAAAATATATTATAATATCTTGATTTGATTTATTTATATGAATTTATGATTGAATTATATTATATTTTTTTATTATACCTTTATTTATATGAAAAATGCAAATGCGTGCTAAAAATTTATGATAGTTAAATAATACGCAGCTAGTATTTTATTTCTCGTTCATATACGCATATTTTTCTAAATTTCATAAAATACATATTCTTTATGCATAGCAAAAAAATCAAATCGAATCAGCTTCACGCTGTATCCCCCACAGAGCAGGGTAGGCAGAGGGAACCTAGTGTTAAGACACTCCGTTCCTACTTTCCGCCGAGGGATTGGGTACTGAGTGGCGGAACTCAACGCCGCGTTTTGCCACGACCACAGAGGAAAGAAATGAAAATATAAATGTAAATAAATATTTCATATCCTCGAGTGGGGATCAAATCCACAACCAGTCGAATTTACAGTCACACTTTGTGTCCCTACGCCACGAGTGGCCTACATACACAGCAATATCTAATTAAAGAAAACAAACGTTATTTAGCCTTTATATATAATTAGAACAATTTTATTTCTAAGTTAATGGCGTTTCATTGTTTCTCCTGTCACCGATCCGGGCTATTAGCCTGCGTTGTTGTTAATTAAACTGCATCTGGAAATAAACATTGAGATTGTGAGATATAAGTCTGTTTAGACAATATGGTGGAATAGTTAAGCTTATTGTGATAATAGTAAGTTCTAATACTATATTTTTTTATATTACCGATGCAGTCGTTAAAGTGCAGTGAGGCAGTGCCTGATTGTACACTTGACGGTTGTTGGTTGGATTTCTACTTGGGGAAAATTAATTATTGACAGGAACTTAGCATTATAAGATCTACATGTATAAAATTATTAAATATACACATAGCAGAGTAGGCAGAGGAAACCTGGGAACCTAACGTTAAGGCAAGCCGTTCCCATTAAGATACTTCTGTTCGCTATTTCCGCCGATTTCTGGAGGCAGGATACAGCGTGAAAAAAAAATCGCTATCATAACTCTGTAAAGAAATAAGAAATAAACGATAGCGAAGTTAGTTAAAAGAAATGTGTTAAAAGAAACACACAAGCGAAAATTATTCCAGGTGAAGGCAACAACAATAGCTTTCTTTGTTTTGTTATTACAACAGAAGTTACGCGAGTTCTTGAGATTTAAATTCAAACTAATCATATATGCGTGTTTTAGATAAGAACAGCGCGAGAGGCGAGTGAACTTTCTTAAATCACAATAAACTGAGATGCGAGAGGAAAGTAATTTGCATAGAGTAAATGTTATGTAGAGAACTTCTAGTTTTGTGAATGTATGTATATTTTAATATTTATATTTAATTTATTTTGTTGACGTTACGTTAAGGCAACGTTTTATTATATATTCTTGTCTTCGAAGAACTAAGGTTCTGTTAAAAGTTTGCATATCTTTATAGATATTTTAATAATATATATTTTTTGCATAGATACGAACTGAAAGTTTCAACATTTTAATTTTATAAAATCGTCTAGATTCACGCTGTATCCAGGCGGAGAGAACGTAATGTCAAAACACTTCGTTCCCACTTCCTATTTAATTTTCGAGAGATTTTGTGTTGAGTGTCGGAAGAGTAATCGAGAGTAATGAAAATAATTTGTTTCTCAAATGAGAATCGAACCCACGACAATAGCATTTGCAGTCATAGTTGGTCGTTGTGCCAATGCGCCAAGACCACCTATCTATTAACTTTTTTTCTATAAATCAAAACTATAAAGACTTTATTTAATATCTTATGATGAGCATACTAACATTAATTTAATTTTTTTAATTTTTATTATATTTTTTTATGTAATAAATATAAATATAATAAATATAATTGATGTTATTGGAAGATTTAATCAAAAATACTTGTTTAGAAAACGTATAAAATTTTAACGTAGCGGTATTTGACTTGACCTTAAACCGAAGGCTTAGTGGTCAGAGCACCTGGTCGGTTTCTAGGAGGCGCGGCTTCGAGTCCCGCTACGTTTTCTAAGTGTGGAATAACACTTTAAAAATATATAAACAGATTTAATCAAACTTTTTTACGTAAATTACTAGCTTTTTGTTCAATAAGAATATTATTTAATATTAATTTCAAGTTTATTAATTAGAGAAAATTTATGATTCCTGTATTATATATTTTATTCTATACTTTTATTAATTTCGTGTTTTTACTAATATTTTTTAACGAGCAAACCGGCAATAAATGTTTTTTTTTATAATGAAGTTAAGGGGCGATTGGATACAGTAGACGAAATATATTCTCTGGGTACTGGAGGAAGAAGACAAATAAGCATTATCGGGGCTATCTAAACCCTAGCAAGCTTTGACTGAAGCGATTAAATCCATAAAAAATAAAAAAAAAATCCAAAAAAAAAAACAACTCATTCAAATGACAAGGTAGTCTGTAATCATTGAAGAAATTCGAAACAAAGCGTCAACTTCGAAGCAACAGATGTAAGGCTTAATGAAATAAGGAGCGGATGTTGCCGGGTACAAGGTCTCCAAACTAAATAACTGTAGGTACTATGTGTTCAAAGGGTTCTGTTATACTTTTTGGGTTAAAGTTCTATTAATTAGACATTTCCATCTTTAATTGGTGCGATATAGCCATGCTCTGGTGCTTTTTACGAGATACAATACGTTGATATCCTCTCAAAATGCCAATGATCGTATTGGCAAGGTCAAGTAGCTCCGTTATCTTATTTATCCTAGCGATTTCAATATGAAATAAAACCAACTTCTAGATGTATCCCTCACATAGCAAAGCAGGCAGAGGTACCTAGTGTTAAGACACTCCGCTGCCCATGTTCAGCCGAATTATGGAGACATCGTGTGTTGAGTGGAGGAACTCAACACCACGCTTTGCCTCGACACCAGAGCGAAGAAATAAAAATATAAATTTGAATATTTCATTTCCTCCAGTGAGGATCGAATCCACAACTAGTCAGCCTTTATAGTCATACACTTGTGCCCCTGCGTCACGACTGGCCTAAATCGATAAAAAATTCTATCAAATAATCAAATCAATTTCACATTGTATCCCGTATTCAGCAGGGTAGGCAGAGAGAACCTAGTGTTAAGACACTTCGTTCTTCACTTTCCGCCGAATTTTTTGAGGCATAATATTTTTTGTCATGAAATGTACAATACTCTCATTTTAAGAGCTTGTCGTGGTGTAACGGTACAGCGTCTGGTTCGATTCCTACTCGAGGGAATGAATTATTTTAATTTCTTCGCTACGCTCTGATATTAAGACAAGATGCGGCGTTGAGTTTTGCCAATCACCGTACAATGATTCGAAATTTGAGCAAATAGAGGAGAACGAAGTGTATGAACCAAAACAAAAAAAAAACAAGATCGAAATCAAAACTTCTTCTTAGGGACTTTTAAGAATCGACGGACAGAAATGAAATATAAAAGTAACCTCCTCACAACTTCCACAACTAAATAAAGCAAAATCACCAAAAAATATAAAGGTGGAAATCGCTAAAAGTATTTCCAATAGCATATAACACATTACCGAAGAAATAGTTACGCAGCCAACTAGAAAAGCTCAATCTTCCAACCGTCGTATATTTCATTAAAGTTCACATCTGTTGCTCTCGAACTTGAGGCTCCGTTCCAATTATGACTTCGCCATACTTTAGGTACTTGTGTGATTAAATTGAAAATTAATTTATTAATTTAGATTGTGTTATATGTAATATTTTCTTAGTACCTCGGCAGTAGGGATAAGGAGTGGGAACATGTTTACATGACGGAATGTCTTAACAGTGTTAAGACATTCCGTCTCCCACGCACCGTCTATTTTTCGAGTGGGAATCGAACCCACAACCGTCCCGTTTAGAGTCGCTTGTCCTTTGTGCCACGACGGCCTCGATTATTAAAATATGCTGATAGCGTATTGATATTTCAATGAAATCTTTCCTTTTTTCTAGAACTAAGAAATTTAGAGTACAATAGATAGTAAAAGATTCCAAGCTGTTTTATGAAGGAATTTTACTTTATAGCCTCTAGTTGTGTATAGCACATATCACAACACACGACTTACTAAGTGCTCTAACCCTGAAATTAGGTATCGTGGATTACATCAACGTAGCCACAGTAGTAGTAGATATAAATACTTATAATAAACATTATGAAATATTTCTTTAAATTTATATTTCCATTTCTTCGTTCTGGTCTGGTCGAGGAAAGCGCAAGGTTGAGTTCCGCCACTCAATACTCAACGCCTCAAGAGTTTGGCGGGGAGTGTCCTCTGCCTACCCTGATGTGTGCAGGATACAGCGTGAAGCTGATAATAATAATAAAAAAAAATAAACATTACTTTCCCTTTATTTACTCAATTGATTTCCATATTATATAAAAGAAAAAAATATTTAAAATTTCCCACTTCATTTTATACGAATCCTTTTCTATACACGTGCCAAATGAAAGCGACGGAAAAAACAAGAATAATTCAAGTAACCGTTTTTGAAACGGACCTAAAACAATTTTATACGACAAATATTTTCTCGTGAAATAAAATAAAATATTTTATCTGGTCGTGGTTGTGCGGAGCTTGTAAAATGGATTTCGAACCAATTTCGATACTTTTGTTTATTCATATTTTAAGCTTTATTTCTATAGACATAACGTTCACACAACTGCATACATATTTTGGTTGAAAACCAAAATTTTCCTATAACAACGTTTTAAGGAGAATTCTACTCTATACTAAAAGTGTATAGAGATTTCCAACCAGCAGTAAAACTAGAGTAGTTTTGTAAGTAAACATTTCAGTTGGTAGCAAATTGTTGTGGCTTGCGGCCTGTGCCTGTTTGATGAACAAACATAACTGATTTGTTTGTATATATGAAGTAAATGTCGATATATAATAAATACTGAAGTACGGCACTAGAATTGTTGCGAGGGAATAAGAAATTGTGGATAGAATTTCTGTATTTTTGTAGCTTTCTGCTGTTTCTTGCTATAGCAGGGAATGCAAAGGAGTTTTACTATTGATACACTCCGTTCCCAACGTATGTTAAATTTGAAGCTAAATTACAAAGGCTAACCTTTAATATCCTTATATAAATAAAAAAAATATAGTTAAAAAAAAATTAGAAAACACGTACGTTGTAGGAACCTAAATTCAAATGGTATACTTGTAACCTTTAAAATATTTGAATATTCTAGTCTTGGCTTCATCATCACACTGGTTCACTGATTCTATAATATTGTATTGACCTATGCTACATACATCGAGATCGGTCGTGGCGTAGAGGCACAAAGTGTGACTGTAAAATCGACTGGTTGTGGGTTCGATCCCCACTTGAGGAAGTGAAATATTTATTTACATTTATATTTTCCTTCCTTCGCTCTGGTGTCGAAGCAAAGCGCGGCGTTGAGTTCCGCCACTCAGCATGCAATGCCTCCAGAATTCGGAGGAAAGTTGAGAACGTAACAGTAGGTTCCCTCTGCCAACCCCGCTGTGTGCGGGATACAGCGTGAAGCTGATTTTTTAGATTTATATATAAATGCCAAGTTTCATGAGAATGCAATTATTATAACAACTGATTTAAATTCAGATTTTTAGATTGTATTAGATTTATTCTGATTTTTGAAAAAATATTCTCTATATTTGTTCAAAAATCATTTATCTATCTATTAAGTTCTTCCGAGCCTAATAAATAAAAAAAAAACATATACGGGAAGTACATCAAATTATAACACAGAGTGTTTCACTTAGGTGAATGGATTATTTTCATTTCCTTGTTCTGTTAATAAAAGAAAGAGTAGTGTTGAATTCCGCCACCCAACACGCAAATGCTTAAAATTGATTAGAAAATGGGGACCGGAGTGCCTTTACACTAGCTTCCTTCAAAAAGCTTAAAACCGTAACACACATAAATATCCCAAATCTCCAAAACACAACATATATACTATAATTACAAAAATTGCCATAAAATTTAGTCACAATCCATTATATTTTAGATAAAACATTAAATCGTAACGAGGCTATTTAAGCTGCAACGGCCCGCGCGCTGACCGACGTCATATTTGTCACGGTGCACGGTGTACCGCCGGTTGGCCGAACAAATTTATTTATCTATTAATTTTGTGTATTCATTGTGGAGAGAACATTGTATAGCTTTATGTTTGTACGCTATTTTGTTACTAGCTTCACGCTGTATCCTGCAAACAGCAGGGTAGGCAGAGGGAACCTAGTGTTAAGACAAACCGTTCCCCACTTTTCGCTTCGCCGAAAAGTGAGGAACTGCCACTGCATCACGCAATGCCTTCAGAATTCGTTCTGGAGGCATTGCTTGATGCAGTGGCGGATCTCTACGCCGCGCTTTGTCTCGACACCAGAGCGAAAATAAATATTTCATTTTAAATAAATATTTAATTTCCTCGAGTGGGGATCGAACCCACAACCAGTCGTGCTTACAGTCACACTGTGAGCCCCTGCGCCACGAATGGCCTTTGAATAAACTAATATAATTATTGCCCTTAGTGAAAATCGACCGTTGTATTTACAGTCAGTTGTTCCATTGCGCTATGACGACCTCATATAATTTTATAGTGTGGTAAATTAGAATTAAATGTGATAGTTGTGGATTTGATCCCTATTGGAGGGGTGATTGTCTTAATTCTGATTTCTAACTTACTTACTTAATAAGAAAAAAGTGGCGCAATGAGTAACACTGAGTTCCTTAACACGTTTCTCTCACTTTCGATACGTTGATTGCGTTCAATTATTACGATGGTAAAATATCTAACAAACAAATTTAGTATAATATTTTCAGAGATTTTATCATATTTATGTCTTTTCAAGTTTATATAGTTATTTTAACGATAATAAAATACAAACAAACTTCATGACTTTCAGAGGAAGATAGAGAAAGTTTTTGGAAAACATTTGGCTTTTTATCCTGAAATTCTTGTGAGATTAGGATTACTAGGAAAACTACGTTACCCTGCGTGAGTATCTACTGCTCGGGAAACAGTCTTAAACAATATTAAGTACACAAATAATTACATCGACTCCTTTTTTAAACCATTTTTTAATTTACAAAATACATTATACATATATTATAATACATTATACATATATAGAGGGCGGTCGTGGCGCAGCGGCACGAAGTGTGACTGCAAAATCGACTGGTTGTGGGTTCGATCCCCACTCGAGGAGATGAGATATTTATTTAAATTTATATTTCCATTTCTTCGCTCTGGTGTCGAGGTTAAGCGCGGCGTTGAGTTCTGCCACTCAACACGCAATGCCTCCAGAATTCGGCAGAAAGTGGGGAACGAAGTGTCTTAACACTAGGTTCCCTCTGCCTACCCTGCTGTGTGCGGGATACAGCGTGAAGCTAATTTAATTTTTTATTTTTTTAATTATACATATATATATTGAGTTAAGTAACACTTGGATAAATTAGATGATGATGGACCCGTCATCACCGGATCAGTGTTTCTAGAAATGCAACCTGAGTTAACTTCGGTTGTCGATTATCGACAGCCGTTACAAGGTGTCCAAACTTTATGAATTTCTCATAATTGGTCTCAAAGGTCAGATGAGTGCCGCTTCTATGTAGTATAGAAATGAGATAAATATAGGTTTTATTTTAGTTTCGAGAGTAGCGGAACTCAACGCCATATTTTTGTATTTGTCGATTAAAAAATTTAAGGCTAATAGGTATATAATTTCTTGTAATGTGGATAACAGATTAATGTCAATAATATAATGTAAATGTAAATTTCGAGACAAGGCGGAGCATTATCTCGAGCTATGTTTTATTAAAAGCGAGAAAATGAATAAAATATTTCGTTCTCTGAAAATCAAACCTACAACCGTTGCGTTTCCAATTAGATGCTGTAACTCAACATACAATTCAGAAAAAAAAATCAAATAAGAAACCTACACCTAAGGCCTAACAGTCTAGCCGTATCCCCCAAACGCAGGACAGGATCTAATATCATCCGGCCGTCCCATTGGCCGGGCTGTGATACCTACTCGTCTGCAATTAACTCCACTTCCGAGGCCTCAGGCTACCGACAAATCACTTTTAACTGAAATCTATCGATATACCTGTCATAGATTAGAATTTTTGAAAATACTTATTAAAATGTTTCGCGTAATAGGCAAAAGTATTATAACTTAACGATAAGTTATTTCGTTAAAAACTTTGTTTATTTTCGAGAGAAATAAACAGTAAAGAAAATCATAAAAAAAGATGATACAAAAATTAATCATGTCTCCATAGATTAAATTCACACAGGTTAAATAGCAAATTTATTTATAATTAGCTATTAGCGACTAGATCGAGACTTTGCCGCTTAAAACTATAAAATTATTTATTTTCCCATCTAAATTATTTTCGTAACTAATAACATTATCATTTTAAAGATTAATATATCAAAAACTAAAGTTCGATCTGACTCAATAAACCTGCTGTTGTTTTATAACAATTTAGTCACACAGAATAGTTTATATTGATAGAACTTTTCCTTTTCTTTATGAACCGAATGAAATAAAACAAACAGGAAATGTTAACAGATGTTAATTAAAATACAGTAGTAAAACTACATCGGTTAAGCCGATTCTGAAATTGGCGTGCACAAGCGCACAAACGGACGAAATTTTTAAAAACCTTTTGGGTTCTATTAGATTGATAGATGGCCCCAATAAAAGATTTTCTCATACATCTTTCACATACAGACATCGATCTATTACAAATTTATTATATATATAGATAAGATAGTACAAAAATGTTATATTACGTAATTTATTTGTATGAAAGTGAAGAAAATTTCAGACATTTTTATTCTATGGTGCTTAAAAGGGTGATCAAATTCGATATGTCGGACGCCCTCCGCAGTGTAACACCCATAAAATTAGTTATGAGAGGGCTCGGTGGGCAGTTATTGAATCACTATGGAATGCATAATGTATTTTTTGCTTCGAGAACTTGGAATTTTATCTATTAGAGCTGTAGTTTACGTTCTCTGAACATTGTGTTTCCGTGATTTGCTTAGAGGGAAGGTTGTCAAAAGATTTTTGTTGTAATATCTTAAGATATTTGAGCTTTTTTAAGCTTCACTCTTTCGGGTTCACACTCTATACCGAATAGATCAGAGAAACGTAATGTTAAAACATTCCGTCCTTTGGAAGACTGAAATGTTTAATAAAATTAAATTAAGTAAATCGTTATTTCAATAGACTCCTCTGTCGAAATGGAGGAGGTGAGGAAAGGAGGAGGTTCCATTTGATGAAATATTTAATATTTTCATTTATTCACTTTGGTGACGAGACAAAGCGCAGCGTTGTTGGCGTAAAAAAATATATATTTTAGTAGGTATAACGTACGAGAAAATCTAATAACATAACCTGAAGTAAACCGAGAAAAATATGTGAAAATACCAATATTTCATATTAGTTTGTACAACATACACGAATGACCATCACTCTCATCTTGTTTTTCAGAGGCGATGTTAATAAATATAACCTTTCAAATTTCATCCATTAGTGATATTGTAGTTTGCTTTGTATTTACAGTTTTTTGATATTTTTTATATAAAGAAGATTGTACTATATTATTTTAATAGACTGAGGAGACTCTATCTCTTATAAAAATAAATGTTCCTCACTGTTCAGGACACTTCGCAACGCACCGCTTCGTTTTCGAGACTTTATGTGTTAGCGTAACTTAACGCTGCGCTTAATCTTGTCACTAGGACGAGGAAATTAAAATAAGTTTTCAAAATGTATAATCTCTATATATAATAAGACAGAAAAAATATTTTGTCTGTACATTTAGTAATTTTGACTGAAATGGATAGAGGGACACTTAAAAAGAATAATAGAAAGCAAAAAAATTTTTTTTGAATTTCTTGTCTGTCTGTCTGTCTGTCGACATATTTTTGTCCGCATTTTTCTCTGAAAGTACTGAACCGATTTACTTGAAAATTTCACAATTGCTTTGTTTTAACTCAACTTAACTACTAAAGCTTAGTTCATCAAAATCGGTTCATTAAAAAAAATTATCGTCATTTGAAAGAAGTCGTGATTAATTCAACACAGAGATAAAGAACGATCTTGAAAGAAATTTCAAGCAAATACAAAGATTTTTTGGTTGGTTCGTTCATATAATATATGTAACTAATTTAAAAACACAGTACAGGAGTTAATATGCAATTATTACAGTTATTTTACAAAGAATATTATGAATCCTTCAAATCAACAATTAAACATTTAAGGCTGTTTGTGAATGAGTAAATTAAATTATTCACTGACATCAGCACATTTAACAGAGTATATTATATAGGTAAAAAGAACATAAAGTTACAAAAATATATACGTGTAATAAATAATTAGCTTTATGTATATTTTATAAATATCAAATATCAACAATGGTCGTATTTTTTTATTTAAAACAATCAAAAATTCTTTGACGATAATGTCGTAAAAAAATCATATTAGAAGTCATTATAGTTGTCAATCAATTCTGCTTATTAAATCAATAATCATGTATTTTAAGCGGGCGGAGCCGTGGGCGAGCCGCTAGTACTAAATATACTTGATTAATCCGATCCAAAAGTTTCATACAAAATGTGTAAAAGCCGCTGTTTATCAGTAAGTACAGAACAAAACCATTTATCTACGTAATCCCTCAGCCAATCTTAAAAAATATTACCTAAAGATAAAAAGGCATTACGCAGAAGATACGTTTAAAAAAAAAAAAACAGGAAAACTAAAACATAAAATGCATTCAACGTAGGGTGGGTTGGTATAGTATAAAATATAACGCAAGTTTTCAAGTTTAATCCATTAATCGTATCACAGTTTCATTGGTATTGGGCATGTCGGGGGAAAGCTGTTATGACTTCAATATTTCTAATAGCGCGCGATCCAATCTCACCCGATGGCATCGTCATTCGTTGCTGGCTACTGGGTACAAATGTTGTTGTTTTTTTTATATAAAATATTGTTCAGATTAAAATATAATATTTTTAATATTATAAATTAATACGTTTGTGTTTTTGACGTGATAACCTCTTATAAAGCGATGATCGCCGGCTTCGCGCATAAAAAAAAGGATGACTCATTATCACGTTCCACCTGAGCCGTGCGTGCAAGCGAGAGCCCAGAAGCGATAGAAAGGCACCATCGGCTTGTGATACACGTATGATAATTTATAAGGCCAAAGGGATTTAAATAGACTGTACCGTTTGGCGCTTCATTCCCGCTGGTTTAGCTAAGCTAGGCTAGGGAAAGATCTTGAAACTAAAAAAAATAAAAATAAGGGAATAATGAACAATATATAACACATTTCAATATCACCTTACGATTAAATTTTCCCTCTGTACCTTAATCGTTTAAAAGTTGCTGCGAAAGGTGGTAAAATATATGGAGAAAGCAAATGAAGCCCATTATCCACCTCGAGCGGAGCGGACCCATTAAGGACTACATATGACTTGTATTTCCACCAAGAAATAGTCGTGCGGAAAGGGCAAGCGAGCAGAAAGAGATGAAATCAACTCGCTCAGTGGAGTGGAGAGTGGAGCGAAGTAATTACAAAATACAAAACTCTTTGTTGGTGGAAATGTATATTTATTTTATTTAATAGGAGTCCATTCTTAAGCGTTACCCGCTCACTTTTCTTTCGCGGCGAAAACCGGGGATTAAATGAACAAAATGTCAGCTTTGATTTAAAATATTTTTTGAGTCGTGAATTTAAGTTGTCATCAGTAAAAAACAAACATATTCTACTGATATTTTTAACAAAAGGAATGCAATATACGAAGTTTTGTAAAACATACTTCACCAATATGCCCATCGCTTAAGCGTTTCAATAACGGATTTAAATTAACATTTGTGTTTTATTAAATTGCTGAAACGTTTCGTTATTTTTTTCCAAAAAACCCTTTACTGCTTAACAATACAATGAGTGTCGGTGTCGGTTTTTTTATCTATTCCTCTGTCTATCTATTGGAGTAACGGCACAGTGACTAAATATCTAACGTATATAGGTTTTATTCCTACTTGGGACAATATTTTCCTCGCTCTGGTTACGAGATAAAGCGCAGCGTTAAGTTCCGCCACTCAGCACGTAATTTTCCAAAAATTATCAATTTATTAACAACGAAATAAATTATCTCAACCTTTTCTACATTTCAAACAAAAATAAAAAAAAAACATAAGAAAGTAGCCACAACTTTCGTACCGTGTTACCAGAGTGTCGCTTTACCGGTCGATTGGTCACCGCGTTTTGTCACAAAGCTTTGTTGGCATATTGTAGGAAAGTATTCCTGTGCACTGTGTAAATATTTGAAAATATTTTTATTCCTTGTTACATTTTACGCTACAATTCAAACATAAACATTAATTTTAGTTCCACACTGTATCCCGCTGGAGAGAATCTAGTATTAAGAGAGTTTACGTTTTTTTTTAAACATTTTTAAAGTGCTATTCCACACTTAGGAAAGAAAAATACTCATTTAGAAAACGTATAAAAATTTGAACGTAGCGAGACTCGAACCCGCGCCTCCTGGAAACGGACCAGGTCGGATTTCAGGAGGCGCGGGTTCGAGTCTGTTCTTCGAGTGTCTTCTTCTTCTTCTTCCTGGTATTAATCCCAGCTATTGCCAGGATCTGCCTTCTTAATCAACCTACTCCACTTTACATAGTCTTTAGCTCCTCGGTGGTCCCTTGGGCGTCCGGGAGGTCTCACTCCAGGGACTGATAAAGCAATCCATCCGACATAGTTCTTAGGCTGTAACGTGGCCAAATCATCTCAGGCGACGTTTTTGGAGCTTTTTCGCTACGTCACAGATTCCAAGACTACCTCGTATGAACGTTTGACGTATGCGGTCAGACCGCGTTACGCCCCACATACACCTCAGTATCTTCATTTTCGTGACGTATTCCGCGCTGTTCCTCATATACTGCAGGTATATTTTCCAGATATTACGTTTTAAAGGGCGAAATTCAACGCTTTGAAGAAACTAAAAAAAAATACTCCATATCTCGTTCTTCATTCTCGTTCCACATTCCCCTGTCACAATCGAATGAAAATGAGTTAAAAACGCGGCGTTTAGTTCCGCCATTCAATACTAAATGCCTCGATAAATCAACGGAAAGTGAACGGAGTTGTCTTTATGGAAACGGAGTGCCTTAACACTGACTTCCCTTCCAACCCTGTTATGTAGCGTAGAAGATAAAATTTCCAATAAACATAAGTCAATCCAACCATTCGTTCGTAATATTTTCGTACACTATTTGTCTTGGGCGCCGCGCGCCGTGTCACAGTGGCCGTGTAGGAATGCCTCGCACGTAGCCAATAATGTTAAGAGGTGACATTTTCGTGTGAGCTACTTTTGTTATGTAGCTTATTAAACTTATTTATTTTCTAAGCTAAATTTACTATTTATTCATGTATCGCTTCCAAAAGTATTATACTTCGAATTACATACATACATACTTCGAATTTCATATATCATTCATATAACACATAATGTGTTAGAAATCTTCTGTACTTCAAAAGGAAGAAAATGGAATCCTTATAGGTTCACTTGATTGTCCTTCTGTCCGTAGGTCAAGAGCATGAATGTATTAAAATACTATAAAATAATCAGTTCTACGGTTCCTTGAAGCACAGAAAAAATCAAGTTTTTTAGTCAATGCAATCAAAAGATACTACCGTTGATGTATAATTTTTGCGGCACTTAGAACGAAATTTGCCTCGTAATCAAAACCTATAGGGTACTTCCCGTGAACCTACAATTACGAAATTTGGCAAGAAGTGAAAAACGCCATACGAGAAAACTAGCACATTTTAAAACCAAACAGCACTTCCAAATGTATCTGGTTCCTGCCTCGAGACTCGAATCAACAACAATCGACTAGTATAGCGCATCCTACTACGTTACCACCAGCGTCTATTTTGCTTATAACATTATTATGTAATATATAAAAATCACATATATTTGTAAACAGAAACTATAAATAATTTCCAATCTGGTGAACTAGAATATGCATAATATTGGTTCACGTAAAGACTTGCTTGTTTCGTAATTAGTATTCTATACAGCTACAGTTAGTTGCCGTGAGCAAACAGTATCATTGATATACCAATGTATAATACATATATATATATACATACACAATATATATACATACGTATATATATATACACATATCAATGTTTAATGTAGAAGCTTCTGATTTAAATTTAAATAAAATTCAGAATATTTTGCTTAATACTCGAATAAGTACCAAGAATAAGGTTAAAAATTCGTTTTTCATTTACAAACAAGTGTGTGACTATAACCGCGACTGGTTGTGGGTTCAATCCCCACTTGAATAAATCTAATATTTATTATTTATATCTTCATTTCTTAACTCTGGCGTCGAGGCAAAGCGCGGAGTTGAGTTCTGCCACTCGACACGCAATGTATCTAGAATTCGGCGGAAAATGAGGAATAGAGTGTTTCAACACTAGGTCCCCAGGGAACTCTGGGCATTCCACGTGTTTTCTTCTCAATGTTGAGAAGAAAACAATATTTTCACTTAACAACACGTTTTTTCAAATAAAATCGAGAATGAATTAATATGAACGTACTCGTATGTCGCTAGAATCACTTTGTCAAAAAATAACACATAATATTGTCACATCTTTATGTATTTTTATTGTATTTCATATTTTTTCAAATTCAAATCATATTGTTCTTTACAGTCCGATTCAAACAATAAAAATAAAAATGAAATTAATATTATGAAAAAATATGTTAGCAATAGTAAATATTTACGTTTTACGGCTACGTACAATATTGTTTCAGTAAAGCACACGTGCGAAGTTTTTATGGACTCGAATTTCAATTACGCAACGTGAATCAAATGCTACAAATAATAGTATGGTTGACAAAAAACGTGTATAATTTAAATAAATAAATTTCTTAATATATTATTACGTCTATTATCTTTTGTGTGTTTTGTATATCGTGAGGCAAGAACCGAACCTGGAACTTCGTCTAATCGAGACAAGAACACTAATAGGTTTTATGAGACTTCAGTTGATCTTCGAGAAGTTCACAGTATCGATGTTACTGGAAGAAGGTCACGTAAAACGCGTAAGGACCTTCTGGAAGAGTATGTACATATATGGAAGAGGTTGATAACGATAGCCGAGGCGAAAGAGATATGCAAAGACTGTCTGATCTCACATTCTCATTTGATTTATTCTTATTTTAAAGCTTTGTTAAGACAGAATACGGCGTTAAGCTCAATTTAACGCACAATGCACAAATTTTGGCTAAAAATAAGGAAAGGAATGTATTTACACTAGATTCTGTCTGCCTACTGCCAGGGTTTACTAGAGAATCACTGAGCACCGTAGCCTCAGCCAGTGGCGACCGTGGTATATTAAAATTTTAGTAAAAGTTTTGGACAGCTCACGTCTACAAGTTGATGGTTCCTCACATCTTGCTCTAGTCGTGATTTTGGCTGTGTGTAAAAGCATTTCCTCACAAAAAAGATTCTTTATCCTAACCTGTTCTGATTCCTATCCTGCTATATGTGGAATAAAGTGTAAACTAAAAAAAATATGTATGTAAATATCTTCATTGTATTCTAAATTATAAGAATTTTATAATAAAAGTACATAAAGATTATCATATGAGTACAATGATAACTTATGTTATCATGATATTTTATAACTAACTTAAGGTTTCTATTATTGTTATGCTAATACAAGAGTGGACTCGGATTCTCCAGAATCTCTTGGTACAGGCAATAATGAGTCCAAAAGAAGATACCATTCACTAGTGAATTCTAAATCAGCTTCATGCTGTATCCCTCACACAGCAGGGAAGACAGATGGAACCTAGTGTTAAGACACTCTGTTCCCCACTTTCTGCCAAATTCTGGAGGCATTGCGTGTTGAGTGGCAGAACTCAACGCCGCGCTTAACCTCGACACCAGAGCGAAGAAATGGAAATATAAATTTAAGTAAATATTTCATCTCTTCGAGTGGGGATCGAACCCACAACCAGTCGGTTTTACAGTCACACCTCGTGCCGCTGAGCTACGACTGGCCTCATTCTAAAAAGACATATTTAGCAAATTATAAAAACAAATATTAACCCATTTTTCACGATAGTACTGTAAAAAACGAATGCAACGATCCACTTGTATAAACAAGTACCTAAAATATAGAAAAACACCATGTATATTAATATTTAGCAAATAGTGCCGTCCCGTTCAAATTGAAAACGTGCCCTTTCGCTGCCCGATTGTAAACACTTCTAGTCATCTCCAGATTGGATTTCAGTTAGTGCAAACTGTTCAATGGAGTCGGCGGTCGGCGATGTGCATTTTCAATGTATTATGTTATTATGTTGTTTTTTGTTATTTTATTTCTAGGTTACATTTGTTTTCGGTCTGGATTTTTTTGTATCTGGAATATATTTTTTTGTTGTCTTTGTTATTTTTTTGTTGTGATAACTTTTATGGTGTATTATTTTTTTAATTATAGAACCAATTTTTGTTACGAATATGTTGTTGTTTCGAGGTTGTCGTACTATATTATATTGTTGTTGTTGTTCTTCATAACAGGTTTACGCAAATGGAACTCAGTGCTCACCTATTGTTCAGTGTTCACACTGTTATCCTCTTTCCGTTGAATTTTCGAGGGATATTGCGTCTTGAGAGGCGAATCTCAACACCACGCTTCATCTACCGAGCGGGGAAATGATAACAAATTAAATATAACCATTATACCGATTAATATCCATAATTATAGCTTACATCTACTACAAACAACCTGTCGAACGGCACGTAGGTCGTATAATTTTTTTTTTACTACACACTGTATTCCACATATGGCAGGTTCGGCAGAGGAACCATGGGAACTTGGTGTTAAGACACTCATGGTTCTTATTAAGATACTTCCGTTCTCCACTTACCGTCGAAATCTTGAAGCATTGCGTGTTGAGTGGCGGGAAGTCAACGCCACGTTTTGCCTCGTCATCCAAGCGAGAAAATTAACTATTATACATAATGGAGTGGGAATCGAAGCCACAACCTGTAAAGTAAACAATCTCACGCTTATACCCCTGCTCAATATTATAGAACTAACATATTCAATACTTCCATGTCCAGCACCAGTCTAACTAAACAAAAATACCAATTCCACGCCCTCACAGGAATATTGCAGACACGACTCGACGTAGCCATAGCCCATATCAATCGTATACGCTACAAGATATATTCAAAGGCGATCTCGGTTGTAAGAATTGAAAATGATAACCGTATTGCCACGTACTCGGTACTCGCTGGTCCCTTTGATCCCACCCCTTACTAATATTGAATACGTGATAGCACTTGGTATGTGCATACTTTGCTATATGTTAATCTATATTTTATAAGTGTTTATATTGAATGTTGTAATGTTATTGGATTATGGTGTAATTTTGGATTTAGGAATGGTTTAGAGGTTTGGATTGGGAATTAAAAGTAAAGATTTTTTTTTCGAATATGTTTTTTTTACGTATTCGTTCAAATTTATGATTAACAAACGGGACCACGACTCGTTGACTGTACTGCACCGAGGTAACTCTGACAGCAGGTAGAGTGGAGTATATCGAAGCGATTAACGTGATGTTCTAATGTTGTCGTTGCTTTTAGCCTTCTTTGATATGAACTATACAACACTAATGAACAAAATATATTTTTAATAATATTAGCAAAAATTTCAGAGTTTTATAATATAACATTAGTAAATCCTTCGTTATTTACTCGTTTGGATTCTAATAAACCAACACTATACTTAATCTGCTCATATTATATAAATATAATATTTCCTGCCATTTAATTTTAATATAATGTGGATCGATGACATTTCCATTGCGTTATCGTGACATATCGATATTTGAAATGAGGTAGCTTCACGTTTTATCCCGCACATAGCTGGGTAGTCAGAGGGATTCTAGTGTTAAGACACTCCGTTTCCCATTTAAATTGAATCTTAAGTGGATTTTTATTTTTCCCCGTTTATTTCGATGACAAGAGTTGGACAGCAAAGTTTTCAGACAGCAGTTTTCTTAAAATAACACAAATATAAATTATGATACTGTATTGAATCTCAAAAGCAATTCCTCTCGCGTCCGCACTTGAAGACCGCGATACGCGTGATTTTGAATCCATATTGAATATCATAATGTACATGCCTCGAATATATTCTAGTATATTTTTGTAAAAGTAAAAAAAACCCTTTTATATTTTACATACATATTACTTAGTAAAGTAGAAAGAGATATTGTTTTTTTTAATTATATATGATGATTATAATATATCGCACAGTAGAGCAACGTTTGACAGTAAGCTAAAAACGTGAACAAAGTAATTATATAAAACAGCTTATAAGGAGGCCTGAGGCCAGTCGTGGCGCAGCGGCACAAAGCGTGACTGTAAAACCGACTGGTTGTGGGTTCGATCCCTACTCGAGAAGGTGAAATATTTATAATACTTATATTTATATTTAGATTTCTTGGCTCTGGTGTCGAGGCAAAGCGCGAGTACAGAATTCGGCAAAAAGTGGGGAATGGAGTATCTTATACTAGGTTCCCTCTGCCTACCCTTTACGCTGTATCCCGCACATAGCAATGTGCGGGATACAGCGTGAAGCTGATTTATTTATTTTAGTTTATAAGGATAAGTGTGAATACTAGCAAGAAATTTGTACTTCTAAAAATTTAATTTCACAAAATATATGTAATCTTGAAGCATTGTAAGATGCTGCTGTTGTATACAGTACACTGTACAGTGGAGTGCAGTGCGAGGGTATCAAAATAGAAAATTTCCCCAGCGTAGTGTATTTCAGCGTTGCATTCAACATCTTGACATTGCTCCTTTCAGTCTACATAATTTGCATAATTTGTATGGCTGTTTATCTAAACGTGTTAGACTCGTTTTACTTGAGATTTCGCATTATATATTTATGTGAGACCGTGTTTTTATTCGTATAAATTTTATAAATTTTAATATCGTGCATTAAATGAATACATATAATTTATAATGTTAATTTTCTTTTTCCATTTTGCGCTCAATTTTCGAGACATTGCCCCTTGCTTTGTTTTATTACTAGAACGAATAAATGATTTTTTTTATTTCCCTGAGTGGAAATTGAATTCACAACCATCGCATTTAATTTAATATATAATATAATATTTAATAATCGCAATCCAATGCTATGCTGGTGTGCTGCAATGGTCTCGGTTATTAGTTTTATCAGCTTCACGCTGTGAAAAGTAGAGAACGGAGTGTCTTAGCATTAGGTTCTAAAGTAAAGCTAAAAAAAACCAACAAAACTACTTAATAGACCTCAAATGTTAATCCTAAAAACATCCACAACCAAATGAAAACAACAATCCCAACAAATTCCGCAATCAATAAACTAGAATTACCTCTATAATATTCAACTAAAATCCACTACTACGAGTACAAAACAGCTTAATTCAATTGACAGAGATATATAAAATTATTGGAAATTTCATACAGTGGCGGTGATTAATATCTGTCAAATCACTCATTGCCAGAGACCACTGATCTGAATCTATGACATTTCATTATTACGTTCGTTAACGGGTCGTTGGGTCATTTCGATTTTAACTAAAGCTGGGGTATTTAAGGATTTATTCGTTGGAATTATGGGTAAATTTGTTTTTTTTTAAAGAGAATTGTTTAGTTTTTTATTGTGCCAAATTTTCGAGACATTTCGTGTTGCGAGGCGAAACTTGACACTGCGCCTTGTCTTGTTACCGTCGCGTTTACAAGAAGACGCTGTGTTGCTACGGTATGATAGCCCTATTTTTTTTGTTTTCTTTATTGATCGTTTTAATAATTACATGGAATTGTACCTTAAATAAAAATATTTTCAAACTCAGTTTCAGTAAGATATTTTAAAATTATGCAATTATGCCTTTTATCAATCTCTTACATCTAGAGATAAGTCTGACGAGGTTCACTTTATTAGTACTCGTATTGACATAATTTCATTTGAAATAAACATACTATATTTTTATTAGATTCAAAATGTATCTTACATAGTAGGGTCGGTAGGGGGAAACTGGGAATTAAGACACTCCGTTACCATTAAGACACTTCCGTCTCCACTATCCTTTGAGTGGCGGAACTTAACACCATATTTTACAAATATAGAATTTCCAAATATAATACAGTTTCCCACAAATGTAATGATAAAACCTAGTTACCAGTTACGGAGCAGCTAACCGGAAAATTTTGTATTTGCATGAGGGTACCGCAGTTCCCCGTCGCCGGTAGAGTTGAGTGCGATAGCTAGTAGAAAACAAATCAACGTTCAAAGCTCAGTATAAGCCTGCATTGTCCCATCTCTATAATGGGGTTGCTTAAAATTCACATCCGAAAAGGTAAAAGGCTGCACTAAAAACGGTTTTTCGGTCCTTTCTTTCATTATCCCATGTATCTGGCTTCGTTAGTATGAAAGAAGTATTACGGTACCTCAAAAAGATAATCTGGGACCCACAAAAAATGTATTATGTACGGGTTTCCGGGAGTTATAACCTTTGTCTCTTTTTAAGACTATTATCCAAGGATTTGGTAGCAAGATTGTATAAACAAGTATGTACTAATGTAACTCGATATATTTTAAAGGAACGAATTTTACGAATGTAAGGACGTCGGAAGGATAGAACTGAACCGAAAAGATTCAGTTGATATTTTCGTTTTAGGGTTCTATATCTAGAAAAAACATATTCTTATAGGATCATTTTGTTGTTCATCTGTCTGTCTATTCCTATTTTAAAACCCTTTTCTCAAGAACTTATCGAGTTAAAATTCATATTAAATATCCAGGTCTGAAAATTTTTGATTGAAGTACGAGTAGAATTTCAATTTCAAGCACTTACGTTCCGTTTTTACTGCAAATTTGAAATTCGCCTTATAAACAATATTGTTTGTAGGTATGCCTAACGTGACCATTCTTCGTTCAGCTTAAAATGGGACACCGGTTTTATATAATTTTTATTATTTTTAACTATTACTAGTATTGACTCGACTGTTTCTTTTTTTTTTACATTTTGACTGAATAAAGTCTTGCTTAGAAGGTTAAAATATTAATTTGTTTTAAAATGTTCATATTGTGAATAAAAAAAACAATATTTTTTGAATATGTAATGCTCATTTAATACCATTTAGTACCAATGGTAGAGGCCACAACGAAACTTTTAAAAGAAAAGTACCTCCTGCATTACTAAGACTTGTGACGTCAGCGGGCATTATCTTGTTATTTTATGGGAGTTTTAGAATTCTGCAGGTAAATGTGAATGTTACCTGATTTGCTTTGTTTGAAAAATTGATTTATTACTTAAGTACCTGATACACTCGCAATGGCTTTAGGTTCCGTAACCGCTCAGTGGATTTTTTGTATCTTCACTTTGTACCCGCATACATATACTAGGATAGGCGAAGGGTTAAATAAGCTCCTCGGCCCCCCTAAAGTCACCGCCTAATTTTCGAAGCATTGCGTGTTGAGTGGCGGAATTCTTTAAATTAGTGTTGTAATGAAATTCGAAAGAAGCAAAATTTGAACTCAAGTTTCTTTGATAACGTTATAAGTCACGCCTTGTATAAATATGCAAAAGAAAGATATTTAGAGTATTTAGAAAAGGACGAAGCGCGGCGTTGAGTTCCACCACTTAGTACTCAATGCCTTGTCTTGTCTTTCAACATTAAGTTTCCTCTGCCTACTATGCTTTTTTTTAAATATTTCTAATTTCCACTCACCGTTCATGCACACACATCACATTAATCACACAAACAAAAACAAAAAATTATAATAGATATTCAATCATATTCAAAACAAACTAGAAGAACATAATAAAAAAATAGTTCCCACGATGTTACAACAAGACGACTATTCCACTACTTAACACCGTAACAAATTTTCGTACATAAACGAACCTCATTCGATAGTAAATAAAGGCAATGAAAAATTCTCTCCAGCCACACCAGAGCTTCTTTATTTTCGGCGGCTCCCTACAATTTCACTTGCAAATATTTTGTCCTTTACGAATTTACTTGAAACGTCTAAATCAAATTTCTACAAATATTTGAGAATTACATTTGTGCCAGATTATGTTCTGATTAACTTAACGACTCGACTGTCAATTATTCGTTGAAAGTGAAAGGTGAGTCAATTTTTTTGTGTCTTTTTGGTATAATTTTGGAGTTTTTTTTGTATAAAGGTAGCGTTAATTGGCTTTGTGGTTCAGTTGGTACGTGTCATGTCTTTTTTGCTATAGCGGGTTCGAATTCGACTTTATGCATTATTATATTTCCATTATTTTTTTATTAATCTGATTAGTTCATTAGTTCATGAGGTCAGTCGTGGGGCACAAAATGTGACAGTAAAATCGACTGGTTGCGGGTTCGATCCCCACTCGAGGAAATGAAATATTTATTTACATTTATATTTTCATGTCTTCGCTCTGGTGTCGAGGCAGTGTGGGGCTGGGTACCGCCCCATAACATGCAACTCCTCCAGAACTCGGCGGAAAGTGGGGAACGGAGTGTCTCAACACTAGGTTCCCTCTGCCTACCCTGCTGTGTCCGGGATACAGCGTGAAGCTGATTTGATTTAGTTCATTAGTCTGATTGGTTTATGTTTATCGTTAATATATCTAGAGTTGTGGAAATATTAAACAAAGAAATGTGTTATTAATAAACAATAATTAAAAACTGTTCTAAGTTTTATCTCTATAATTATATAGTACTCTAACTTGGTGGTTTTGTTGAAATAAATGCCTTTGAATATGCCATTGCCATACTGCAATTTTATTGTAACATTAAGAAATTCAGAGAGTAATATCTTAAAAAAAAAATAAATTAAATTAGCTTCACACTGTATCCCGCACACCGCAGGGTAGGCAGAGGGAACCTAGAACCTAGACACTCCGTTCCCCACTTTCTGCCGAATTCTGGAGGCATTGCGTGTTGAGTGGCAGAACTCAACGCCGCGCTTAACCTCGACACCAGAGGAAAGAAATGGAAATATAATAAATTTAAGTAAATATTTCATATCCTCGAGTGGGGATCGAACCCACAACCAGTCGGTTTTGCAGTCACACCTCGTGCCGCTGCGCCACGACCGGCCTTAGTAATATCTTAATTTTCCAAAACCGAATTTGCGACGACTATCATTCTGAACAATATCAACCACTTCACAGCTATACCAACAATATCGCCATCATCAGAACAAGTACGGAGAAGTAGAAATACGATTTTGTATCGGTGTCGGCTCTGAATAACCCATCACAAGACAATGCTTTGGGAAATTAGATTCGCGTCGCAGTCGGGGCACGTGTGTTGTCTTCACTGTCCGGCTTGTTAAAGGGTGACCACGTATACTGTGAACTTATTGTGTTTTGTTGGGTTTTATATTTTTAAAAGAATATTTTTGCTGGCCTGCAGTTGCTAGTGGATGAAAATTTTGGTTTAATTTTCGTGTTACCGCTAATTAGCACTGAATATTTCTAGGGTTTTCCAGTGTATCCCATGCTATGGTATTTTATTTAGGTTCACTATGTCTCGCATATATTAGGATAGGCAGAGTGAAGTAATTTCTAGTGTTAAGACACTCTGTTCTCCACATTTGCCTAATTTTCGAAAAATTGTGGATTGAGTGGCTCAAAACCATTTTGTAAGTTGTTAATACAGCAAGGAAATGATAAATAACTTTGTGCCGTGTGATCCCGGCCTAGAATAGGATCATCCTGGTACTGGTGGTGTCGTAAGAGGCGACTAAAGTACGTGTGGTAGAGTCACGTCGCCAGCAATGGCAACACGCATGGGCAGACTCNGAAACAAATAATAGTAACTCAATTTAAAGAACGCACAAAAAGGATAACACAGATATAAAAGGACTCTGATCAAGTCAGAGGGACTGGTCTAAAGCTAACATAAAAAAAAAAAAAAAAAAAAAAAAAAAATAACTGGAGACCCGACCAAGTCGGGAATCGAACCAAGAACCGTTGCGCATACAGTTGGATGCTTTGCTGCTGCACCACTACGGTCTCATCGTCTGCCTGGAGGAGATGCTTGAACATAAATATATATTTTTTGTAATTTGAGAAAATATGTTTTTGTGTATTTGATATGATACCGGTTGATGCTTAAACAGCGTTATGAAAACTGAATGTGATTGTAGTATCAGCTTGAGCAAGTAATGCATAACTATTTTAATATAAAACTTCACAATGTATTTGCCTACCCTGACTACATAGGCAGGGTAGACAGTAGGAACTTAGCGTCAAGATACTCCGTTCCTTACTTGCCGCCCGATTTTCGAGGCATTGCATGTAGAGAAGCGAAAATGCAAACAATTCATACCCTCATATTATGAAAATGGAATTCACAACTTTCACATTTACAGTCAGATCAATTCAATCACATATTCAAGTAAGAATATCATAACAGAAAAAGACTTAAGTTCCAATTCTACATACTACCACCGTACATTACATTGGATATTTGCACTGGCGATTCGCAAGCTTAAACTAGCCGTCCACCTGCTCTACGCCGCCCGCCGCCCGCTGGCTGCGACAAATCACGCGCTACCAACGAGTGCTTAGACTAAAACGACATTAGTAACGAAGAGATGAGATGATGTATGAGATGAGAGATAAATCTTTAGATATTTTGTTTTAGTGTCTACGAACATAAGGTAGATGGGACTAATGGGGAGTTTTTGAAATTTGATTACATAAACCTAACTAAAAACAAGCACTCAAAGAAAATCTAGTATTAAGAAATTTTGTTTATCATCGATTTCGTGAAATTCGTAAAGAACCGGAAAAAAATCAAATTTCCATTCCACATCTATAGTCCATCATTATAAATAACACAAAAATATTATAAATAAACAGGAAAATTTTCAGAAAAGCATTTGACATAACGATCTCCTCTAAGCGATGACAATTGAGACAGGCAGCCTGACGTCGCTGAGTCATGGAAACGCTTAGGTCTTGTATTACAAAGGAGTAACCCGACCGAATGCAGGATGTCGTTGCTTGACAAAGTGAGTTGAGGTGTTATATGCATATAAAATATATGAAAAGTTGAGAAGCGTTTCATTTTAATTTGTTATCATTTTATGGTTTCCTATTTTCTTATAGTTTTTTATGAGGCCGGTCGTTGCGCAGGGGCACAAAGTGTGACTGTAAACGCGACTGGTTGTGGGTTTGATTCCTGGTTGTGGGTTTCACTCGAGGAATTGAAATATAAGAATCATAAGAGTGAAAAACTGGAAATATAAATTTAGATAAATCTAAATTTATATTTCCATTTCTTCGCTCTGGTGTTGAGTTTCCAGGGTCTTAAACTTATTAGAAATCAACTCTAAATTAAGAGTTGGAATATTTATGTTCAGTCTCTATCATTAGACCAGCTCGATGATACCACTTTATTGTCTTTTTACAAACATTTTTACAATGATACTTGGCAGTTATACATGAGTAAAATTGAGTGACTTAAGACTTTATAACATAATTACAAGTCGACCTGTAAAAGTGTGTCAAATATTTTCAACTATTTTAAAAATATATCTTAAGCTTATGCAAAACTTTATCAAAACTTTAACTCAATTGATTTTGAAGCTTACAGATTAAAATAATAGAAGGCTCGGTCACAGGGGATATAGCTCAGTGGTAGAGCATTCGACTGCAGATCGAGAGGTCCCCGGTTCAAACCCGGGTGTCCCCTAACATTTTGTCTATTTGATTTTTTGCCAAATTAGAATTTATTTTTATTTAATTTGATATATTTTTTATTACAGTTTTAAAATTGAAAATAATATAAACATTTTCAATATACCTTTTATATTAATGTATATTATTTTCCAAAAAATATGTTTAGTTTTTAAGTGTGCTCCTGAGCTGACACTGGTGCTAACACGTTTGTTTTGACACTCTTATTCAGATTGGTCCTATATAGGGCCCAGGTTCAGCCTCATATGGAGTACTGTTCTCATCTCTTGGCTGGTGCGCCTCAGTATCAGCTTGATCCGTTTCATCGCATACAACCCAATGAGGTATGAAAACTTGACACTTTATCCTTGCGTAGAGACGTCTCCTGGCTGTGCGTTCTCTACTACATTTATCATGCGAAGTGTTCTGACGAACTGTTTGACTGGCGCCGAATTTTCTAACTGCACTGTACGTCACGAACTCAAGTACCATCCACATCATCTGGATACGTGGCACTCCTCTATTGTGCGGTTTCGCAGGAATTTCCTTTATTGGGCTACGCAGCTACTGTGGAATGGCCTATCTGGAGGGTTTCTAGGTCGATACAACATGGGTATACTTCTTAAAGCTCCTCTGGTGTTACACGGGGTCGTGGGCGGCGGTGATCACTTACCATCAGGTAACACGAACGCTCGTTTGCCTTGTTTTTTCCATAAAAAACTATCATATTAGATACTGTTGAATTTAAACTCACGATCCACCCGTTTAATACTAAGTCATGACTATTATTAGCGACATTTTAGTTTCCACAACTGACCATTAAATGGAACAACCAAAGTATTTTATATTCAAATAAGTACTAAGATTTACGCTTTGTTCGAAAACGCCTTGAAAAATTTTATTATAAGATAGCATAATTTTATTATACAAAGTCTGAGAATCCTCGACGATAATACTTCGATAATCGCGAGTTTCGTATTCATAAAACGTTACAAATTCTTTTATGGGGAAACTTTAAAAATCTTTGTCTCACTTTGCTTCGCCGTTTTGAGCTAAAATATCTGTATTATGCAGCGTTTACTTTAAAATACTGTGTGACTAGATTTAGTATGTCGTTTTGTGGTTTGTCAGTTTGTTTTATGATAGTGAATTGAAACTAGTTTGGAAGATCCCGTTCTTACCAGTTCCGATTTCTGAAAATTCTCGATTAGTGTTCCCCTGTACTCGCTAACCAAAAAAAAATTCAACTTGCAGTCCAGACATCGGTGCGTTGTATGTCAGTTACTCAATAACGGAAAAAAATTATATACATATAAATTAAATCAGCTTCACGCTGTATCCCTCACATAGCATGGTCGGCAGAGGGAACCTAGTGTTAAGACACTCCGTTTTCCACTTTCTGCCGAATTCTGGAGGCATTGCATATTGAGTGGCAGAACTCAACGCCGCGCTTAACCTCGACACCAGAGCGAAGAAACGGAAATATAAATTTAAGTTAATATTTCATCTCCTCTAGTGGGGATCGAACCCACAACCAGTCAGTTATACAGTCACACCTCGTGCCGCTGCGCCACGACTGGCCTCAGATATATGTACTTATGTATACATATAAGCACATATATCTGGAATCGAGCCCATAACCTGTCGCGCTTGCAGTCGCACTCTTGTGCTACGACCGGCCTCGTTTTTAAAATAAAATATAAAAACTGTAGGGTCACTAAGTGGGCATTAATATCGGCACAAAATTCTCTATGGACCTGAATGATTTATCGTTTTATCGCAGTTTATCGTATATAAATAAATTTAAAACGATTTACAGTCAAAAGTCTATGAAGTTTAAAATATAACTGAAAAACGTTGTATAACCAAATTGTGTAAATTTATTATAATTTTTATGTATTTTTGTATAATATTTTTTACTAGGTTTTTACTCGCATCAAATGGAAATAACTATTGACACGAATAGACGACTACATAAATTCTGACGTAAATGTCGGACATTGCCACAGTTGTGCCACAGGGGCACCCGCGTGTAACTGTAAACACGACAGGTTGTGGGTTCGTTTCCAACTCGAGGAAATTAATTATTTAATATTTTTAATTCTTCGCTCTGGTGTCAAGTGTCTGGTGGAATGCGCGGCGTTGTTCCTTATCACAATTCGCAATGTCTTCAGAATTGGATGGGAACTGGGGAGTGAAATGTCTTAACACTAGGTTGCCTCTGCATATACTGCGACATGAGGGATATGGTGTGAAGCTGAAAAAAAAATGTCAGACATTAATGTATGGATTATTTGTGTGTGAGTTGTGTCCATTTATAAGTGTAAGAAATTTGTGTCCGAAATGTTCACACGTTTATAATATAATGGAATCACTAATTATAGTGTCACATCATGTTATTATCTGGAGGGGAGAACGAAAATAACTCGTTCTCTCGAGTGGAAATCGAACCCACAACCTTTTCGTTTACAGTCAGACCGTGTCACTGCGCTGAGATGGCCTCGTCGCCAACTTACAAATTAATGATATTTAAAAGAGATTTCTCAGTACTTTTCTTATAAAAAATATATCAAAAACAAAATAAATAATATATCCAATTGACGTTGATACATCATCTATCACAAAGATAGGCACACACTGATTTATCATATCGTTAACAATTTTAACTTTCAAATGAGCCTGCCCGAGGCGCGGTGCAATATGTTAGCTCGCGGCGTTGCATTAATTTAGCCAGTTATTATGTTTCCATTTCGCTCCAGTCACCAAACTATGGCGAAAACACACTCACTTTCATGAAATTACCTTTTAATTTTGTACGTACTACGTGTCGTTTTGATATTAAAAAAATTAAAATCAGCTTCACGCTGTATCCCGCACAAAGCACAGTAGGTAGAGGCAAGCTAGTGTAAGACACTCCGTTCCTCACTTTCTGTCGAATTCTGGAGATATTGCGTGTTGAGTGGCAGAACTCAACGCCGCGCTTAATCTCGACACCAGAGCGAAGAAATGAAAATATAAATTTAAGTAAATATTTCATCTCCTCGAGTGGGGATCGAACCCACAACCAGTCGGTTTTGCAGTCACACCTCGTGNACCTCGTGCCGCTGCGCCATGACTATGTATTAGTATGGAGAAAAACATTTTTTAGTTTAGAGGTAATCTATAGTTAAGAAAAGACACTCTGCCCAATTTTTGAGGTATTGTTTGTTGAGTGGCAAAGCTCAATGTCACGTTTTGTCTTTTTTCTAAAGCAAAGATTATTTTCATTATTTTCATAATGAATTCCCAAAACCATGCGAATTGAACTCACAATAGTCGCTAAAACAATAAGCCGCTGCACTATGACGGACTCTATTTCATAGGAAATATTCAATAGATGAAGTTTAAAGTTCAAAATTTAGCCTCTATTTTATCAGTTCGAAATCTCTTTAAGAAGTTCAAAAAAGTATTACTCAGTTTTTTCTTTTTGTCTTTTATACTTTCACGTCACATGGATTGAAATTGTTGCTATACTTTATGTTATATATATGTGCAGTCCTGGCGAGTCGCGATGCAGGGGTACAAAGTGTGACTGTAAAACCAACTAGTTGTGGGTTCGATCCCCAATCGAGGAGATGAAATATTTACTTAAATTTATATTTCCATTTCTTTGCTCTGGTGTCGAGGCAAAGCGCGGAGTTGAGTTCTGCCACTCAACATGCAATGCCTCTAGTATTAGACAGAAAGTGGGGAGCGGAGTGTCTTAACTCCCACTGCCTGCCCTGCTGTATGTGGGATACAGCGTGAAGCTGATTTATTTGTTTATATATATGTTAAATATTTAGGTACTCAACTCGCAACGCCTCGAGCATTCGGCGGAAAGTGGTTAACGAAAGTGTTTTAATGAGAACAGTAACAATAGTGTCTTAACTTAGATTCCCTTTAGCTACTGTTCTATGTATGAGATATACTTTAAAGCTTAAAAACAATATAGACGACTCGACTTTATAAATATTCTCCGAATGAGATTGAACCTACAAATTTCATATTAATTTAAAAACTGGCCAACCATCTACCATGGACAAGCCGTAAATGTGAGTTTAGAATATTTTATAAGCATTTTACTAAATAAGACACAACTGTCTCGTTATTTTGACGTTCATTATAAATTTCCGAAACACGATACAAAAAGAGCAGTCAACTCTATCAAGTTACCGTCATATCGATTGTTCCTCATTTCACGTACGTACCAAAATGTTTGCGGAAATTTCATAAAAGTCCGTTTTCCAATTTTAACTCCAGCGGAATATATTTTAGTGCATTTTGCTTTCGAACATTTCAATATAGTTCAATTAAGTTTTTTTTATTTCCGTCGACAGAGTGATACTAATTATGCACAGTGTTTAAAATTGGATATATTTAAATCGTTACCTGAACGGATTTAGTTGAGTAAAGACAGTTTATTATATGCTATACAACTGTACATACAATATAAATCAATAAATCTAAATGGACACCGGAACATATTAACACAAGGCTTCCTCTAACATTCTTTGTTATACGGAAAGTAGGCGTATGTAATGAAACAAAGCGCGGCGTTGAGTTCCACCACCAGATTTCAGCAGCGGGACCAGAAGTCTTAATAGAAACGGAGTTTTTTAACACTAAGTTCCCAGGATTCCTCTTTCTACCCTGTTATATGCGAGATGAAACGTCAAGATAAAAAAATCTTAAGTTAAAAAAAAGAACCCATCAAGAGTTTTCTCTTTCTTAAGTACAAAAATATTCTTTTTACACAAAATAAAATAACATCAAAACTATTTGCACTGCTCAGACCACCTAGCCGTTTCGTTGCAACAGATTTTTAAAAGGTAAGATTGCCGAAGCAACTCTACAGCAGCTTCAGTCCAGTCGTTTGTATGAAACTTTCCACATATTATTTCCCGTTTACTTCTTTGCGGTAAACACGACTTGAATGGCTCTGACAGGTTATCTAGGAACCTATTAGTGGTATTTTTTTATAATAAAACTACTTCTGCTTTGTCTTTGAGAATTTAATAAATATATTATCATTTAAATATTTTGTATGATAAAGGTTTTACGATAAATTATATTACTAATCTATAACTAGAGGGTACTATTAGACATATGCCGACTTCATTAATATGACCCATCTATCTATAATATCAATCGTTACAAAAAATAGCACATCTTTAAGTTCCGCCAATCGATGTTGTGAAATTTGGAAGGGGAAAAACTGTGAAGCTGCTCTTATTATTTTTTTTTAGCTTCATGCTGTATTCTATATATACATAGCAGTGTAGGCAGAGGGAACTTGGGATCCTAGTGTAAAGGTACTCCGTTTCGGATAAGATACTTTTGTTTCTCATTTTTAACTAGATTCTAAAAGCATTGCGTGTCGAGTGGAACTCAACGTCATACTTTGCCTGGTTAGCAGAGTGAGTAAAATTAAAATACGAAATATTAACTTCATTGAGTGGATATCGAACCCACAACCTATCGCGTTTATAATCGCACACAGCAGGGTAGGCAGAGGGAACTTAGTGTTAAGGCACTCCGTTCCCCCCTTTCTGCCGAATTCTGGAGGCATTGCATGTTGAGTGGCAGATCTCAACGCCGCGCTTAACCTGGCCACCAGAGCGAAGAAATGGAAATATAAATTTAAGTAAATATTTCATCTCCTCGAGTGGGGATCGAACCCACAACCAGTCGATTTTACAGTCACACTCTGCGCCCCTGCGCCACGACTGGCCTCATGTACTAATAAAGATATAACTCAAAGTTTATTTTACGAAAGGTTAAGGATATGGTCCATTCTTCATCATTTTTATTTATTAACCGTTAACTATATATACAATTTTTCTTACAATTTAACCTGAGGACGAACACGACGCTAACATCCTTTATTGATTAGATAGTTATGCCCTGCAGTCAATATTTACTATCGGATGGTTGTTTCTCTCTATTATAATCTTTCTAGACAATCATACATGTAGGACCTTTAATTGGCATGTATTGGTTTGTTTATGGGAAATGTCAAATAAATTAATTACTAAATCCGGGATCTCTCATCCATCACGCTTAGTACTAGTCATGAGATGAAGCGGATGTACTAATATGAAATCAAAAAATCTACTTCACGCTGTATCCCGCACACAGCAGGGTAGGCACAGGGAACCCAGTTAAGACACTCCGTTCCCCATTCCGTTTCCCATTCCGTTTCCGCCAAGTTCTGGAGGCATTGCGTGTAGAGTGGTGGAACTCAACGCCGCGCTTTGTCTCGACACCAGAGCGAAGAAATGAAAACATAAATGTAAATAAATATTTCATCTCCTCGAGTGGGGATCGAACCCACAACCAGTCGATTTTACAGTCACTCTTTGTGCCCCTCCGCCACGACTGGCCTCATGTACTAATAAAGATATAACTTACAGTTTATTTTACGAAAGGTTAAGGATATAGTCTATTCATCATGGTTGATTGATCTTCAGAGTAGGTTATGTCTAGGTGAAACATTCAACAAATAACATTTACTTTGAAGCAAACTAAAATTTAAAATATATTACGACTGTTACTGAATTAAGAAAAGGAACTACATAGCATTCCGTAGATTCACCGTGCGAGTGCTCATCGCGTTGTTGAGACTTGCGTCTCAAGTGTAAGTTTATATGGCACCTTTGGATGCGTGTAGACGCTTACCTTCAGCACCTCAGCTTTATCATTAATTGATTAGACAGTCGAGATCTTTAAGCGAACTATCTTTGAGTATAGAGAAATTTATGGATTCTAGCTTCGTCTCCGATTTCTGGTCAATTCGTTGCTAACTTCAAAGTACTGTTAAGCATCAAGTCTTGATTCTCAGTGATTTATACTGTTTCCCAAACGAATCCTTTTTAAAGGTGCAACAACTATACACTTGAGTCAAGCACCAAATCTATACGTTTAACACGAGAGCAATTGCGTAAGACAAGTAAACTTTGGGACATGGCTCGTTCAGTATGGGATGAATTAGTTACGCACACTTGGACCTATTTCTCGCAGTTAAGGCTCGAAATTGATTTCTCTAATTAATTTTCTGTCGCCATAATTTATTGTTGATGAATGTGGGTCTGATTCAGATGTTTGGGGTACTTCACAGTTATTGTTCGATATGATAAACGCTGTGGTATCGGTGATGCATAGTGTAATATGTAATATACTCATAGATAATACAACAGCGATTTAATATTAAGTATTTTATTTTGTTTAAAAGCTACTATAGCTATAGCTTACGAAAATAATAAAATCTAGAAATTTGTAAACCCAATGGTTGTCGATTCGATTCCCACTTGGAGCCATGTTTTTTTTTCATTTCTTAGATGAAGCGCAGCATTAAGTTCTGCTACTCTTTTGCTTTGTTATTTTTTTAGTAAATGCTTAAAAATCTTTTCGTTCTTAAGAAATTCATGGAGTTTGCTTTCTTATGTAAAAATATCATACGAACAACTGAAAAAAATGAGAAAAGTTTGCTAATAACAAATAACTCTTCTATATTCTTTTATCATTTGTAAGAGGAGATAGGACGGACAATGAATTTAAGACATTTTTTCAAATTTTTGCTATTCAAACACACAGGACTCGTACGGTCTTGGTTTATCTTCTGAATTTTATAGGTTTCTAAAATATTTTTTAAATTACTTTTAGAATCCAAATGCATTTGAAATATTAGAGTATCTTTTTAGTACTTACTACCTTTGATTAGGTACTATTTACTGTTCGTCTATCATATTCATTTTTTTTTAATTCACGCTATATCCAGCTTATAGCAAGTTAAGTGGAGCTTATAGCAAGTTAAGTGGTGCGTATAACACACTCCATTCCCAATAAGATGCTTCCGCTTTTCACTTTCCGCCGAATTCTGGAGGCTTTGCGTGTTGAGTGGCACAACTCAATATCGCGCTTTACCTCGTTACCAGAGCCAGTTCTTTGAAGTCATAAAGGAAAATAATAACTTATTTCACTTCATTTGAGTTATAACAGGCGTTAATACCAAAAACGTGTTCAGAAAAAATTGAACATAAAATACGTCTACATTTTTATGTAAAATGAAGAGCTTGGTTCTATAGATTTTACGGCTTTATCTAAGGGCATAGTAATATAAAGACTTTATATTACTCATTTATGTACGTATATAAAATTGTAACTATTATAAAGTGAATATGTTTGATATCAAGTATAATACTACTGTAATAGTATAAGTAATATTAGAACAAGTGAATGAAGTGGTATATTTGGGAAGTATGTTCAGTAGAGATGGAAGATATCATAAGGATGTGGAAAGGCGTATTGCTGCCGGTAACAGGGTCAACGGTGGCTGCATTCATGAGATGGCGAAACGTCGGCACAGCTGCACGTTTAGCTGTACACAATGCGTTGTTGGTACCGACGGTGTTATACGGCAACGAAACGTGGGTAATACAGAAGAAGATTGAATGAAAAGTGAATGCCGTGGAGATGCGATCTCTTCGTAAGATATGCGGAGTCAATTTAGCTAATCGAATCTGCAATGAAGAGATACACAGAATGGTAGGTACTAGTGAAGATGTCACGGCGAGAATAAAGAAGAACGTGTGCAATTGGTTTAGGCATGTCGAACGAATGAGTGATGAAAGAATTTTAATAAAGATTTGTAAAGAAAAAATGAGCGGTAAGAGAGGAAGGGGGGCACCTCGGTTAACTTTCAAAAATATGGATGTAGAGGTTGATGACAGTGGACGAGGTACTGTATTCGGTATATACCAGGGCATACAGAAAAAATATTACGTCAAGGCTTCCGTCTTACTTCGGGACATGTTAGTATACATGTATTGGTTTAAATTTTCTTTTTTTATAGGTGAAGGCAAGTTTTACCTGGATCTCTTTTTTACGTGTATTCTTCTATTGTATATCATTATATCCTTAGAGTGTTCTTGCATGCAACGGGACATTGACAAAGTGACTAAAAAACTAACGGCCCGCTTTGCCTCATAAGAGTTCGGAAATTAAAATATTTCGAGTGGGAATCCACCCCATCACGTTTTCAGCCAGCACTACTCATTACGCCAGTATGGTGTAACAGTATGTACCTTGAGTATAAGAAAAAAATTAATAAATAAATAAAATAAAATATGCATGGCAATACACATAAATAACATAGTTAATTATGAATAATACAAACTATATATTTTTAATAACATATTAATCGAGACGAGTTCGTGTATTGTCGTCCCGAGTGTCGCGACCGTCGTTCTGTCTATATAGGTGGTGGTGATGCTGGAAGGCAGCGGTCGAGTCGAACTCTTAAGTACTACGGTACTAATAAATATGATGCACATAAAGACTCGTACCAAGTATATTATAAATATAATATAATAATTCGAAGCCTATGATGGCACGATCTTTTAGGATCGAATTTCTTATAAAGGCAATATATGTGTAGGGGCGACACATATTGTGGATCCAAGTGATCTTTGACCAATATTATGATATTGAATGTTGCTTGACGTCGCGGAAGCTGACGTGATGGGCTTATGCGAACTGTTATAGCGACATTAACTATGTCGTGGCTGATGCCGTCTCGCAGTACGCTCGCGATACGTAAGCTATGCTTGTATGGCGTTGGTCATTGACATATTATATACCACTTCTACGACTTGGTATACGACTAGTAGGTGTGTGGTGCTATTTTATGTCCCAGCTCCGGTGTATGTAGTAGTGTCCGCCTGTCTCATACGGGTGTGTGGTGCTATTTTATGTCCTGGAACTCTGGTGTATGTAGTAGTGTCCGCCTACGGTTCGAGACACGACTGTGGGGTGTGTGCCGTGCGTTTATTTAACATATCGGCCGCCTTGCGGTAGTGCGTTCGTTCCAACGACTTATATTGATCTCACAAATCAATCAACATCACGAATCACCATTCTAATACAATCTTAATATAAACAAGCGTAACAAGTACCTTCGGAAAGATCACACACAAACGTCTCGGAGGGTTCAACGATGACTGTAAAGCCACGGTCTGGTCGGAACTCACGGTGTAGGGGCGGGGCGGGGCCCGTACTCTTTCTTCCTTTTATTATAACTAGTTCGCAGTTATAGTGGAGAGGAAGATAGGACGCGCTCTTGGCTTTTCTTCGGACGAGCTTTGAGTTATGACAATGTCATATTGTCGAGTTTCCAGTTATCTAAATAACTAACACAGGAACAACTTCTGATGGCAAATATCTTATTAAAGCGATACCTTCTAATGGCATAATATAAAATCCTTAATACTGTTACCTCTGAATCTCTAATAGATTTTGGGTTCTTCACGATCACAACTATAAACGGTTATAACCACTAGACACATCACGAGCCAAGGCATTATTTATTAAATAATATTTTCAAACGAGTTTGGGATATCAGTTACAATTGCATAATAGTGATGGTTAGTGATAATTTATAAAAAAAACAGAATTTAATGTTTGAGAGTTCGAAATCAAAAATTTATATAATATTTACTACTATTGAAAATCTTTTAGTAAATGTTTTTCTTAAATATGATTTTTTAAATAAAGTATAAATAAAAAAACATGCAATAGGTGGCGGATGTTTTGATGTTTCGTCATATTACAGTGGAGATGAGACAGTCATCTCTTCGAATGGGAACCGAACCCACAACTATTTCACTTACATTCATGCTCTGTCCTACTACTCTTACATGATTATTACTTACGCTCTGCTCTGTCGTACTGCTCCTACATGATTAATACGTCTATAAATTTGCTACCTACCATACGTGTCGATCCAAAAAACCTAATAATAACAAAATAAGAGCATATAGTTTAGCCTTGTAGTTTAGAAAAAATATCTTACATCCCAAATAAAACCACTGTTCCACTGAGTAGCTAAAGAATCAAAGAATTTATTACGATAAACGAAAACAGAGACACATTGCGTTCGAGTTTTGCAATTAGTACAACTTTTGACTCAGGAAAGTTAATTTAATTTTTAATCGTCAGCTTTCAACAAAATCTATCGATTGAATATAAAAGAACGTTTCATTCGTTTTGGCAAAATTTATCCCGAGACCCAATCACTAAGTAACATCACTAAGTATCTCCTCCAAATCCTGCTGAGTTTCCGCTATGCTGACTATAGTCATTATGGACCAACAATTAATAAAGTTATATTGAACCAAAAATTATTTTTCTCTTTCTTTTATCCTAAATGCACAAATAAAAATATGTTTTTTAAAAAATATTATATGTAACTAACGACCGCTGTAGCCCTACTGCTGTAGCCCGCAGCAGGTAGGCAGAGATAATCTAGGGTTAAGAAACCCAGTTCTCACTTTTCGCCGAATTTCTCTTCCTCACCTCTCCCCCTTCTCACAGACTCACACTCAACACGCAAGCCTTCGAGGTAAGGAACTTAACGCCACGCTTTGATAAAATGAAAATGATATATTTTATGTCATTTTTAATTTCTTTGAGTGGGAATTGAACCCACATCCTGCCGCGCTTACAGCCACACGTTTGTGCCCCTGCGCCACGACTGGCGTCATTCTTAATTTCATAATTATAACTTTAATCCATTTTA
>JAAIXJ010001730.1:0-28268 GCA_013403705.1 Heliconius hermathena
ACTTTGGCCGTTCTATCTCATAACTCGTGAAAAAGAGACGTTGTTATCTATCTAATGACGAACGTAATAAAAACAATACTAAGCTTTTACAGTCAACACAGCGCAACCATTGCTTTGTTCAGCGTATAAGTATCAAACTGGCTGATTGGACCCAAACATAAACAAATGTGTAGAAATTCCCCGCGTAGAAGTCTCAAATGACTATTTGGCCCTTGTACGTTTAACTGAGTGCTACATAGGCCGTTATATTCTACCAAAAATTTTTTAATAGCTGACCTGATAAATTATATCGATAGAATGCGTTTGGCATCAAAAAGTGAAAATTGCCAATTTGTTAGTTTGGCCCATATATATATATATATATATATATATATATATATATATATATATATATATANAGGTAGGACATAGACTACACTGAATTTATTGTCAAGACCCTCCCCATTCGTTGCTTTCGTCCAAAAGTCGAGTTAGCCCCGCTAGTAGTGAGACTTAACGCCGCATTTTTTTACGAGAGGGGTTTAATGTGAAATAAGTGGTCTCCCCGAGTGGGGATCGAATCCATAACCATCGCGTTTACACTCAGACGTTGTTTTTCTGATGCTCGTTGTGGATTCAGGATAGTAAATAAATATATGCTGATGTACCTACATATTATATTATTATTTTAAAGTAATTTCTATAAAATGTATGCTTTGACAATATTAATAAAATGCTCAGGTAGCGGCTATGTGCTTCAATGTTATTCAATTTATATTGAGAGCATCTCTTATAATACGTAATTTTATAAATATTTCTATCATGTCAAAATATTGAGTTCAAATTTAGATTTTTATTAAATCTAATAATGTCTGAAAATGGCTGATATGAAATTGGACTTTTATTATAAAATACAATATGAAAACTTCCAGCGTATATCAAACATTTCGTTTGCAATTTACAAAATTACAAATACTTGGTTTATTTATATACTTCAGTGGTCGTCGTAGTGTAGCGGTATACGATTTCGCGAATGACTGTATGCGTGACTGTTGTAGGTTCAAATGTCGCTCAGTGAAATGAATTATTTTTATTTTACCGCTTTGATAACAAGATAAAGCGCGGCGTTGAGACACGCCACTTAGCACACGTGTGTGTGTGTGTGTGTGTGTGTGTGTCTCAAAAATTGAGCATTATGGCCTATAGCCATTTCTATTCCGACTTTTGTGACGCTCAATTTTACTACAAACTAGGTTTCCACTGTCTATCCTACTGTACGCGGCGCACTGCGAGATGCTAAAAGAATTTTATTTTACTTGAACACTACTTAGACTAAATATGATAAAAATAAGAGAAATATATTTGTGCTTCTATATCATCAAAGAGATGGTATTTTAGGTGTAATTAGAACTAATTTACCCATTTATAAAGTTATAGTCCCTAATATAAAGTATACTGTGACATCGGTGCAGTCAATTCTTTTTATGGTGTAAATAGAGTTTTAAGTGAGAGCCTTATGTGACTGCCACTCCTACCAAGTCCAAGTACCAAGATTACATGCAAGTAAACAGAAACAATGGAGACTGATTTTGTTCATTTTGAACCAAAAATTGTTATAATATTTTACATTTTTTTGCTTAACATAATTATAATTTCTTACATCAACTCCACGCTTTATCCCGTACACAGCAGGGTAGGCAGAGGGTACTTAGTGTTAAGACACTCCGTTCCCTATTTACCGCCGGATTCTGGAGGCATTGCATGTTGAGTGGCGAAACTCAACGCCGAGCTTTGCCTCGACACCAGGGCGAGGAAAGTGAAAATATACATATTTCAATTTCTCTAGTGGGAATCAAACCGAAAACCAATCGCGTTTACTGTCATACACCCGTGTGTTATAATTTCTTACACTTTTACGAAATAGCATACATTGTTATTCAAACAAATTGGTTAAGTTTGAAATAATAAATAAGAATTATTATTTTTCCAAATAATTATATTGAACAGCACTATCGCTGACTCTCATCATCTTTCTATTATCGATAATACAACGATAAAAACATTAAGTATATCTATAAAAAAAAGTTTTTGTTTATTGCCGTATTGTAGTTTTTCCTCACCTCATCAAAATTATAAATTTGTTCATTATTTTCAATTTATTTGCATTTGCACTAAAATTTCCTGAAATATTTTCCTAAAAATGTTATCAAAAACTTTGTATAAAAAGAGCAGAAATAGTGCCATCTAGTAACGTTAGCACTAACTAATACTCTAACGTGAAACTAAAATAAATTTACAAATATAGGCAACGTGTACAAACTATTATAAAAAGCCCCAAAAATATAGCTCATCCCCGGAATAAAAAAAGTAGTTATGAGAAAACCTTATATAAAACTTCTCCTTAAAAAAACGTTTATTTTAGCTACTTTTATAGCATTCCATTTTTATACCCCCGACGAGAAAAGATAAAGTTCGTTTATGTGTTATAAGTTTGACGCCTTTGTTTATCTTTTTTTGTGTGTCTGACTGTGGCATCGTAGCTCCCGAACGGATGGACCGATTTGAGTGCGGTTTTGATGGAACTCTAGTACGGAAATGTGCCGTCTTAAGCATTTAGGTATTTTTTTATAATCACTGCGCAATACATATTTCCAACAACAATCAGTTTCACGCTGTATCTCGCACACAGCATGGTAGGTAGGGGGAACCTAATGTTAAGACACTCCGTTCCCCACTTTCCACCGAAATCTGGAGGCATTCCGTATTGAACGGCGGAACTTAACGCCACGCTTTGCCTCGACACCAGAGCGAAAAAATGAAAATATACATTTAAATAAATATTTCTTTTCCCCAAATGAGGATCGAACCCACAACCAGTCGATTACAGTCACACTTTGTGCCCCTGCGCCATGACTGGCCTCCTATTCTATTTGTAGAACCATTTATTTCCTATACAAAATATTCACAAAAGCAAAACATATTGTTGAATATATGAAATATGTTGAAACGACTGTAATATATCTATAGAAATATTCTATGCATTGTTCGGATTGCAGCCACAATTAAGTAACATAGAATTTTAATTGACCCTATAACAGTCTAAACGCAGATGTCAGTCAACAAATACATAGCAACAAAGATAATGTATATTAATTACCACAAAACACATAACAAAGGGTCGTTTAGACATTTTATGTCTAAGTTGATATGTAAAAATGTCCTATTAATATTTGAAATGTTTGTGTATTATTATTTTTTTTTATTTTTTGAAATTCACGCTGTATCCAGAACATGGGTGGGTAGGGAAAGGGAATATGGGAACCTCGCGTTAAGGCATTCCGCTCCTATTAAGTCTTATATATAGTTTCTGAACTTTTTTCCGAACTTTGGAGACATTGCGTGTTGAGTGGCGTAATTCAACGTCGTGATTTGCCTCGTTACCAGAGTGAAAAAATTAAAATATTACATTGCCTCGAGTGGGAATCGAACCCACTGCCGGTCGCTTTTACAGTGTATTACAATAATTACTGTAAATAAATATGTGTATTTTAATTACCACATTATATATAGTTAACAATCAACCTTTATCTCTATTTTAACGTTGCTTTAGAAAATGTAGAACTGATGTAAAAATCACATTTAATTTCTGCCTAATATTTTAACAAAAATGCTAAAAGTTGAAAAAGTTTAAGTTTCATTATTTATTCTTTATTGCACATTAATAATATATACAAGTACAAAACACGAGCTTAACGCTAAAAAGCATTTTCCTTACCTCAAAACGAAACCCTTTTAGGATCACGTCTGTCCGTCTGTCAAGAGCATTTATCTCGAATCGTGTAGACATATTAATCTGAAATTAATATCAAAAATTCTAATCCACAGTCGCTCTGAGTACCAAAAAAAAAACAAGATTCTAAGTCAATGCAATCTAAAGATACGAACGTTTATGCATCTTTATTACTACACTTTGAAATTCGTTGTGTAATCAAAACTTATAGGGTACTTCCCGAGGACCTACAATTGTGAAATTTGGCAAGAAGTGACAATTTGTATAAAGGAATATATATATATATATATNTAATGAAATACTTATGTAGAAAACATATAAAAATTTGAACGTAGCGGGACTCGAACCCGCACCTCCTAGAAACCGACCAGGCGCTCTGACCACTAGGTCATACATTCGTCCTCGATCGTCATCGTCGTTCCTGATCGGTATCCAGGCACGGGTTCGAATCCCGCTACGTTCAAATTTTTATACGTTTTCTAAGTAAATAAAAAACATTTCAAACATATAATAGTAGTTCATTCATACAAAATGAACCCATACATTCTCAAATTTAATTTTTTCAGTTTTTATAAATTGTACTTCCCGGCATACAATCCTGATATTGGTACAGAACCCTCGATATGCGAGGACGACTCGGACTCATATATTTATATCTGTTTATACATTTCCCCCACTCACTATACAATGGTTAAATGGGAGAAAGGTGAAGATTTACCTTGTTGCGTTACGTTGTTTCAGGGTCGAAATTTCGCGAGCGTCATCAAAAGCTTTTTATCATCATACGCTAACCTTCGGGACTTCGAAAAGGAATACAAGACGGAAGTAGGCAGGAATGCATACGAAAAAACCCTTTCCAATATGAAAGAAAGATTTCCTTACTATGTAAAGGAAATGCAGGGTGTCGCTGACGGCGCCGAGGTCCCATTCCACCAGGTATGTTTTTAATAAAAATTAAGAAACTGAGTTTGACCCGTTAGTATTTGTATTTTTGTGTAACGTATCATCATGTGATTTGGCAGTTATACGTAACTTAGGGGACAATACAATAATATAGTACCCTCGAGTTGGTCTGATGATGGAGCCAGGACATGAAGAGTTTGATCCTTCAGAGGTTAATAATGAGCCGAATGAATATAATATTTAAGAAAAAAATACTTTCCTATTACAATTTTATCCAGCAAACATTGTATTTAGTCAGTTCACCACTGCGAGACGATTTCTGCTATTAGAAAGACTACCAATGACTACTAATTGACTGAGATGCCATAAAGTACAGGCTATTTTTATATTTTCTTGCAGCTTTTCCTTTTGCAAATGGATGATATAATTGGAACTATCAACGACAACCATATTCCACGCAACGACACTGGAGGCTGCAGCTCTCTAGCCATTAAAACTCCGAATAGTGTAAGTATTCAATTTAAGGAGGCCAGTCATTGCGCAGGGGCACTAAATGTGACTGTAAAATCGACTAGTTGTGGGTTTGATCCCCACTCGAGGAGATGAAATATTTATTTAAATTTATATTTTCATTAGTAAGAAACGGAGTGTCTTAACACTAGGTTCCCTCTACCGAATTTTGTGATTGTATCTTTTTAGGGTTCCGTATTTTTAAAAAAAAAAGGCAGCCTTATAAGTTCACTCTGTTGTCCGTCTGTGTGTGTTTATCTCAGGAACACTTGGAAATATCGAGTTGAAATTCAAACCTCAGATCTACGGCCCCATGATTTCCTGATAAAAAATAATATTTCTAAATTTACGTAGAAAAAAGATATATCTGTTTATATCGCAAAAAACACGTTTTTCGACACTATAAAGGCAATCAAAATTCATAGGGTACTTTCGGTTGACCTAGAATTATGAAATTTGGCAGGTAGCATCTACAGGTAGTACTAGTTCGTAAAAAATCTGAAACTATACATTTGCTGTTAAATCCTAAAAAATAATACCCTTAAAAGGGGGAAAATTTGATATTAAAGCCGTTAGTCCAAGTGAGGTATTAGATGAAAGGGCTCTGGCTAAGCTAAGCCTGAATTTCATAAAAAGTTGGAGACCTCCAATTTTTGTACGGAATTTTTGTGGGCAAGCCTGACCTCATGCTCGTCCGATTTTTTTTAATTTTATTTTAAAACGTTCTATATGTTTTTGACGAAATTGTTATTATAATACCTACCTACATGTTATATAAGCGAAAAATTTCTATAACTGTAATTAATTGTACTTATTCGAGTCCCATATACAGTAGAAGGTTTTTTTTTAATTTAATATTTATGTAAATAAGTTTTTGAGAAATGACGAATACGGAATTATTTTACGGTTCGGTGCTTTTATTAATTGTGTTAAGTCATTTACTTTTTTTAATATAAAAAAGGAAAATTATCTTTAAATGGCCATTATCTTTTTGTATATGATATAATATTTAAAAAAACTTATCAACCACTTTTTGTTTCCTATAAAAAAGATCTGGATTTTATGTTCAGTGATAGTTTTATCTTAACTTTCAAAAAAATTTAAATGTAAGTATTAAAAAAAATTTACATTTAAAATCCTACGTAATAAAATTTTATATTCAACACAATATTGCTGGACTATTGTGATTCTACTCTATGTATATATTTTTAAATTAGCTTCATGCTGTATCCCGCACACAGCAGAGTAACCAGAGGGAACTTAGTGTTAAGACACTCCGTTTCCCACTTTCCGTCGAATTCCGGATGGTTTTAATGTTAAATGGCGGAGCTCAACGCCGCACTTTGCCTCGACACCAGAGTGAAGAAATAAAAATATAAATTTAAATAAATATTTCGTTTTCTCGAGTGAAGATCGAACCCAAAACCAGCTGAGTTTACAGTCATACACTTGTGCCCCTGCACCACAACTGGCTACAAATATATACTTTACTGCATATAAATAATAATAATAAATAAATAATGCTATTATACTACATTAATATTACATAATACAATCACAAAATATATGATAGAATAATTGATTTCATTTATTTGCGGTATTCAAGGTATATTTAAATGATCTATATATATATATATATATATATATATATATATANGTAGAAACGTGAAATTTGAACAGATGTTTATTTTCATAATCTGGACATCCACTATGAAGGGATTTTGAAAAATTTTACCCCTAAACGGATGAAATAGGGGTTGAAAGTTTGTATGTAAAAAAATTCCGACCGAATGTAAAAAAAAAACCGATTTTTATAAAACTTCAAATTCAGACTCTTAAAAATATTTCATTGAACACGTGTTTCGTGGTTTTTTATTATAGAATTCACCCCTAAGGGTGCAAATAAGCGGGCGAAGCTGCGCACGCCCACTAGTATATCTATAAACGAAAACGACATCTCAAGACTCAGACTTGAGAGCGGTTTATAAATACGGGTTTCAGTGTCCCACGCGGACCGTAACGGTTTACGTAATTATCACGTTCACACAATTATCACATTCTATTACAATAAAAAAAAGAAAATCGATACAAATCATTAAAGTACATAAAAAGAAGAAATTCGTTATCGAAGTAAGGTAAAGAAAAATTTCTTTAGAATTCCCAGAAACAAACATCTCTTATCAGCATGATTACACAATTAGTTGAAAGCGTCTTCTTCGAATCTTTACATTTGCAAACAAACATTTTTTGTTTTTGTTTATCTTTTTTTTTTGTATATATAAAAAAGACATGCAGGAAGAATTTAAAATATTTTTTTTTTTAAATGTGTGAAAATTTAAATAAGGCCAGACTCTAACCCGTGCCCCTTGGACACGTTTCAATCGTTCTATCTGTACCACTAAACCGCACGTTGTTGTTTCTAACTAGCGGACACGCAAAACCACCAAACACATGTTCAATGAAGTATTTTTAAAAATCTCAATTTAAATTTTTATATAAATCTATTATACCATCAGTGACTGATACTGTGCATGCATCTATACCTCAGTCAGTGGGAACCTATTTTATATAATTATATAGTTACAACTTTCTTATATTATAAACATCTCTCTCTGTAGACTTTCTGGCAATTTTAGCAATTTCTAGTTTCGAGTCCCGTTACATTCAAATTTTTATGTTTTTTTAACACTTTCCTAAAAGACCTTTGGAGCAAAAATATTTAAAATATTTTTTTAAAGTGTCTCTTGTTGCATTTCAGGCTGTCTTAGGTCACACCGAAGATGCATTTAGTGAGACGCTAAATCACTTCTACATTATGTCGGCACATATTATACCAACCGATGAAGACAAGGAACGTGGGGTAAGTCAAATAATAAAAAATAAAAAAATAATAGCGTAATTTTTTTCTTTTGTTTCCAGCTTTCCACTGTATCCCGCATACAGCAGGGGAGGCAGAGGGAACCTAGCGTTCCACTTTCCAACGAATGTTCGAGGCACTGCGTGTTGAGTGGCAAAACTCAACGTCGCGCTTTGCCTCGTTACCAGAGCGAAGAAATGAAAATATTAATAAGTAACTATTCATTTCCCTGAGTGGGAATCGTACTCACAAGCGTAGCATTTGCAGTCATACGCTTTTGCCACTGCGCCACGACGCGACGGCCTCATAGTTGCAATAGCGTATTCTCTATATTATTAGTACAAAACAATGTTTTTTTTTCTATTTTCATTAATACGTTTTTTTGTCATCAGAATACATGTGGCAATTATTTATTTTATCATTAAATGTAATTAGAAAAAATCTGATGAAGTTTTTGTGCCACAAAAAATAAGCAATAATATATATCGTTTGAAGGCAAATGCAAAAAAAAAATATTATTACCCTCAACCAATTTATTATTTTAGTGAAAAAAAATACTTCACATTTGAGTAATTTATATAGTTTCACGTTTTATCAAACATATCAGGGTAGTTTTATCTTACCCTGCGAACTGTTGTCCACTTTCTAACTGAATTTGAGATACTATTGGAGATATTATTATTTAGATTTAAGTGGCGAAACTCAACGCCGTGAATAATATAAGCTCAATAAGAGATTAACTTCAATTAAAATTTAAAACCGCACTATTTAGGTCAAGACTTGAGGACATTTAATTTCAATATATGTCAAATTTTCGTTATAGCAACATTTTTAATCGAATTTTTTTTTACACATTTTATTTTAATTCCAAAAATATTCATATATAAATACTCCTTATAGGCAATTGAAGAACGTTTTGCTTCGCTGTGCTACGCTGGTCACTTACCCGGATACACTATGGGCTACAATGAAAACGGTCTGGTATTTTCCATCAACACTCTTAGCCCCCTGGTACTGAAACCTGGAAACACTCGTAAGTATGAAAATTCACAGTTGATTAAATTATTTCAACATACAAAATTAATTATTTCATTGTTATGTTTGAAAAATAATAATTATAAATAAAACATAAAACCTGACTGCATATTGCACTGCAAATTAAGCTAATATATCCAGTACCATCCGTGCCATCAAGATATATCCAACGACGTATCATTGATCAAAATTGGTTCACTGGTTTAACAGTTACAAGGGAACAAAGACAAAAGGAACCTAAAGTTAAAACACTCTGTTCTCCACTCCACAACTCAACGCCGCGACTTAATAACCATAGCGGTAGAAATGTAAATAATTAAAATATAAGCTGTAACTAATCCCTGAGTGTAGATCACTCCCACAATCATCACTTAATAATCAGACACCGCCCCACTCCGCGATGACAGCGTAATTTTAATAAAAAAGTATAATCATATTTACGCTGTATCGCGCATGTACAGGGTAGGCATAGAGAATCTAGTGTTAAAATACTCCGTTTCCCCACATTTTTTTCACGAATTTTTCAGGGCATTGCTCGGACCAACGCCGAGCTTTTGCCTTGGTGCCAGAGCGAAGAAATAAAAATATTAATAAATAATAATTCCACCGAATGGGGATCAAACCCACACCCACCTCTGCGCCACTGCGACCTAATAAAGTCTAAATAATTCTAAAAATCCTACAACAATCAGTTCAGTTTTATAATTATAACGTTTCGACTTTAAAACGTGTCCGTTGAGAACAACTTTTTTACCTATATTCATTTTCTGCTATAGCACGAAATAAACATCATGTCTATAAATCATAAATTACAAAATTTTTTATGGGGAACAAATTACAGCACGAACTTTCATCACGCGAGCTCTGCTGGCGTCTAAGAGTTACGCTGACGCTGAAAGAATTCTTCGAGACGAGGGACTTGGTATTGCCAATGGGTTCTCGATCAATATGATATGGACCAATAAGGATGGGGAGAGAAAGATATACAACGCCGAAGTGGCACCCGACCTCAAAGGCGATAGATCTATTATGAACATTCACAATTACGTAGATGAACCTTTGGTACACACTAATATGTAAGTTCTATTAATATTTAAATAAAATATATCAGTTTCACGCTGTACTCCACACACAGCAGAGTAGCCAGAGGTAATCTAGTGTTCAGACACTCCGTTCCCCACTTTCCGTCGAATTTTTTGAGTGTTGAGTGGCGGAACTCAAGGCCGGGCTATTGACTTAGTGCCTGAGCGAAGAAATATAATATCTGTGTTAATATTTAATTTTCTTTTATTTTTTATTTTCAATACTTACGTCACCATTTATAATACATACGTGTAAAAATTATAAGAAAGAACAGTTTTTTCGTATATTTTTAACAAGAACAAAATTAATAATAAAAAAAATACATAGAAATTAAAACAATGTATAGGAATTACAGCCATTATTACTACGTTGAAAGTTTTATTAATACTCGTTTATATATCAACAGATACCAAAGAATATCCGTAAAAGAAGTGATTGGCCCGATAATCGACAGTAGTACCTCTCGACTGAAGGTCATCCACGGCCATCCGCCACCGCAGAGCCAGAAGGACGTAAAGGACATTCTGTCGGACACCAGTGGAACTGACTTCCAAGTCTTCCAAGAGAAAAAAGAATCGATTATCAAAACTATTGCTGCAGGTAATTATATATCGTGTTTAATATTTACTTTCTAAGGTACCTCTTGTAGTATTTCTAATATGTCTCGTAATTTCTAAAGTTCCAACAGAAAAATATTTAATTATCGATAAGATAGAAAGCGTTTTATATTAGCTGCGGAACATAGAGGTAGAAGCCATATTTAGGATATAAACAGGTATACAATATATACGATGTTTATATGTAAATGGAAAGTACCTACACCATCACGCTTAATTGAGCATATTGGAATATATTACGATTAAATTAATTTATATTAAGAAGGTTAATTATATAAAATAAGGTCAGCTTAAATGTTATTGACGTCGTAGATAATGAATTTGAAAACACAAATACAAACCAGCGGCGTTGAGTTCCGCCACTCAACACGCTATGCCTGAAGAATTCGGCGGAAAGTGGAGAACGGAGTGCTTAGCATTGTGTTCTCAGACTTCTTCTACCTACTCTATTATGTGCGGGATACAGCGTGAACCTAAAGATGAAGAAAAGAAAAGATTGTCTATCGATTTCTTTCAATTACAAATTAGTCTTTAATAATGTTTGATATGTGTATAGACACTAAATAAATGTATATTATTATATTATTTATGATGAGTTAAATGTACATAAATAAAGTGACGTATCTCACAAGAAATTAAAATATATATTACATTAAAATACTGAACCATACCTATTCCGTCGTGTCAACGTCTACTACGAAATTTTGGTTTCAAGATTTTATAACCTGATTGTAATAGGAAGAAAGTAAATATATAAAAAATCTATTCAAATATAGGTGAGGGAAAAAAGTCCTAAAGTATAGTACACGGTTGTAGTAGAAATTATTGGATAGCACTGATTGAGTTTAATTTTTAAGCTGGCGCCTTGTTTCTTTGTAACTACCTATTAATAAAAAAGTAGACTACAATTTTAAAACAATTTCTTTTCCAGGACTCTTCGAATTGGACAAGATGACGTGGAGTATCTTCATCAACAAACCAAATATTTCCGAACCAGTTGCCATTTTACCGATAAGATTCTCAATGCTAAAAGGAAATTAATAATTTACTCAACTAAATTATCAAAAAAATCTATTATAATTACCTACATATACGTTATCCTTTATTTATATTACTTAAGCTTAGTTTTCAATATTTTAAATGTTATTGCTAGCTTGTGTTAGTTGACAAAACCTATATTTTTATCGTCGTATATGACCGATTAGCACTTTCACGTTTTACCTAAGTCACGACCGCCAAAGATAAAAATCACGTTCTTAAGATATTCACCTGGTCATAAACGCGAAAATGCTTATATTTTAGCTTATCGTAACTTACATGCCTATATATAGAATTTAGTGGAGAGTTATTGGTATTTGTTAGACAATGACAGATAAGATACTTGAATGAATTATATAAGCACTATGTAATTTTCAATATGTATTTGTTAGTGTATTATATTCATACTTAATAATTGAGTATTTAAAAATTCGGCGGTAAGTGGGGAACGGAGTGTTTTAACACTAGATTCCCTCTGCCTACCCTGCTGTTTGCGGGATACAGGGTTAAACTGATTTTTTTTTATAATTGAGTGTTTTATAAGGTCGTGTTACAAATGCAAATATTTTTCCTGTTAATCAATTATTTTAATTATTTTTTATGAGTGTCTGTTTGGTGTGATAAAAAAATAAAAAAATATATAAATTAATTTTAATTGTTTTTCATTTTTTTTTAACCTTACCTTGCTATTACTTTTTATTTATATAATAAGTAAAGGGGACAATATCATGAATACACGCGATGATTTGTTGTTTCTATTCTCTATTAGGGGACTGATAATTCTAATTACGTACAGTAATTACAATTGAAGTAGATATCTCCATATTAACATAAGAGAAAACAGTTTGTTTTTGTCTTGAAATTGTTTTCGTTTTTTTAATACTGTATCTTGAATGTAACAGGATAGGTGGGAGCCTAGCGTTAAGTCATTCCGCTCCTCACTTTCTATCGAATTCTGGAGGCATTGCGTGTGCGAATGGCGGAACTCAACACCAGAGTGAATGTATTTGAACCCTCATGGAACTTAGCAGATCTACGTTGCTTAGATGACAATACAATATTATGGTATCAACGAACTGGTGTGATGATGGAATCAGGACCTGAATATTGAACTCTTCAGAGGTTACTAGTAAACCATTCGAGTTTAGGCTTATACAATTTATAGCACAACACGCTTAGCCTCAACACCAGAGCGAAGAAATGGAAATATAAATTTAAGTAAATATTTCATCTCCTCGAATGGGGATCGAACCCACAACCAGTCGGTTTTACAGTCACACTTCGTGCCGCTGCGCCACGACTGATCCCAATTTGGTACTTATTAGGTATCAATTATGGGCACCTAAAATATATATATGGGTATCATGTAAAGAAATAACTAAATAAACTGTAACTAAATAAAAGCATGTAAAAATTGTGATGAAAAATGTATTAATAACATTTTCTAACATTTCCAATTCCTAAATAATCAGTCTATATAAACAATAACAAATATAAAAAAATATTGTCCATTATAATACAGTTCAACGAACTCACCAATTTTTATTTTTTTTTTTTTGCTTATTTAACTAATAACCTTGAAAACTGGCAACTTGTCGGCAATACCGGAACTGTAGTGCCAAATTAATTAAACCAGGTCAGTAATTTATCATTGCTTTTTTTTTAAGTAATTACTTGTCATTCAACAATAATTAATGAGATATAGATATTTAATATATCCTTTTATTTTTATTTTTTTCTAAATATACACCTAAGACCTTAGCCAAATTATTAAAGGTTTACGGTTGTTTTTATACTGATATATATAAGAAATAAGAATATATTTAATCAAATTACGTCAATAAGTATTTTTAATAAAAAATATATTTATTAGTTTTGTTTAGAAAATGAGACGTAAAGCTTTATAAAAAAGCAGCTTCACGCCGGAGCTAGGAAAATTTTAATTGCAATTAACAATAAACCAACAGGATAGGTAAAAGGAACCTATTGTTAAAACACTCCGTTCCTTAATACTATGTAAATTATATCACAACATTTTAAATCACATTAGTAGGTAAGTAATCACCAGTAAATAACAAGGTCAAAAGTAATATAACAACTAGTGCCAAAGTAACTGGGGGTAGTTACTTGAAACAAAGTACCTAAATATTACGTAATAAATAATAAAATAATACAATAAAAAACTAAATACTTCCTTATTGTTTCACCTATAAAATAAGACAATAAATATTGATCAATAAAAATATACAAATTTTAATAAAAAAAAATTGTATATATTTATTGTTGTATTAAAATTAAATTGTATGTACTTAATAGGTCGGGGCAAAAGTATTTTCGTATTTTGAATGTATTATTAGTAATCAAACCTCTTTGGCGGTATTGAATGTAACTGGCTGGTTTTAATACTATCAAATGTGACATTCATGAAGATTCAATAAATAAAAAAAAATCTAGTTCCCGCTATTTTTCAATTGTTTTTCAGGCAATCAAAATGAACATATGTGACGAAGAAATTCGGTACATTTTAAAGTTTTATTACAAAAAAGATAAAAATGCGACGAACGCCAAGAATAAAATTAATGTAGTTTACGGACCTTATGTGGTATCAATAAGAGTATCACAAATGTGAAAATTTAAGTGTGAAAGATGAGGTTCGCTCTGTCAGATAAATCAGTGCCATCTTTAAGAAACTGGAGCAAGATCGACTTATTAGTGGCTACGACATTGCTGAAGAATTGAATGTTGATCATAAAACAGTTTTACATCATTTACGGGTCTAAGGTATACCTAGGTTACCAAGAAAAAACTTCACATTTGGGTACCACATGATCTCACTAAGAGAAACCTAATGCAATGTGTTTCCATTTGCGATTCTTTGTTGAAACGTAACAATTCCGAACCATTTCTTAAATAGTTGATTACGGATAATGAAAAATGGGTGACTTACGATAAAAGAATGTGGGAAAAAGATCATGGTCGAACCATGGACAAGCTGCACAGACCGTGGCAAAGCCCGGCCTGGCTTGGAACAAAGTGATGCTGTGTATGGTGCGTAGCTATCAGCAACTGATGAGGTTAAAAAAAGCTATTGAGAAAAACCGGCAGGAGCTGGTGAATGGCAAGGGCGTGGTGTTCCACCATGGCAACACCAGACCGCTCTCATCTATAGACACGCAGTAAAAATTGAAAGAGTTTGGCTGGGATGGGATGGGATGGGATGTGTTGAGGCATCCTGCGTATAGCCCTGATCTTGCTCCATCAGATTTCCACCTGTTTCGGTAATTGCAGAACTCTTTAGGAAGCATAAAGCTAACTTCAATAGAACAGTGTAAACACTACCTGTTAGATTTTTTTTATCAAAAATCTCAAAATTTCTACAGGAATGGGATCGTGGCACTACCCATAAGATGGCAAAAAGTCATCGATCAAAACGGGGCACATACATATTTTAAATGAATAAAAAATTATACCTATTAAAATATTTTCCTTCGTATGAACAATACGAAAATACTTTTGCTCCGACCTTATAAATTATCTCAATACCCAAAACGCAAAGTATCTTTTTAGTTACACAATTTTTTTAGTAGAAAATTAAGAATGGAGTGTATTAAGCTTAACACTACTTGTCTGCGCCTGCCGCTATGCCTGGGCTCACGAAAAAATCCCTAGAAGCACCGGCGGCGTATTTACAGACATTTTCCATTTCTGGTTTCGAATTGATATCCCTCAATTTTAACTGTTTTTGGAATTAAGTTCCTTAACGCGGCTTACGGGTACTTGACAAGCGCTAGCGCGGCGATCTCCCGTTGTTTTTAAAAAACAGAGTTAATTTTATAATATATAATTTTTTTGTTATTTTAAATGTAATAGAGAGTGGCTTGTCCGTAGGCACGGATAACCGCCTCCCACTGCCACACCCATGCTAGTGGCAGTCGAGAAGGAGCGGTGACGCTTGTGGTATTTTGCAACGCTAAAAAAGAGAGAAAATACATTCAATTGTTTTTGTTTTTGAAAGTATTGATTGATTTTTAGCATAGGCAGAGAGAGGGAACACAAAAGATGTCGTCCTTTAAAAAACTAGAGTCACCTGAAAGACAATGTGATTGCAACGACGCGAAAAGGAGAAATAAAAAAAATTATATTTTATGAATATTTCCTGTATCTATATTTACAGACACAACCCTGATACATCATAAAGGCATATAAATCATAATAATATGACAATTTAAGGTTTTTAAATAAAATAAGCAATTTCTTTATATAATTTTATTATATGTTACAATTTAAAGAACCAAAAAAAAACTGTAGCTACAATTGTATAAGTAAAAATATCTTTTACAAACATTAGGAAAAAAATTAAATTTGAAATAAATTTTTAACCTTATTTAATATATCATACCCTTGAGTGCTTTAGCCAATTAATTCTTATAATAATATAGATTGTGACCACTTTAGTTATTGGCTTATTAATATATGACTTCTCAAATTATATTTTATGCTAATCTTACAGTCACATTTCTAAAATAAAAAAAAATATTTTTAATAATTTATAACAAAACTAAGTATAACTACCTATATTTTCATAATTTTGTAGTAATTAATATCGTTATTTGCTAAATGCAAACAATTTTTATGTAGAAAGAGTGATAGACAAACAAGACAAACAGAATTAAGTTTTATTTTATTAGTTTCTTGCTGTATCTGGTATACAGCAGGGTATGTACAGAGATCCTAGTGCTAAGGCTCTCCCTCCGGTCACCACGCACCGTACAAATTTCGAGACGTCGTGTATTGAGTGACGGAAACTCAACACCACATTTTGTCTTCTTACCACAGCAAGAAATTGTAATTAATGAAAAAGTAATTAATTACCCCAGGTGGGAATCAAACCCACGCCGTCGCGTATGCAGTCACGTCAAGTTTTAATAAACATATTATTGTACTTTTTTTTCAGTTTCAATAGCAGGATTATCAGAGAGATAGTGAAAATGTTGTGATTGAATCCACAATGGATGTCTGTACCATGATGGCCTCATTATTCTTAAACCAATATAAGAGGCCAGTCGTGGCGCAGCGGCACGAAGTGTGATTGTAAAACCGACTGCTTGAGGGTTCGATCCCCACTCGAGGAGATGAAATATTTACTTAAATTTATATTTCCATTTTCTTCGCTCTGGTGTCAAAGCTAAGCGCGGCGTTGAGTTCTGGCACTCAACACGCAACGCCTGCAAAATTCGGCAGAAAGTGGGGAACAGAGTGTCTTAACACTATGTTCCCTCTGCCTACCCTGCTGTGTGCGGGATACAGCGTGAAGCTAATTTATTTATTTTTTAAACCATTATAATTTTAATAGGCACATGTCAATTTGAATGGTAATGCAATATTAAACTTATTTTCCTCCATAATTTAACTAAGATTATAAAGAAAATATACCAGATCTTACTGTTTGTTATAATATTATATTATATATAGTACATTAAGTATATTTGGAAACAAATTACATTTAATTAAGTATGAAGCTTAGAAATATTAAAATGCTAACTTCTTAATTTTCTATATAATAGTAAACAAATTGTAAAATTCATCTGGATATTAATAAAACGTAAAACTTATTTATTTTTCTCTTTTTACTTTTACTATTATGATTACAATAGAGCATTGTTTAAAACAACACAATCAATTGCTATAATAAAAACATATCAGTGTGAGTTTTACTAGCCCACCAAGGCTTCCACATCTTTTGCAGGATTATAGGTCAATGGGAATAACAACTTATATAATTGTATACTAAGGACCGAAAGAAAATTAATATTAAAGATTCAAATTTACCTTTTAAATATTAATTTTAGTTAGACAGACGGACAATAAAGTCATCCTATAAGGTGTCCGTTGTTGGTTTTTGAGTTATGGAACCCCAAAATGGAATGTTTATAGCATAATAATGATAAATAGGGTTCTTTATTTTATTTATTTTTAGTTGTCTAATACTAGCCGTTTATTAAAAAGATATTATATATTGGTTATAGTCAAATAATATTTGTACAAAGTTGCCTGATCTGCAAAAATATTGCTTTATTCGATTTGAGATATAATAGCACAAATACATAAAAATATATTAAATAGATTAATAAGAAGATAGCATGTTAACATTTACTGCACATAAGTTTAGCCGCAGCCACATCCACCACCTCCCATTGGTGGAGGAGACGGTCCAGAGCTGGAAGGCCCGAACCCACCAAACTTCCTAGATGGTGGTTTTGGAGGACTGAAATATACACAAGAATATTATGTTATATTGTTTATGAAAAAAATACATGAAATTTAATAACAATATTTATGGTCAATAAAAAGTAAATAGTCAATGTCAAGTCAATAAATTTAATGTAAACTCACCCACTACCAGGGGGGCGGAAGTCTCTCACATATTTGTCCCCATGCTTACTGTAATTTGGATTGATGAGGGTCTGAAATCTACAAAATTGTGATGTAATATACAAGATATAAATGTAATCTCTAAACTAATTAAGTTTTAAACTACATATATGTTTTTACTTACAGTAAATAAACAAAGTTGACTGCGCCCCAAAACCAGCCAAAAATACTGAAAGGGTTGCTTTCCACAACAGTGCCATCTAAAATAACAAGACATTAATTAAGATAAGACAAGATTAATACATAAGTAGAATATTCAAGGACAACGTCTTATAATAATATTAAATTATATTAAAATTACATCTAAATTATAAGCTGGATTATTCTATTAAAAATATTGACTTCATATTTTTTGCTTCAAATAAGTAGCAAATTATTCAAGCTCATACACGATAACAAGTTCAGAGTCGATAACATCATCCTGAAAACCCACACAAAGTGACGTGGCCCTCGTTTAAAAAACTAGAAATTACCTCCTTTTACGTAAACCATTTTCTTATTTTTGCTATTTGTTTAAATATGTTTAAAGTTCAAGTCCTCAAGAAGATCAGATAGAAAAAAGTTGAAAAAGTTACGAGCCAAGAATAACTTTAACCACTATTCACAATCGAGATAAAATTTGTTTTTGTTGTAAGACTTGGAAATTGTTGGATGCTGACAGTGACAGTGACGTTTAAATACAAACTTGCCATTAATATTCAAATTATTAAAACTGAACTCTTACAAAACTTCTTTGGAATAAAAGTTTACAAATTATTTCTATTACAAATATTTTAAGGCCAGTCGTGGCAGAAAGGCATAAGTGTGACTGAATGTGACAGTTCGTGGGTCTGATTCCCAATCGAACAAATGAAATACTTAATATTATTAGAATACGACATGGATTACTTCCAGAATCCGACAGAAAGTGGGGAGCACAGTGTCTTAACACTAGCCTCCCTCACCTACACGTGCTATATGCGGAATACAGCGTAAAGTTAAGAAGGGCGCCCTTGCAGCCGTCGACACTTCAGGGACAGAGTACCCACTCCACCCCCCCCGCCCCTACAAAAAAACATTAAGCATGCTACAGGCGATGCTATTTCTAATATAATGTTACTTCAATATCCATTATTTCACAAAATAGTTTGGATATATATATATATATATATATATATATATATATATATATATATATATATATATATATATATATATAATTGGTGCATATGTGCATTTAATAACTGAGCAAACTATATTAAAGTATGACTTAATATTGGTTGTAGACATATCACACAGTAAATATACTGATAATCCTTGTGGGGTGAATAGAAAAAATGTTAGGATTACTATTGTTTCTTTGAATGAAAATAAGAAAGAAATTTTGTCAACATTATGGTTTGTGAAATAAATCAAATATATAGGTATGGTAAATAATATAAGTAACCTTATCACCTACCATCGCCTTTCAATGAAGACTCAAACTAAAGACATTTAATTTATTAGAATTGACTTAATTATGACTGTTCCAATCACAGTAATTAGAATTAGTAGTTTTTTATCAAAATTATTATTAGCTGACTACCCGCGGCTTTATTCAAACACGACAGGTTCTGGGTGGTGTTGAGTTCCGCCATTCGTTTTGCAATACCTCCAGAATTCGGTAGAAAGTGGGAAAAGTCAGTGTCTTATGGGAACGGATTGTCTTAACACTAGGTTCTCAGGTTCCTTCTACCTATTCTAGTATGTGCGGGATACACCGTGAAGTTTCTCAAAAGAAGAAATTATATCATAAAATGAACTATGTTTGAAGTCTAATGAATGCTTACAGCGCATTAACAGTAACTTCTAATAATACTTCGAAAAATTGAGCTTTTTAGCTCCCCCATTTTTGTATATTTTTTTATTGTTACTCCATTTTTATTGATGACAGCGTGATGTATAACCTATAGCCTTTCTCGATAGATAGACTACCCAACACAAATAAATAACAATATTTTTATAGACATATATATCCTTTACCCTTTGGGTAAAATTTTTAAATGCGCATGTTGAATATTATTTGCTTACAGTTAAGTTAAATTATTTAAATAAATGTTGATAATATACGTGCAACAGGTCCATAAAATTAAAAATAAATCACGTAAATATAACAAATATATTAAAATTAGTATCGTGGAAAAAGTAAAAGTACCTACTATGACAATGGAACACAGGTCTCTATCAACCCATAATTCACCTCAAACATGTATATATAAAATTATACATGCATAAATATTTCCATTAGTATTTGTAAATTTGATTATTATAATTGTACTTATCGATGTCCTAAAGTAGTTCATGAGTAATCAGTATTTTAAATAAAATCAGTATTTTATTACCTACATACAACGTTTAAAATATTATTATAAAATAAGAAAAACTTTTTAAATAATAACTTTTTTGAAGCAAAAATTAACGTATTTTACCTTTTCCTAACTTTACGTCAATACCAACGTGTCTCAGTATATTATAGCAATTTGTTGTAGCAATAAATTTACTTAAGAAAGTCATAGGAAATTCAGATATGAGAACTCTCCCAGTTTTTTGCCAATTTACCACCACGATCTCTATTCACCCCAGTTAATTGGTATTTTAAATGCGGTACGATTGGTATCTAATAATTTGAATATTTCCTGTATTTGTTAAATGATCCTCATGATTACATGAACTCAAAACTTGTAAAAAAAGAATATACACTTTTGTTAAGAAATATATTTAGTCAATTAGATATATACATACTTTTTTAGTAAATATTTCTAAGTATATGTATTTCTGTTTATAATTATAACATATTTCTTATTCTATGTGAATTAAAAAAAATACGGATCACAAAAGTTGCCCCCTTAATAATATGGCCAGCTTTAAATAATTTGTACTTAATAGTATCAGTTAATATATATGTTATTATTTATTAAAATATATCGAAATCTACCGTATTAAAAATAATACATTTACTTAAGTATAAGAATACTTTTTTATTTTTACACGAGTTAGTTAAATGAGCAATATGTTACATGAGTTTACTTATTTTTAACGATAAATTAATAAATATTTTCTAAAATAAACCATCTGACTTTTTATGTAATATTTATTAATGATTATTTGACAATGAGTCGAATACATAATAATAAATAGCTAATTTCTATTGACATTTTTATGTAAGTGTTATGCTTATATCGATCTTTGTTTATGATTTCAATCTTTTAATCTCTCGTCGATTGAAATTTTGAAGATGACTTAAGAACATTGTTTTATTTGTACCTAATTATATATTAAAAACGAGCATTATATACTTTAATGTATTACAAGAAGTACTAGATTTCCTATTATCAGTTAAATAATTATATAACAAGAAATAATAATAATACGGGAGTGTAACATGATCTTATTAGGTAATTATTAAATAATATATAATGCCATTGCATGGAATAAAATTAGTTACTTTTGATGCTACAAATACATTTTTAAAATTTCGTGTTCCTCCATGGGAATACTATGCAACAGTTGCGAGCAAATATGGCTTCAAAGGAAAAGCTAATGATATAAAACCAAAAATATTACAAACCTATAAATATATGGACAAAGAATATCCAAATTTTGGAAGAGATACCATATCATGGGAACAATGGTGGAGTATGATAATTCAAAGGACCTTTCAAAGTGATCTAGATAAAGCAAATATTCTGAAAATTTCTTCCAAACTTATAGAAGATTATAAAACAGCAAAATGTTGGGAAGTAGCCAGAGGAACAGAAAACTTAATGAAGTATCTCAAGAAGTCTGAAATCACTATTGGGGTCATATCAAATTTTGACCCACGTCTACATGATGTTCTTAAGAATTTAAATTTACAATCATGGTTCGAATTTGTTTTAATATCATATGATGTTGGTATCAGTAAGCCAGATAAGAAAATTTTCAAATTAGCTGAAGGAAAATGCAATACAAATATTATTGCTTCACAATGTTTACACATAGGAGACGATATCAAAAATGATTATGAAGGCGCTAAGGCTGCAGGCTGGCATGCTCTGCTTCTAGGAGATGATCATCGTAATTCACAAATATCTTTAAATACATATTCTAATTTAGAAGATATTCATAAAACATTGGAAAAAAGTGATTTATATTTTCAATAAAAATTTATACTGAGAAAATTTTTATATGAATTATTATATTAACATAATTTGTATTATAATAGGTAATAACATAATTTGTATTATAATATAGTTGATAATAAGTGAAATATATGTATTATTTTTTTACAATTACCTTTATTTTTATTTTGTTATAATATAAAAACTTATTCCAATATATGGCCATGTAATTGTTTACCACAAAACCTACTTAATATCAATTTAATGTCCTCGTTATTTCATTAGTGTGTATATTATTCTTTTGAACTTATTGATGCTTTTTTTGAATAATTATCATATTAGGGAGATAATTTAAAATAACTACCATTATTATGATGAATACACTCTGATGCATGAGGTCATGGAAGGTTTTTTATAATTCTTAAAATTAGGCCATTTTTTTAATAAAACGAAATATTTCGTTATCAGCCAGTAATGTCCTAAGATACTGTTAGTTTAGTTACTGAGTATTACAAATATTTGAAAGACAGACAACATTTATATATTTTCTGTAGCAAATAAAAACTATTGTATAAATGAAACATTATTCATAGGCGCATACTTCTCTATTCTTTATTGTGAAGTAAAAAAATATATTTTTATTAATTTGATCTGTATTACAGATAGCATATTCAGCTTAAAATTTAATTTTAAAGCCATGGAATAATAAAATGTAAAATATCATAGAAATTAAACGAAAATAAATATGAATTGATTATATTTTGAAGTATTAATATGACTAAAATAAATACGAATATAAAATATAATATTTTTAAGTTATATTAAAGCAGCATCAAACTAAATCTTTTTGGTAATGAATCCAATTTTTAATTTTTATATATTTTCGTTATAAAAATACCTTATAATAACTGCTAAGTACTATAAAATGAAATTTTAAAAATTTCAATAAGATCTTACCTAGTGTAATTTTGAGGCTTTATTTTTAATCTAAAATATTATGTAAAATTATTAAAATTTATATTTTGTTTAATTTTACGAAAATAAAAATAAATTCATATTTTTTAAACATGGCAATGATGTATTCTATTTTTTTTCTTATTATTATTTTTAATAGCAACACAAAAAAGTGCTGCGCGTCCATGTCAAGTAAAGTAAGCGAGTTTTCGACTCGGTAATACGGGATCAATATAAATTAAAATGTGGATCCTCATATAAAATACCATTAGAGTGTCTACAAACTATTATGTTTATTTATCAGTGACATTAGTGTGATCATACTCGTTCAAAAGAAATAAGCCATATTCTCTTGTACCCTGAACACTTGAAGTACATTGCCGTAGAGAAATGACGGGACAATCCTTTATCTTGGACAAAGTGGAGTGTTAGCCTTTAATTGTGAGGACTCGTTTTTATCATTATGTAGTGAAAACGACGTGTTTTACTTACGTTTCTTTTAATAAATATTGTATTTACGAGTTCTCTTAGTTATTGTTATGTCGTTGAGATGATGTGGATTTGCGCAGCGGTGGCGGCCGCGGTGATAGCCGCTTTACATGTAAGCGGCGAGCAAGTTATGCTTCTTGATACTACGACAGAAGATACTCTTGGTTGGACACGTTTTCCGTATGGTCTACAAGCAAGTACACCTGGCTGGCTAGAAGAATCTTACACTAATTTCGAGAAACAAATTAATTGGCGATCCTACGTGGTATGCGACGTCGCGCACCATAATGTAAATAACTGGCTATGGACTCCATTTATTGAACGAAGAAATGCAAATCGTATTTATATCGAAATTAAATTCACAATTCGTGATTGTTCACTCTTTCCTGGTAATGCTTTAAGCTGTAAAGAAACTTTCAGTTTACTGTATTATGAGTTTGATGTTGCGACCCGAGAACAACCTCCTTGGGAACCCGAAAGTTATAAGTTAGTTGGTCGTATTGCAGCTGGAGATGGAAGATTTAACACCAACTCTGAAGTGGATATTAACACTGAAGTAAAGAGTATAGCAGTGACAAAACGTGGAGTGTATATTGCATTTAGAGATCAAGGGGCTTGCATATCAATATTAGCAGTGAAAGTTTATTATATAACTTGCCCAGAAGTGACAATAAACTTTGCAAAGTTTCCAGCTACACCAACTGGACGTGAGGTGACTATAATTGAACAAGCTAATGGAACCTGTGTCCAGAATGCTGAAACTGCATCAGGTGAGGCCCCACCGGTATATTTATGCAAAGGGGATGGCAAATGGACGCTGCCCAGTGGTTCTTGCAAATGTAGAGCTGGATATGAACCTGATCACACTAATCAAATTTGTAATGAGTGTTCACCTGGAAAGTTTAAAGCACACACAGGAGATGATCCCTGCACACCATGTCCCGATTATTCTGAGTCTACAGGCTTTGCTTCAATAGAGTGTAAATGTGTTCCTGGTTTTTTCAGAGCAAAGAAAGATCCTAAGAACATACCTTGCACTCAACCACCTTCAGCACCAGAAAACTTAACTGTAACTTTTGCTGATCAATTCTCAATATCCCTTGCTTGGCAACCTCCTCATAAAGCTGGTGGACGAAGTGATGTCAACTATAAGATACACTGCTCCAATTGTGGTCCTAATGTTGAATATAGGCCAGCTGCTTCTGGCCTAAATTCATCTAGAGTCACTGTAATGGGTTTAGATCCAGTAACAGAATATAAATTTCAAGTTTTTGCACTTAATGGTGTCACAGATTTGACAGGAGAACCCCCTAAAAAGGTAGAGATCACGGCTGTTACTGAAGCCTCTGTTGTTAGTGTCATCACAAAATTGAGAGTTGTGAGTGTTGAAAGTAACAAGTTATCTCTTGCTTGGAACCCACCACCAATTGATTTGACTGATCCAGACGATGCTATTGAAAGTTATGAAATCAAATGTTATCCAAAAGACAACCTTGAAAAGAATGCCAATGCAACTGTCAAAATAACAAAAGAACCTCATGTTTCAATTAGTGGATTAAAAGGGGACACAGAATATGCTATAAGAGTTAGAGCCAAAATGAAAAGAGGTTGGGGAGAATTAAGTGCTATTGTATATGCTAGGACTGGATCAGTGCTAGAGACAACATTTGTGGGAGAAGAGGAGGGTGCTCAAGTAAAACTAGTAGCAGGTGTGATGGTCACTCTTGTTGTAATATCAGTTGTGGCAATTATAGCTACGGTTGTAATATTACGTTTGCGCTCTGATGATGAATGTGACAAGAAGCAACCGAGTGACTGTAATGCACTAAACTATCGTAATGGAGAAGTGTACACTGGGCCTGACAGACCAGCGAAAACTAGCAGTAACGCTACAACCCCATTGTTTGCGGGCACAGGTTCAAGGACATACATTGACCCACATACATATGAAGATCCCAATCAAGCAGTACGAGAATTTGCACGGGAAATAGATGCTTCTTGCATTACGATAGAGGCAATAATTGGCGGCGGTGAGTTTGGAGACGTGTGTAGAGGCAAACTAAAGTTACCAGCTAATTGTGGGCAAGAAATCGATGTCGCCATCAAAACCCTCAAACCAGGTTCCACAGAAAGAGCCCGAAGAGATTTTCTGGCAGAAGCATCTATCATGGGGCAGTTTGAGCATCCTAATGTAATATTTTTACAAGGTGTTGTTACAAAATGTAACCCAATTATGATTATAACAGAATTTATGGAAAACGGATCCTTAGATACATTTTTGCGGGCAAATGATGGTAAATTTAGAGTTCTACAGTTAGTTGGAATGCTACGTGGGATTGCCACTGGAATGCAATATTTATCAGAAATGAACTACATTCATCGAGACCTCGCAGCGCGAAATGTTCTTGTTAACTCTCAGCTCGTGTGTAAAATCGCAGATTTTGGCTTATCCCGGGAAATTGAGTCCACTGCTGATGGTGCCTATACGACTCGAGGTGGCAAAATACCAGTACGCTGGACCGCACCTGAGGCGATTGCGTTTAGAAAGTTTACATCTGCTAGTGACGTATGGTCTATGGGTATAGTGTGCTGGGAAGTCATGAGTTTTGGTGAACGGCCATATTGGAATTGGAGCAATCAAGACGTTATTAAGTCTATAGAAAAAGGTTATCGCCTTCCGGCGCCGATGGACTGTCCCGAGGCAGTGTATCAACTAATGCTTGATTGCTGGCAGAAAGAGCGCACTCATCGACCTTCTTTTGCCAGTATCGTGAAAACATTGGACAAACTCATTCGATGTCCGGACACATTAAGAAAAATAGCCCAAAACCGCTCAGCGGATCCTCTCGCAGGTGATACTCCGGATTTGATACAATTCTCCTCTGTGGAGGAATGGTTAGAGTGCATTAAAATGTCTCGGTATATTGAGAAGTTCAGAGCTGCCGGTATAACTGACATGAACGCCGTCGTCGATCTCACAGTCCACCAGCTGGCCTCTCTAGGTGTGACTTTAGTGGGACATCAAAAGAAGATAATGAACAGTGTTCAAAGTATGCGAGCTCAAATACGCGTTAGTGGCCCTTATGGTTTTCTTGTGTAATAAAGTGTTTAGCGTTCTCAGTGTTTGTGAGAAGGAAACCTTTGGATGTTGATCTCCGATAAAAAGTGATTCAAATACAGTGATTAATATTAAAAAATGATGCATTTTGTATATTTTTCTAAAAAGGACTGTCATAGAAATAGACTAACTCGTCATAGTGTCGTCAGAAGATAGATTTTAAGAAGAATTATTGACTAGGCACGCTTTTTATACTTGGATTTATCATTGTTTGATTATTTTTTACAATTAAGACAAACTTGCAATTGATGTTATTGTCAATAATATAAAACCAGCCTTACAGTATTGAACAATACACAACCATAGCTTTATTATACTACCGTCTCTAGGTACCATACAACGAAGTAAAAGCCATGATTTATTTTTTAATAATAAGAAATATATTTATTATTTTCCAAAACATACAACAAATAAATATTTAAATGAATCCAGTAAATATACTGAAGACATGTTTCCATTGTCTAACACGTAAATGAAGCAATTTTTTCAGCTGGCCTTAAATGTTAATTATGCTGTGTAAAATTTTAATATTTCTACCACAATTAAAATGAAAAGTTAATAATCACTAGAAAATATTACAAAAGAGATATAGTTTAAGAGTAACTCCCTTTTTATATAAACATTCCGAATAACAATTGTAATTTTTTTCTAAGAATATATATTGTAGGTAGCTAAATTTGCTGTAATAATTTTGATATATTTGTGTTTTTTAAAGTTTAAATTTTTAAATATTAAGATTAAAAGTATTTTAGCATAAGAATGTATAAGAAATACTCAAGTCTATGCCAGTCATAAAGTTTATTTATCCAAAATTCATTTTTTTATATGTGTATACTACAATTGTGATTGGACTCAAGTACTTAAATACCTTTTAAGCTTGCCACAGTACTGTGTGTTTATTTAAGTTTAAGTTAAATCCTTTCTGGCTTCTTAAAATATTTCATTTTATAGTGGTACATAATAAGTTAGCTAGTGTAATGCCTCTCCTTGCTTTAATACGTTGGATGTTGAGTGTTTCCAATGTTTCACAAAGGCTGTGTAATACAGATTATGGTATATGATCATCGTTTGATGTATTACAAATATCAAATCTTTTTTTTTATATTTATATCATACAAGTGGAATGTACACTTTATATGATCCACATTGGTTGCTTTTGATGTACCAACTGCTTTTTACATAATAGAGTAACATTCTTATTTAGAAACATTAAAAAAAAATTAGCATAACCTAGGGTAAACGAATACTACTGCCAATATAGCTGTAAGAGCTTGTTAATTATTCCCAGCTTATGACAGTCATAGGTGCGATGACTAATGCTATGCGATTTTAGATAATTATATAT
>JAAIXJ010001730.1:40739-134239 GCA_013403705.1 Heliconius hermathena
CAGACAGACAGACAGACAGACAGACAGACAGACAGACAGACAGACAGACAGACAGACAAGAATTCTGCTGAGTGGTTTTTTAGGTTCTATAATCGACATATAAACCGACCTCATTTTTATTTTTTTTATATCTTTCATGTACAGAATTGACTTTTCTATCCTTTTATTATATATAGAGATATAGAGATGTTAGGTAATTTTACTTATATAGTAGGTTTTCATTATAGACAAGGCAAACGAGCGTACGGGTCACCTGATGGTAAGTGATCACCGCCGCCCACGATCCCACGCCCGTGTAACATCAGAGGAGGTACGCACAAAATCTCACTCTACAGAAGCTCAACTCACACTAATTTGAATTCGAGACATTGCGTGTTAAGTGGCGGAACTCAATGTCGCACTTTGTGTTACAAGTGCGGAATAACGAAAATAAAATATTTTCTCAAGTGAAAATGCAACTATGGGATTCATCGTCATCCCTTTTACAGTCAGGCGGTGTCCCATTCTCTACAAGGGAGTATGAAAATACACACACAAAAAATTAAAGATTGCAAGGTAAAGGTTGTATTTCACACAAAAATATATACCTACACGGCCATTTACTATAGAAATTAGATACTAAAACTTCGCCTTGTCTGAAATGTACCTCAAAGTAAATCATTAAATTACTGACAGGAAGTTTAATATTATTTAAGAGTTTAACTACGCCGTAACGTGCACGACTGAACGCAGATTTTAACCCAAAAAAAGATTGTTTATGTTTAGATCTGCGTAACTCTCGGAGATTCGTCTCTGTTATTATATTAATTTTGTATTTTATATAAATGCAAATAGAAAACATTGAAAGTTTGTTATTTTAGCTTCACGCTGTATATCTCACGTCGCAGGGCAGATAGAGGAAACCTAGTGTTAAGACACTTCCGTTCCCCTCGTAAAGGAGTGACGAAGTCGACGCGGCGCTTTGCCTCGTTACCTAGGAGCTAGAAAAAGAAAATATTAAAAATTTAATTTCCTCGAGCGAGAATCGAACCCACAACCAGTCGCGTTTACAGTCGCACAACTAATATTTTGTGAAACTTACAGTAAATTCAAAATTTCTGTGTAAAGAACGTAATATGAGATTTTTTTTTAACAATCTACTATGAAGCAGTCACATTAGCTAACAACGGCTATCAGAATCTTTTTTTTATGTCTGCTTCTGCATGTAATGACATGAAAGATACTTGTATGATACATACCTACCTGTGTATAATGAACGTTGAGCCTTCACGGTATTGTGGAAATTAAAATATTTTACTTTTTTGCTATGTTAGGTAGTGTTAAAACTAATGTTTTACTTAGCTAGGCCACGCGATATGTGATATGGGTTCGATTCCCACTCAAGAAAATGAATAAGTATTTGATATTTTCAATTCTTCACTCTGGAGTCGAGACAAAAGGCGGCGTTGAGTTCCACCATTTAACACGCAATGCTTCCAGAATTCGGCGAAAAATGAGAACGGAGTGTAACACTAGGTTCCCTCTGTCTATCCTCCAGTGTGCGGGATACAGCATGAAGCTTTACTTAGCCTAGTACTTAGTCACGTCACGACGTGGCGTAAGTTTGGCGGGCAATGTGATGATGATAGTGGGTTGAAATCTCTTTGATTTTTATACCTATTTCAAATATTTCGTTTTACTATTTTGGATACAATAAATAGTAGGCCGTACATAAGATTCCATCACGTATTAGTAAAAAAAAACCGAATAAGCGCGAGTCGGGCTCGCCAACCAAGGGTTCCAAAACAGGTATAGAAATTGGAGGTATTGAGCTTTTTCTGAAACTCAAGCTTAGCTTAGGCAGAGCCCTTTCATCTGATACCTCACTTAAACTTTAATACCAATTTTTGCCCTCCTTTTTAAGGCTATTATTTTTAGTATTTATCCACAAATCTAGTTTTTTCCTGAACTAGTACTATCTGTAGATGTGAAGGTAAATGGGAAGTACCTTATAAATTTTAATTCCGTTTCTAGTGTCGAAATATATATTTATTGCGATATAAACGTCCATATCTTTTATTTAAGTAAATGTAGAAATATGACTTTTCCAGGAAATCAAGGTAATATATATATAGATTTGAGTTTATGATTTAAATTTTACTCGATATCTCCAAGCATTCCTCAGATAGAAGCTGACAAACAGACAGACAGACAGATCAGATCTTATAAGGATTCCTTTTTTCCTTAAAAGGTACGGAACCCTAAAAACCGAGTATGGATGCCTACCTTGTGGTACACATACATATAAAAAATACAACAAAGTTTAAAAAAATGCTTTAAATAACCTCAACACTTTATCAAGGACGTATAAATTAAAAACTAAACTAATATTTGAATCCAACTGTCGCGTTCTATACAGTAAAATGTTTAATTTATTAACAAAATTTCGATGTCGCAAACTCATCCAGCAGTCACTGCACTACACTGAAAAAAAAAACGATAAAAAGACTAGCTCCTACCCGCGGCTTCGTATGACCCCACTTATCCTGACCCCGCTCTCTATGGCAGCCCGTGGAGCGGAGCGCGAAATGCAGAACATCTTTCAATCTACTACCACCTGAAATAAACTTAGTTTTTATACAACATTTTGTATTCAATATTTATAGAAGCGTTTTTTTTGTTTGAAATATTCTTTAATTACTGTGTTTAATGGATGTGAAATGTAGCATTAAATTAATGCTATTAACTTTATTATTATGTAAATTGAGACATTGATCGTTTATGACATTAAATAGCAAGTCAATGTCTGAAAATATTACCTCATGTTTGAAAATTATATTCTTTCTTATACCTACATATATCAACAGTAGATAAAAAAATAAAAGTTACAGACAAAATATTTTTCACAATAAGATGACTTTAGCTTAATAATGCATACAAAGACTATTCTTTCAGTTTACTATTTCAAAAAAAAATGGCAACGATTCAGTCAATAAGAAGGAAATAACAAAAAAAAAAACTCTTTCAATTTTATATAATTTAATTAAACATATTTTACTTAATATCTAAAACATTATGGCTTTCGATTTACAATGAAAACTGTTTTAAAATATATTCGATAAATAAATAAAAAATATTATTATATGTATAAACGATATTTAAACATAATTTTATTATTTCATCAAATTGCTTCTGAATAACAAAATACATTGGTGTAAATTGTAACAAACTGGCGTATATTACGAATTCAACAATATGAATGAAAGTACTTTATGAAAACGTTCAAAAATTTCAACTCAAAAGGAATCGAACCGCCTCTTGGAAACCGCCGCGGTGCGGGTTCAAATCTCGATATGTTAAATTTTTTAAACGTTTTCTCAATAATATATTTCACTTTTATATGTAGAATAACACTTTAAAAATGTTGAAAACATTAATAAACGTTACATTATATCAATCTATACTAACTCCCTCACTCTCTCTTTCTCTTTTGCAATTACTAGCTAGTGGTAAATTATAATGAAAATATAAATAAATAAAAGTATACATATAACAACGCTCGGCCGGTTATTACATATAAAATATGAACATAATTCAGGGCTAAGCAACGGCAAAGTGGGTTTTCAAATTTCAATGAATAAAAAAGCAATGGAGCCGTCTGGAGACACCACACTCCCGTACCGCCTACACGCCTACTTAGACATGCCATCCACGCGCGCCGCATGTATGAATACCGAAAAAAAAAGACAAAAAAATGTGTCGCTGGAGTGTCGACGTTACGGCTTTAAAGCACGATACATATTATAGTCTAAAGGTATTGTATGTAGGTATAGTACCTACATACGTACGGTGTTCTACTACGCATGCGCCATTTCTTTGAAAATGTTATCTCGTGTGGCCACATTTCAGTTTTCAACGAGTACTTAATTGCACTTCAGGATATTATCTATATGAGGAAAACGACTGAAACGTTTAAATTTCAATTTCACTATATTGTAACTCGCTGTATAAAATATTTTAACACTCGATCACATGTTAAGTTGAAAAAAATGTAAAAAAAAATATAGCTATATTACAATAATTCATCATACATTTTAATTTCATATTCATTTATATCATCTAATATGACACAAGGCTTAAGAAATAATAGTGACTCAGATGAACGAGTTAGTTATCTTCGTATATTTTACAAATTTATTAGAAATATCTGTCAAATAATATTATGAATTAATAAAAACATGTAATGTAAGTTGTATACATTTTTTTAACCTTGGTAACCAAACACCCAGCTACTGCGTCAGACAGCCGTTCAGGTAATGTTAATAAATAAGAAAAGTAGCAGCATTACAAAACTTCACATTAAAAACTTCAACAAAAAAAACATATTTGTTCATTTTAGAAAAAAAACTCGATTGACTTTTAAAAAAAAAATTTACAATATATCTCACTAATTTGCCTTACTTTCTTTTTTGGTATATTGATACCAAAAAAATCAAGACTGAAATAATGAGTATATTTTAATTTTTTAATTTTGTGAATTGTTTTTGCGTTTTAAATGAAATTTGCTGCATATTACAAATTATGAAAATTATGTAATTGAACTTGCGACTACCATACGTGATTATTACATACAAATTACAATACACGATAATAATGAAGAGAATCTAATAATTAAAATTAAAATTAAATCAGCTTCACGCTGTATCCCGCACACAGCAGGGTAGGCAGAGGGAACCTAGTATTAAGATACTCCGTTCCCCACTTTCTGCCGAATTCTGGAGGCCTTGCGTGTTGAGTGGCAGAACTCAACGCCGCGCTTAACCTCGACACCAGAGCGAAGAAATGGAAATATAAATTTAAGTAAATATTTCATCTCCTCGAGTGGGGATCGAACCCACAACCAGTCGATTTTGCAGTGACACCTCGTGCCGCTGCGCCACGACCGGCCTCAGAATCTAATAATGGCAGATACAAATTGTTTCCCAACAAAAATAGGATAACAGACCTCGACCTCGTATTACAATCCAATTGGCGAACAGGCACGATGTTTGTATAGTATAAACTATTTTAAAATTGTGCGAGATTTTCTTATATATAGATATTATTTATTTTAACTGTAGCCGCACTTAGAGACATAAATTAGCATTTCTCAGCTTCACACTGTATCCCGTAAGTGGTAGGGAACTTAGCGTTAAGACACTGTTCTACACTTTTTGCCGTATTTTAGAAGTATTGCAGGTCGAGTGCCAAAACACTACGCCGCGTTTTTGCTTGGGTTCCAGAGCGAATGACTAATTCTGAAAATAATCACTAATAATTATTCATTCCCCATTCGCGAATTGAACCCACGACCGTCGCGTTACAGTCACACACTTGTGCCCTTGCGCCACGACGGCCTCATTAACTGTCTAATAATATTTAAATATCAATTTAAATCTCTCCGTGCGGCCGTTACATAGATTAGTAAGTTGAGATGGTGCAAAATCTTTGCCTACAATATAAAATTTAATATATCTATCTATCTAAATATACAAGTGACTACATTCACAGGACCTCAAATAGATTACGATAATATATTTTATTCTCAATAACATTATATTCATTTAAACAAGTATACTTATGTAATAAGGCTTCTTTTTCCGTCAAATAGTTATCTTTAATTCTATTACTTTTCATAGAACACAATTATTGATTTCACGCCAAACTAAATGCATTTAGTAGGTATTAATGGACATTTTATACGCAATCAATATTGCATATATAGGCACTATAGTCTATGGTCTAGTACAGTGGTTCTCAACTATTTAGCCGCATATATTTAAAAATAATTATAATAATAAGTTGAAAATCACTGCTCAAGCACTTAGGTCATTAGTAAATCGCTCTCAAATCTTGAAATCGATTTTGAGATGCGGTTTTCATTCATAGATGTGTAATTTATGAATGAAAACAGCATCTCAAGATCAATCTCAGATTTGAGAGTGGTTTATAAATACGGAACCGAGTTTATAAGTTATAACATAGCGTAATATGTAGTGAAAATAAAAAATAGAATAGCCTTTTGATCAACATTTTTACATGCCATTCCAAAACTGTCTGATAAGGTACTGTTATTTTAATAGACGACACCATTTTTTTTTTATTAGAATAAACGGAAAGCGACCATCACAGATAAACAGTCTAAATTAATGTACAGTACTTATCAGGCATAAACGAAATAGGGCCTCTTGTTTTTATAAATAACTTTTTTACAGTTGTAGAATATCAATATACTATAATGTATTTCACATAATATTTTGCGATCAATTCATTAATTAACTCTATCTATAATATTAAATACATAATACATTTAATATTATGTAAAACTAAGATAAGCTTAGTTTTATGTATGTAAATATTCTTATAAATAGAAGTTTCAAATATTATTGCAGTATTCTTCTCGTACATTATAAGTATTGTTTATTATTAAGTTAACTCATTGTAATATTTCTTCAATATACATTGTAGGACATTGTAGAAATATTACCATTTATAGGATCTTTTAAATTTTCGTATTATTAAATCCCAACCACACCTTTATAAATATAATAATAATTATATATACAGCATATGAATTTTCAAAGAAGTTATTACAATTTTTTTTTAGTTATTACTATAAAACCATTGTGTTAAATTAATATTGTATATTCATTATGTAGTTTGGAAATAACAAATTTCTTCTGAAAATTTTTAACTTGTACAGTACAAAAAATCCATAAAAAATGTTAATGTAAAATTTGTTAGATTCCAAAACAAAAACATGTAAAAATAAATTGAGACACTTTAGAAGATACCTTTAAATATTATTTAATATTGATCGAAATATTACATATAGTATAAAAAAAAACATTGATGTATACTTATTTAGAAAACATATCCAAAATTTGAACATAGAGGGATAAATGTTTAAAAAAAATTCTATACTACTAAAATTAACAATGTTAAAAAAAACATTCCTTATACATATTAAGGTATATTAACTAAAATTGCAGGAATATTATAAAATTTATAAATGAACATTATTAAAAATTAAATTGAAAGATAAATTGTATCATGTAAAAACATACCTTTCGATCATGTCAAATATCTAACTAGCCATAAAATACTTACATATTTTATTATTATAAATATACAACAGATTTATATACTGATAAAAATGTTTAAAGATAATTCAAATATTGCTTAGTTTTTTTTATCAATCTATCTTATAAAAAACTATTTTTCTAATTATAATGATGGTTACTATAACTATGACCATAGGAAATTACATTAAATATGTAATATTTTGTATAATTTAAAACATTTAATGTGAGAAAAATAAACACTTGCTCTTTTGGTACACTGAGCCTATTTGTCACTTAGTAACATGAAAATTCCAATACAAAACATCTTTGGCAACAACCTCATTTACTTATACAATATGCAATGTAAAGTTATGGGTTGATCTTCGTCTCATCCCCTGCTGCTATACAGTATCCACTTTGCTATTTGCTTCATTCAGGAGCATATAGTTAGTCGGCTTTCTCTTAAAAGTGACATAGGTGTAGCCTAGACTGGCTAATACACTAATATTTAAGCCAACAAAATTGAGCCATGAATATACATAATCCCCACCAATCATCATTCCTAAATAAGTGACCAAAATATTCTTTAAACAACCAATAATAGTTGTAGTCAAGGCACTATTATATTGCGTGCACAACATTACACTATAGGAGAGTACAAAACCCATCACACATGACATCATGAATTGTGCTAAAAACAACATGTCTGACCAATGAGCGTAAGCTGCAGATCTTTCGAGATCTCCCATGCACCAAGCTACTATTGCAGCTGGTATTATCATAAAAAGAGCATTGTAATACATGAGTCCATACTTGCCAAGTTCTTTTGAATCTAATTTCTTCTTCATGTAGACTCCATTTGCTGCTGTGAATCCATCATTTAGTAAAACTAAAGTATATCCTGACCATGAGAAGGTAACATCGTCAGCAGCTGCTAGCAAGGCTCCACCGACCATGGCTAACACACTAGCTTGAACTGGCCAGGATGCTTTGATGCCTAGTACAAATCTTTCCAGAAGCATTGTCATTAGAATACTGAATCGTCTGAGTGCTGTAAACATTGGAAGACTTAATTCTTTAGTACCACCTAGACCTGTTGCCATATTACCCAAGTATATCAGTGGCAGTGGCCAAATTCGACGAGCTACACCACTATCTAAAGGTGGAAATTTTACCACTTTTGCGGAGCGACCGCACCATAGCACTGTTATTGTTGCCAACATTTGACCCAAGCCCAGGACTTGGTAAGAAGGAAATGCATAAGATGTTAATACAGTTTTGTTGACTACCGTTATCATAAACGACGCGAGCGCATAAAATGCAGCGCTTAATATCTTCTTTACCATCGCGGTCCTATCAGCCTCTGGATCTTCTTGTGTAGTATGGCCAGACATGGTGCTTTTCAAAATATTATTTATCACTTAATTTCATTAATGTTATTAACTGTCATGATAACTTCCGACGATAAATTATGAAGCAAACGTTTGTTGACTGACGTGTTTAGTGGCAGAGGGGTCGTCTTAATCACGAACCATCGATTTCATGGTTAGTTATATACACTATTCATTAAAAATAAATAAAAGTAAAAGCCTTGATTAATCGGCATACACGACAGCATTCATCACTTTAGCACTATTGACATATGTCAAACTAGGACTTAGTTGTTTGACAAGTAAATAAAATAGACAATGCAAGGGAAGCTTTATTACATAGTTGTCTATGCTTTTCTACATTTACATTTTTACGTCTATTTAACTTGTTTGTTAATACATATTAATTTTGCTAAAAAATATAAATATATATTTTATTATTTATTAATTATATAGATACATATATATCTATATAAGGTATGTTATTATTTTCTAATAAAAAAATCAGTCAACATATACCTTTCATTATGTTGTGATAGTCTAGCGCAAGCGAGACGCGACATTTTGGTACGGAACTTTTCCGTGTATTGATTGCCATGCCAGTCAGAAGTTTATTTTATTTCATACCGTAGGAATATAATACTTGATATACCCTCGTTAACATGTATTTTTGTAAAACACGTTGTGCAGTCGCGTAGTTAGATGCTTACGTAGCCAGTTATATTTGTGATTGATTTTCAGTAAGTACCAGTTTCATTGTGCGGACGCGTAGTGCGACTGAAAGTCGTGTGTACAGTTAGTCGCAAAACACGGGCGTCGTCAGTCCTGATTAAAGGGTGGCGTTTTTCAGGCGGCGATGGCGATGCCAGAGCAGTTTTCTTTGAGATGGAATGATTTCCACTCAAATCTGTCCCAGTCTTTTCAAGCGTTATTGGAAGGTGAAGATCTGGTGGATGTGACGTTGGCGGCTGGTGGTCAGTATGTTCACGCTCACAAGCTTATTCTATCCGTCTGCAGCCCATACTTCAAGGAGTTATTTAAGGTATGACTCATAATAATTTGCCTTTGTCAGCTTAAATATTTTCCTCAATACTTGCATAGATATACATATACTTATGTTCTACAAAAGGCAGACATTTTCCATATAAATCAATACTTGTTCTGTTATTTATATGAATTGTGTATCTGTAAACAGCAATATTTGTATACATGTTGCTTTCTTTTGTAAACATTTAATGTAAACAGCTATGTGACACTGTTAATTTATTTAATAAATAAAGATAAGTAAATTACAGAGAGTGATAGTAGTTTTTGATGTAAGGACACTCATTATATATTATGTTAAACAAAAGATTTATAACACATAATATAATGTAAAGATTGTTTATAGTTAAAGATGAAATGTTTATCAATATATAAATAATGAAACATATCATGATTATTTGTTATTGTAAGCAATTTTTTTACAGATTTGTTTCATATATATTATATAATACTTTATTTGCTTATTTAACTATACATATTTCAAGATTACATTAAGAAATTTATTTAAAATTTCTTTTGATAAGAAAATAACCTGTGACTGTACTGTACAGCTAGCTGCTTAATAAATTCTGTGGTAGGATTTTCTATTACACAAAAGTATAAAAATTATGTTTACTTCACAAGTTTAAGACTTTACCATATACTTAGAACACATCTAAGTTAAATATTCCCAGATATAATAAATTTATAAACATAGAAAATAACAAAATATACTGTAATAAAATCAGACCATCATGGCTCCATGTAGCAGCATCCGATCGTAAAGACAATGGTTGTGATATCAATTACCATTTTGGGGGAATGATTTAATATAATTTAATTTAATTTCTGCAGTCAAAGTTTCACACTGAGTTACGAGACATTCCACTCTGTATTTTGAAAATTCAATGAAAACAGAGCGGTGTTATAAGTATGATGTGTATGTGCCTATGTATCTACATGTATGTATGGCATCATACCTCCCAAACAAGTGAACTGATTTGGTTTAGCTTTTTTGTTTGAAAAGTGACCAGAGCATTCTTAGCCATTTGGAGATTATCAGATCTGTTGGGGTTTGTTAATCTATTCATAGCTTTTTGTCTGGTGTTTCTTCAATCAATCACCAATTTTAATTAAAATTTAACTATATTTATTAAATAAATTAACATTAAAAAAATAAATAATCAGCTTCAAGTTGTATCCCGCACACAGCAGGGTAGGCAGAAGCCATTTTCCTCTTTCCGCCGAGTTTCTGGAGACATTGCGTGTTGAGTGGCAGAACACAACACAGTGCCTTGCATTGAACACCAGAGAGAAGAAATGAAAATCCATAACCAGTTGATTTTACAGTCACACTTTGTGCCTCTGCACCACAACTGGTCATACATTAGTTATTAATTATGTAAAATAAAATTTAGATGAATCCATGTGAGCATCCAATTGTCATACTCAAAGATGTAGCTCATCAAGAATTAAGACAGCTATTACAATTTATGTACCGTGGGGAAGTTCATGTGCGGCAACAAGAATTATCGGGATTTTTACACACAGCTGAACTGTTGCAAGTTAAAGGCCTTACTGGTGGTAGAGAGGTTGGTATAAAATATATTAATAAATATGCTTTTTTATTTTTAATTTATTTCCACATTTTATTATAAATGTTGTTAGTAAAATTATTATTTTTAAACTTAGTTGTTAATATTGTTAATTTTATTTAAATACTTAGGTGTGGACCACTCTTTGGGCATAGACTTCTGCTCTTGATATTAATGTTTATATCGGTTTATAAGTTCATTGGTTTATGTATAGAATTACATATATATGTCTGAGAATGAAACACACACATACTTTCCATTGATGTTTACAATCTGAAGATATCAATGAAATTCTGAATGTGTTACATTAAGAGAAATAGAGCCTGATATTTATAAATAAATAAACAACCATTGTGACAGAATGGTACAATATTAATGGTGTGTTGTAGGTTCAAACCACACGTGGACAATTAGTTACTATCACTTCCCTATAGTGATAGGGCAAAGTGCGACGTTGAGTTCCGCCTCTAAGCGCAGAACCTCCTAATCATGTAATAAATTTCTTATAGTATACTTTTTTGTAGCTTTTTAAAGAATGGTATGCATAGGGAACTTAGTGTTAAAAATGTCTGTTGTCCACTTGCCGCCTAATTTTCGCGATAACTAACTAACGCCTCATGATCTTGCTATATATAATTTTATAATTTGCTTGCAGAAAAGTGAATCCCCACCTCCAGTTTCCGAGGAAGACACTCAGTCTTTTACAAGGGCTCAAGTGCTGGAGCCTGTGTCCGATAGCCTACCAGAATGGGTGCCGCCTGCTGACGAGACCACCCCCGAAGTATCACAGGAGTCGATAGCATCGGGCCCTAAAGAGGAAGCAGCCAGAAGTCCTTTGAAACGGTAAATATTTGAAAATATAATATATGGTAGCAGAAGAAGCGCATGCTACAAATAATAGCTGTCTAAAAGTATGCTTAATTCATTTCTTGAAAAAATGTACTTAGAAAGTGGGACTGGTAAAATCATTTACAGTTTGGTAAAAGGAGAGAGGAGCTCTCGGGATAGTGTACATTAGAGTCAACGTGGTGGTCACCCTGAAACTTTTGTGTTGTACATACAGGAAGAAAATAATCAAAATAAAAAAAAATATCTTAAAATCAAATCTGCACAACCACTACAACTATCTCATAACACACCACAATTCTTCGTATGTACTGTAAGTGGGCCTTAATGCTCATTTAAAAACTTATACCTATACCTATTGCTCCAGTTACTGCTCTAAGCTCCGGCTGCAACCCTCACACACTCAATTTTGTATGGGAGAGAGTAAATCAAATACTTTAGCTAATTGGACATTTTATTTTAAATATCTGTTCTATCTATACTTTTATGTTATAAAGGTAAAGATTTTGTTTATTTGAATGCACTGATCTCAGGAACCTACTGTATCTGTGGTGAGAGTTACCCCCAACACTTGAATTTCTCATATGTCATTAACAACTTAGTTATTTCCATTTGGCTACATAATAGATCATTTTATAAATTCAATTAAAAAAAAATCAACAACCATAGAGTAAAAGAAGTGAATTTTATTTTTAATATTATTTGATTCTCATTTGTTTTTAGAAGTTACTATCACAGTATTGTTTCTGTTGAGATATGTCGTAATAAAATAGAATATAAAATATTTGTATACGCCAGTCGTGGCACAGGGGCACAAAGTGTGACTGTAAAACCGACTCCATTTCTTCGCTCTGGTGTCGAGGACAAGCCTGGCGTTGAGTTCTGCCATTCAACACGCAATGCCTCCAGAATTCGGCAGGAAGTGGGAAACGGAGTGTCTTAACACTACGTTCAATCTGCCTACCCTACAGTGTGTGGGATACAGCGTGAAGCTGATTTAATTAAATTTTTTATTTACATAATATTTGTAGGTCAAAATTCTGTCTATATTTGTTATTTCTAATATAATATGAAGTCAGGGCACAGCGGCTCACGCCTGTGGACTGTAAACACGCGACAGTTGTGGCTCCAATCCCTATTTAGGGAAATGAATTATTATTTATTAATATTTTATTTTCTTTGCTCTGGTAACAAGGCAAGGCGCGGCGTTGCGTTCCACCACTCAACACTTAAAGTGGGGAATGGAGTGTCTTAACACTTGGTTCTTCATTATGCGGGATACAGCGTGAGGCTGAGAAAAAAACGTATTCTAATATTATGAAGCTGAAGCGATTAATTTGGTGTTAGATAGTCCATTTATTGAGGAAGGCTATAAATGCTACAATATACTCATATCTATTTTATTGTTTTAGCATCAAACACAAGAGAATTAGACTTGCAAAAGTATATATAAGTAATAAGATTTATTAGTCTTATTATGTTTCATTAATATTTTGGTAAATTATATTAAATTACATTATATTGACTGATTATACTGTAGTAATTTATTTATTTATTGTTATATTAATATTAAATTAGAAGATATATTAATAATTTTTATTTGGATTTTGAATGCTATTCTTTATTTTATTGGTTTTCCCATAGTGTCTTTGTACTGAAATATGTAGTGAACTAATGTTTTATATGGATTCATATTGTAGTGGGAAAATCACGGTTTAATTGCTTTAAGTAATAAGTCATCACAGTCAATTGACCTTGGTGTAATACTACCGTTTTCATAGTGATGTGTTATTATTCTTTATTCTGTATTAAGTATGCATAGTAAAAAAAATCATAGATTTTTTTATTCCTTCACAAGCATTCTGGCCTGCACAATTTTTNAATAAGCACAATATACTTAAAAATTTCACATTTAAATAAAAGTCCGCAAAAAAATTATAAACAACAAACTTAGTTAACTTAACTTAGTACTATAAATACCACTATGAAGTCCAATTGTCACTCGTTGATAATTATTTAAGCACAATTTTTTAAACAATAGACACGTAATTTTTTTTTCCTTCTATAAATTTAGTTTTCTTACATTCATATTTAGGCAGTTGTGTGCGCAGGGGTGAAGCGTGATTATAAACGTGATGGTTGTAGGTTTAAATCCCGCGTAATGACTTTTTTTTATTTTTATTCTCTCACTCTGGCAAAGCTGTGTTGGGTTCCGCCATTCAACACGCAATGCTTCAAGAATTCAGTGGAAAGTGGAGAACAGAGGTGCCTTAATAAGGAACGGAGTGTCTTAACACTAGGTTCACAGGTTTCAGAGGAGCAGGGGAGGCAGAGAAATACCCTATGTACTGGATACAGTGTGAATCTAAAAAGTATATATGTTATTTTAAGCAATTTGTACAAAGTAGTTTTGTTAGTTTGGGTTAAATCCTTTAAGGTTGGACTCAACGGTTCTTACATTCTTATCGTATAAATGTTATGTTTAGATGACAATACATTTCATGATAAGAATAATATGATCATAGTTCGCCAAGTCCACAAACCATCACCCTCCTTAGAGGGGACTTCAATGGTTAACAATACAAAACTATAGTAATATAGAGTTTTATGTTTGTACTTATTACGAATTTAATTGTAAAAGCTAGTTCTCAGGTTACAAAGGTAACCTTAAATAAAAGCTCAAGTCAATAAATAGGAAAGGGGACATGCATTACAAACAAATACCAAAATATTTTCATAAACGTTGTTTGGGAAATTTGAATAAAGCTTACTAGTTGTTACTTACTTTTTCAAAACTTTATCATAAATCTTCTTTAACTAAATGCCCCTGTTCAGTAAGTGTTAATTAGTTTATTAAAAATTATAAACAGTAAAATAAATGTTACTGAACATCCAAATCATTTCTCATACATGGACATTACAAACACTTTTCAATATTAATATTTCTCAATTAAAAAAAATGCGAATTTTCGTATGTTTAAATGTTTTACTCAATACTCAACACGCAATGCCTCCAGAATTCGGCAGAAAGGGAGAACGGAGTGTCTTAACACTAGATTCCCTCTGCCTACCCTGCTGTGTGCGGGATACAGCGTGAAGCTGATTTATTTATTTTTTTAAATGTTTTAATATTTAAAATATATTAAAACAGATATTGACATCGTAAAGCATCAATCATAAAACATAAAAAACGGAATAGCTAAAAACGCCAAACGCCAAAATTTCTTAAAATTCGACGGTGCGTAGGACGTAGTAACGGAGTGCCTTAGCTTTAGGGTCCATGCCTTCACTGCTATATATCAATTTGTAGTAATATTTTTGGATAGAGCCCATAATGACTCAGTAGGTAAGTCGATAGCTACAGGGGAATAAGTTATTTTCTTTTCTTCGCCCTAAGTCAAACAAGACAAGATAGCCATTCAACATGTAATGTTTTTAATTCAGATGGAAAGAACGAAATGTCTTGAAACTAGATTTACTGTGCCTATCCTGAAATGAGGGATAAAGTGAGAAACTAAAAAAAAAATCATACTCTATACATTTTCTTTCACAGATTATTAAAAAACACGTCGAACAAAAACAGCTATAATTCCAACAAGAAGAAACCAAGACCAGTAAACGACAGTCCATCTCACGCTGAAAACACCGAATATGCTTCTGACGGGTAAGTCTACGTCGTATTACGAGTACATATAATCTATTTTTTTTTACCCTTCACATATTATTATTTAAATTTTTTGTTTAATTTCTTTAAGTTGGCACATTTTGTTTTGTTTATTTTTATTTCACATACAACTTTACAGCGAACCAATGATTGACTTCGACAACGACATGTTTCACAATGTACTCGTGTTACCAGATTCAGGCAAAGAATCAGGTGAGTCCAAACGATAAACGATTCGCGAAAAATATAGATGTGTGATTTTAAAATTAAAGATGGACGCCACGTAATGGTTATGGGTTCGGTTCTCACTCGGGGGATCACTTGTATATTTAAATTAACTAATCCACCCGCTCTGGTCGCGGCAGCGTTTCATTTTAAAAATATTGCATTCCAATGCACTTAATACACATCGTATCTAAAATAGGCAAGTCTAAACATTAATCAGACGGAGAAAAAAAAATCGATGTTTAATCGATAATTTTTGTTTGTACCGAAGGATGGAATTGCAAATCCGGCGGTGTCAAGTGTCCGTCTTGCCACCGATTTTTCGCGAATCGATACAACTTGAAAGTGCACATTCGGGACAAGCACGACACTAGGGAGGGTACGTTGCAATGTGACATATGTCAAAAGCGTATGAGGAACCCGTCCTGCCTCCGCGTCCACATGTATCACCACCGCAAGCAGGCCGCCTATCTGGCTCAACTTAGCGCGCAGGGCGATCAAATGAGACATGTGTATGTATTGCTTATATTTATGTTAGTTACAGTACGGTCTACGAGTCGTGGCCACGCTTTCATGTTAGGATTTGTGAACAAAAGCACAAAAGTGCTTTGGTCATTCGAGAAGAAATATAACCAAATTTTAAAATAAAATCTGCGCAGCCCTCTATAGCTAACTTCAGGGCGGCTACGATTTGTTGATCGTACTGTATTTGTTTAAATTATGTACTGAATGCACTTTTTTTAATTGATTTCTTTTTTTTATGGTAATTTTTTTGGCATATTTTTTTTTGGTTTTGAATTTATATTGAATGTATACTGTATTTGGTGTTTGCGGGGTTTATTGAGTTGTATTTTACTATATATTTGTATTTTATAAGAAAAATTTATGTCATTCGCAGTGTTCAAAATATGGGAAACAAGTGGCGTAACGAATCAAATGCGGAATTCAGAGAAATTGACAAGTAAGTATTACCAAGTTAATTTTATTGAGTTTTTTTTTTAATTTTAGATATAATATTTATGCGAAGTTATGATGTGTATAAAGTTATGGTGCTTATTTTATGTGATCCCGTGTTTTTAGCCATATAAATTTATATTGATGTATTCAATTCTAAAATACACATTTCATTTAAATTATTAATTTAATAATTGAGGCCAGTCGTGGCGCAGGGGCACAAAGTGTGACTGTAAAACCGACTGGTTGTGGGTTCGATCCCCAGTCGAGGAGATGAAATATTTACTTAAATTTATATTTCCATTTCTTCGCTCTGGTGTCGAGACAAAGCGCGGCGTTAAGTTCTGCCACTCAAAACGCAATGCCTCCAGAATTCGGCAGAAAGTGGGGAACGGTGTGTCTTAACACTAGGTTCACTCTGCCTACCCTGCTAAATGCGGGATACAGCGTGACGCTAAAAAAATATTAAGATTAGCGTATGTGAATAACTAACAACCCAAACGCGGTTTAGCCCGCTAAAGTTATTGCCACAGCAGGGTTGCTGTGTGCGGGATACAGCGTGAAGCTGATTTATTAATTAACTAATTTTCGTATACAAAAATAAAATAATAAAATATGAAATTCTCTGGCATACAATGCAAAAGGTTGCTGGTTCGATCCCACTCGGTGAAGTAAAAATATCAAAATTAGCTCTGGCAAGACAAACTGAGACGTTGAATATAGCCAATTAACCCACAATATCTGGAATTTAGGCGTGAAACGAACAATGGAGTGTTGTGACACTAGATTATCCCTGGTTACTTTGCTATGCATATATTTATGTAAGATTGCCTCGCTGCTATTTCAACAAGACTGTAGCTTTAGCGAATGTTGATAAAGATTTTGTAGCAAAAATGCCTATTCAATTATAATTAATATTTTTAAATTATGAAACTATAGAATAAGCAAAAAGATTTTAACAATCTAGACCATTACAAAAACGTTATGCAAATAAAAAAAAACAATTTTATTAAAATCTGTTATAAATTTATAAATTTACTACTTAATTTGGGCAAAGACAATGTAAATTTCCCACTCGGAGGTAAGAAATATTTAATATTTCGATTATCTTCGCTTTGGTGTTGAAGCAAAGCGCGGCGTTGAGTTCCGCCATTCAACACGCTATACCCTCAGAATTCTGCGGAAAACGGTGGACGGAGTGTCTTAACACTAGGTTCTCTCTGCCTACCCTGCTAAATGCGGGATACAGCTGACGCTAAAAAAAATATTAAGATAAGCGTATGTGAATAACTAACAACCCAAACGCGGTTTAGCCCGCTAAAGTTATTGTTATATTATTCTTATATAATATGTCTTATCATAAATGGTATAAGTGTATGTGTTATTTTGACGTGTTAGCTATTACTGTAAAGTTTCATCTAAATACGCTCAGTAGTTTTTACATGGAAATAGAACAAACATACATCCTCACAAACTTTCACATTTGTTATATTATTATTATGTTGTAGAATGAGATGAAATTCTTATGAGATTGAATGGTTCTAGTCGTAACGCTCTCAATGCGCCGGCACCGGTTATAATAACAACACCGACATATGTGCCGAGGAGGGATGTAATTATTATAAAAAAAACTGACTGTCGATATGTTTATAAATAACATTAAAATCAATTTTCGACGTTCCTATGCCTCAGTATTATGGTTCACAGCGAATTTGTTTTCTTTTTTTATTTTTTTGGAAAATTGTCTATATCACATTTTCGCTTTGGATGTTGCCTGTGCGATTTTTTTTTTGCTTCGCCCTTTTCCTATGTAAATATGCTGTGTTATGTCCGGAGGATATCAAATAAGGGGATGGCGGGACAGAATTCAATTTACCTGTGTATTAGTTGCGTGTACCGTTAATGTAATAATACATCGATCCGCGCCTCTCATATTGCGCCACACAGCTTCCAGACGGTCTAGCTTTGAATTAGGGGTGGGTTTTTTATGGACCCCATGTCTATACAACGGATTATCAACCCTAAATATTTGTTAATAAAGGTCACTTTGGCGAATATCATTTGCAACATAATACCTTTACATGTCGCCCCCATCTCATCTCGTTAGATGCAATTATTGATCGGCGCGGATCAAATGCGCCAATCAGAGAGAGTGGAGGGTTGAGTCCTTTGCTTTTAATTACTGGTGTACACTCCACCGCGGTCGCCCAAAGCGATACGGACGTTTTAGTTTATTAATAATAATATTGTTATATTTAAAATGCTCTGCGATGGATTCGATGCTAAACTTGTCTATGCGTAAGTTTTTTTTTTTGCGGTTTTTTTCGTATATATTTTTTTTTCGGTTGTTTTAGTTTTGTGTTGCTCTTTTTTTTCTCTTGTTTTTGTTAGATCCATTGTTAAGTAAAAGCGGGTGCCGGTGTAAATTGTTCGCGTTGTATAGTATGAAGTTGTAGTTTTCTTACGTCGTGGGTGTCGTTGTAGTGGCTCATCTAAATCCAATTTTGTGTTTTCAATTTAAAGATAAATGGTGTATTACTTTAATATTTTAAGTGAAACAAAGAGGTGTTGTTCAATATAAAGTTTTACTATGCCTGCTAGATAACGGGTTCGATAACGATTCATGATTAATATTTCTACGTTGTTTTATTAAGAATTATATTAAACATAAATTTCATACTATATAACAATACATTTGTTAAGATAATCATTTATTTCATATATTATAACATAACCATTTTTCTTCTTCACATTCTTATAACTCCATACGTTATTCCAGTTTATCGGCACCCACACCAGGCGAGGCCAAGGCCGAGGCCTCAGTCCAAGAGGCCACCATCCCCAAGGTTGAGGCCAACGAGGCCGTATGATTAGCACCGAACCCTACGGACGATGACTTCGTAGACCCGATAACCTTGGCTGATATCTTCACTCAACAGTTTCGCTGGAAATCATTGATATTTGGAAGAGTTGAGCCCAATGACAGGAAAATGTAATTTGAATGTTCAAGACATTAATATTTATATAATAATCTTATTATTTACTCATATATATATTAACATATGGGCCAGTAAAGTTGGAACTAACGCTCGAAGCAGCTAAGTTCTTATTTCATACAATTATTTCCAATATTGGATACGAGGTGGCTATTTAGTCTCGAAATTTCGACACATCTCAATTATATTATTAATCAATATTTTCTACGTTTTTATCTACATTTTTTACATAGTAATAATAAGGTTTTTTAATCGATGATAGTATTTTATAGCATTTTGTATAACCGTAACTTAATATTGTGTATGGTGGTTATAGGACTACTATATTCTACATATAGCCGTTTATGAAGTTCTTGAATTAAGAAAAAAAAAAACAAGACATACTAAACTGTGATTCCAATGGAAATTTCTCAAAATATATATGTGCACGTCAAAATACTCAGCTATTTAAGCAATCGTCAAACGAAACAATTGAAATTAAAAATAAAGCAAGAACTTCATATACGAATATAATTAATAGTTATACTATCTTATATTTCATTATAATAATCATAAATATTAATTATTAGTATATTGAACTCGAATCGCGTATATATTTGTATCCAGTGTATACTGTTGAGACGAGTGTTGTATATTTCTACATTCCACCACATAAGTTCCAAAGACTGAATCAAAAACATAGAAAAAGTTGCAACGGTATATTATTAATGTATATACAGGGTGTGTTGCAAACATTTCTAGTTGTGTAATCATTGTACGTAGTTAATCATAATCATATTATTGTCTGCATATCGTCGGCGTTGTATTTTAGGGTAAACACACGATTTGTCGATATAAATCTGAATTTCGTGACAAAATGATATGAGACAAGTAACATATTATACATTTTCTTATAATATTTCACGAATAAAATTTCAAATATTAAGCTACCTATATAACCGATGATACTGTACAATTATAATAGAATATCAATCAACCATTCACGTTAAAAATAATCATATAAATAAACACATCCTGTATAATAAATAGGTTAAGTAAAGGTCTGTGCCGCCTCGATCGATGTATGTTTCAAGCTTTATGTAATAGTGTAGCTAGAATCTCGAATCATCCATAGTTTTTTTTTAAATAAAAAAAAGCGGTTTTTTAAGCTTTGGCATCAATACTTAGGGTTACGAGGTTATGAGATGCGTTTTATAGTCACGGGAAAAGTTTTTTTTTTTTATATTAATATATTATAATTAGTTTCGAAACGACCACGGAGGTAGTGTGTAGGCAGCTTTTTCGGTTAGTTCTAAATATATGTAATGTTGCCATTCCAACAAATGTACAAACAAAATGTGTATTTTTTTTTAATTTCACGATGTCGAAATTTTTTTTTTCGTCTGCATTCAGTATAAATACAAGGACAAGTAAATAACCTTACAGTACAAAATACCTTATTGTGTATATTATTCATTTTATAAAGTATATGCTTTACTTAGTAATTGTAAGATTTTTTTTTGTTTATTTTAAGATTTCCAGATTTTTAGTTTCGAAGGAACAGTGTTTTATACGTACAATATTTTTTTTTAGTATAGTCCGGCATTTTTTTCCCCGTTATTTTATAAATACAAGGGTTCTAGGTGTATTTAAGTGAAATTTTGTATGTACCTCATGTTTGAAAGGACTGTTTAGTAGTAATAATGTCGCCATAACGGTTTTGGTGTACAATGTACGCGGCGAGATCTAGGCCAGATCTATTTAGGAGGACTATAAGAATATTATCAATGTCATCCTTTTCTACAATATACTAAATTTCGGTAGTTAATCAAATTTTATATTATATAATTTTTATCTTCATCTGTTGTGCCGGCGTTGAATGAAGCTTTAATTTATCGATTCGTCCCATCGGTTTGAAGACGGAAAACGGAAGTGGTTAGTCATTAGCTCTCTCGTATACGTTTATACGTACAATGGAAGCGAGTTGTGCATCGGTTTAGGTTTTATTAGTTTTTTTATTTATTTTTTTTTCGGATTTACATAATTATTATATTGCGTTATGCCGTCCCTATTTAAAACAAACTAGTTGTTTCAAGCTACGGTTAAAATTAAATCCAATTTAAAATATGTTATATGTGTATCATGAGATTAAATTTACCACCAAATTAAAACACGTAACTACGATAGTAGTGACGTGAACACGTTAATAGATATCGAACGTGTTTTTATAAATAATAATTAATAGACACGAACGAAACAGGGTGAAAGGACACAACCAGCAAAATATTTTAGCTTGAAACCACAAACCGAAAAGCTCAATTCATATGTTGTGATTGCGTACTGTACCTCTATATAGAATAGGAATACTAATACTAACGTTCATATCTAGTTTTAAAACGGCGACTATCGATAATCGAGAACGATAATCGATAACGTCTCGATATTAATATTTCATATTAAATTGAAATTATATTATTATGGTTTGGGTAAATCTATGTGTAACCGTAACGTTAAGGGGTATAACTAACTAACACAGTTTTCTATAGGGTTTTCTATGTTTACATTCCATTAGTTTGTAAGTCTGCATAATCAACCTGATAAGGTAAAGTATTTGTAATTTAACACATAATATATTTATATATTAAGTACTCTTAGAGTAAGCTCTATATATATTCCAAGGAGATTATTATGTTTTTTTCTACGTAAGGCACGTTTCATATATTTTTTTTGGTAGCTGTATTATTATTTTAGCGTTTATAGCGATATTTTTTACCAAATTTTTTTTATACCAATGCTCTTTATATTATGTGTCGGTGTAGGGAGGCGCAGCTATCGGTCTTTGAACGAGGACGTTAGATTGGGGCCGAGCCTGTACAGGTTTTGTTAGCCGCGTTGTTTAGTTTAATTTAGGTTCTTTTATTTTGATTAAATACTCATTATACAACACGACATAGGATATCTTTGTCTATGTTTCTCGAATTCCAAGATTTGTCGCGTTATTGCAGTCCATTCTGTTGTTGTACTCAATATGTGATTTGGGGACGTTTGAAAATGATATCGATAATTTTATATGTTTTTTTAATCTGTGGCATTCCATTACTGTACATTCCAATAAACATTATATTAATATTTAAAAAAAAAATAATTTGAACTAGTCAGCGTCCTTCTGATCATATGACACACTTTGGACTGTAGAAATGTGTACGACTTGACCAAATAGTAATTTGTTCGTATAAGAATCTTTTAAATTTCAATGTATTTTACTTCTGTGTTTAGTTTTTATCGAACTCACCTGTTTACCTTCTTTGGGTATTTTTTTGATTGCTGCAATTTTTGTACCAATTAATAATAAGTGCTCAAATATTTATGTCTATTTTACAGGACTTTGTCATGACAAATTAGATGTATGTAGTTTATAAGTTATAAGATATGTTCGTTTGGTACATATCGATTATATATCGATTCAAGTGTCAATCGATTTCTGTCTTCAATTTAATTTTATTGTACACAAACAATAATCATAATCTTGTAATAATATTAAGATCACGTATATATTCAGTACCGTCAATTTGTCGTCTCTCGCCATATAATTATTCATAATAGTTGTCTAGTAGTATTTTCTATAACCTCTTTTTTAACATTTTCACGTAGTATTAAGTCGTAACAATATCGTACTTTCCTTTTACTTTATCAATATCAGGGTATATATTAAAAAAAAAACGAAAATGAGCTTCATGTCAGAATTATCGAATTCAGTAATGATAGTATAAAATCATCGATTGCCATTTTATAATCAAATTTTAAAACGGCAGTAAGTATAAGACCTCTATCGAAACTATCATAAAACTAGACGAGAGATGTTATTTGATATCGATAATTGGAATTACATTTGCTGTCAGTTGAATTTGAATCGATTTTTCTGAATCGATTTTATGCTACACATTATTCATAAATTCCGATTATATCCGTATTATAATATCCGTATCATAATGCGGTATTGGACATATAGAGGAATGTTGTGAAATTGGCCAGTATTTGTGAGGGTCGGTGTATGAAGACTTGGCGAGGTATACGCGCATTTTGCAGTGATATATTTCGTCCTTTAAGAGATGGAATCTCTCGTAATCGAAAGGCTGCTTCTGTGTCGAATGTGATAGTATTGGCGTAGAATTGTACGAGAATGTGAAACGTTTTTTGAGATTTTTAAAATTTTATACTGTCAAACAAAAAAAACATCGACTTTTCGAAGGTTTTTATTAATTATTAACACTTAACGTTGTATCGACCCAGAGTATGTTTGTTGTCTGTGAAATTTAAAATTAATACTCTATAATACTTATTAATTTCAATGTGTATATATATTTTTTTATAAAATATTTTGAAATAACTTTGTATTCTCTAAAAGGGACTATTATATAATATTACTAATGTTTATAGTCAGAAATTTAATTTGCATTCCATAAATAACAAATATAATTGTACAATAAAAGTATTGTATTTAAAAAATATTAAATTTTATCTCTTTTTAATATCTGAATTGTTTCTTTAGAAACTTGCATTTGTTCTTAATAGATTTTTTACTCAAAACCTTTACAATTTTAACTCAAAAAAAGTGGCTTTTACTTTGCAGTTATTTATATCACACAAATGATTTTAATAATACTATTATTATTATTTGAAGAAAGCCATTTTATTTTTGACTATCAATTACTTTAAAATTTTGTGTAATAAAATAACTGACATAATATATGTTCTACTTCATATGTTTTCATAAGTAATATTTTATACAGCACTGTAGTCTCTACATGTAAAACTTATTGAGCGCTCTAATAAATAGTACCACTTAAAAATATTTAAAATTCATTAAAATTATAAAATGCTTATTACGTAATATTTTGTAAACTATTTAATGTATTCTTCACATCAATCGACTTCTTTGTTGAATATTTCTTTTTTTTAAATTGTTTATTTTATTTCGAGAACTATCAAACTATATTATATTTACATAAAAAAAAAATCATAAATTTTATTTTTATTCGTTCTATACAGAAATTTTTACCTTTTTATTGTGAATAGGCGCATGTGTATTCGAGAATTATTAATTAAAAATAAAAATTTTAATACTTTCGTGATATGCAAACATCAAAATTGTATTGTGATCTATATTATTTCTTTAAAGTTTTTTTTTGGACAAAATTATTTAATTAAATGTAAATATTAAATGCTAAAAAAAGGACATTTTATTATACAATAAACAGAATATAACATTTGAATTGTTTACCTTGTATTTTTTTATAATTAGTGACCAGCAAATAAATCCATTTGTAAATGTATATAAATATCATGAATTGTGATTATTTTAAAAGTGAAAAATAAATATCAGAAATTATTTTATTTTTAATTGATCATTACAATTCTTTTGCAATGATTATTTTTATAAGAATAAACGTGTACATGTGTATATGTAAAAAGAGAAAAAATATATTTTTAATTTTCTTTAATTTATACATATTTTTTAACAATGATGCACTCAATAAGTTTTATTCACTTTTTAATTATTTCTCTGTCTCATAATGTCTCTCTAATCATAGAACACAGACAAGTGTTATTTTATAAGCTTTTTTAAATATGTACAATGTATGTTAAATTATAAAATATTTTTTAACCGTTTTTTATAATTATAAATTGCAGTATAGTTTTTTATAGTAATATAATAAAATCCAAATGTTTTAAATTTACAATATTTTTTTCACAATCATCTTTGTTCTATGATTGTTATGGTTTAAAAAAAAAAACAAAAAGCATATTCTGATTCGATGACGTAGTTAGTGTTTGTGACATAACGCGAGTGAGGCCAAAGGCCAGAATAGGTAGTATCAAATATGTATCGATATTTTATTATCGATATTTCTTATTCTAACAACGTCATTTAATGCGTTGTGAGTAATTGAAAAGGAAAGTAATAATTTAGGTTGTATACTTGTAATTTACACTCATGGCATTCCATTTTTATTATTTTTATAAGTTTTATTAGAACTTTGAAAATTTAAACACAAATAAATGACAGCATTCCCACTAAGCAAATTGCATTTGGAGTTTTTCAACATATATTTTTTTTAATTTTTGACCTCGAGCGCATTGTATGCCTTTTTTATTTTTTTTAAATGTAAAATTTTGAGATTTATCTATGGGCTTATCTATAAAGATATATATTAGATTATATCACTTATTTTTGTATATTTTTTTTTATTATATTTTACTTCACTACGAAAGTATAGACACGAACAAATGCGGATGCTCTCTAGTGGCGTGATCGATTTATTTTTATATTTTTACATTTAGATGAACGCTATTTCGTTTTTGTACATTTTCTGTGATTTTTGCCGATCTGTATATTTATGATATTTTTAGTCTGCTAGAGATCATTATGGATTTTTGATTTATTATTTTATTTTTAAGTTGATCTTTGCGGTGCGAAGACGTGGATATTGTTTTTTAACGTAATTTTTTGACAATATTAAAAGTGTGTAATAATCAACTTTTGTAAACTAAGCTACTATATAGATGTCTAGAAAGTGGGGATGAATATTAAAGTGCTGTAGAACTTTTTATTAAAGTATTTTCTTTTCAATATAAATAAGTGTAGAGTAAATTCTTCCATTTATATACGAAAAGTGATATCACATATATGACCACCTATATGGCCCCTGGTAACACTCAATGTGTTCATTGAAGATGTTGATAATAACTTATTGTATTTCTTCCTTCTATTAGTGTATTGTTTGTAGTACGTACACGTTCAAGTTCGTTTCACAAATCTCCCACAAAATAAAATCACTAGACATTCCTGGTTGTCACGCAAATATGATATTATTATAGAGAAACTTCCTCCTCCAGAGAAATTACTTCACAGAATGTGACATGTGGGAAAAAACAACGGTTACCTTCGTTCCTACTTCCTACACATCTATATAGGACCTTATGAGACTAATAACTAAAGCAAAAAGTACAAATCACAATTATGTAAAATATTGATTTTGTAAATATTGCTGTAACAATACTTCATACATTCATGTAATTTACAATAATATTGAATTTTCGTTATCTTTGGAAAGATTTTAATTATCTTTTTTACCAAGAGATATGTCACTAATTGTCTCATATGGTCAGTAGGTCAGTGAAGTTTAACTAACATGAAGTCGAATTTTCCATACAGAAAACATTTCAAAACGTTATATATTTAATTATACTTATTATAACCTGTTAAGATATTGGTCACTTAAATTACCTTTTAAATATATCTAACATTTTGATACATAAATTTTATTTCGTTTTTTTTATATTTTTGCTATTTGCCGCCTTAAGACTTCTTTTAAAAGATTCGATTTTGACTTTACTTTAGTTCGAGCTTCACTTTAGCTTCAGCATTCTATTTTTTTGTATTACAAAAGATTTCAATAGCAGTCTTTTTATTGAGTGGATTTTAATTATTCACTATATATAATAAATATTTTGATTGAATATGTTATACGGTCAAATGTTAATCGATCGGCAGTCACGTCACACATTCCAATGTTTCGACGAATGTTTCTATATCTCGAATATGTCGGAACTATACTCGTTTATACTCATCATTTTTTTTGATATTTTTACTTTAGCTCTTTTCGAAGTAATAAATTATAATTTTTTATATTAGTCATTTTATTTTACCCTTTCCTTCCTTTTTATCGTTTAATATTCGGCGGAAAGTGGACAACGGAATTGTCTTCAGGGGTAACGGAGAGGTAAATAATTATTCACTAACATTATAGATTTAGGCTGTATGGCGTAGTGGCACTGCGCATGACTAAACACGGTGAGTATCGATTCGATCCCCACATGGAGAATTAGTTATTTTTTTTTCAAAATCTGGAAGACCTTGAGTACTTGAGTTTCGTGAATGGGTATTTTTAAAATATTTTTTTGAAGCGACTGATCTCCTTTTATGGGAGCAGGTATTTGAAATATTTTACCCTATATGTGTAAAATATTTCAAATACATCCTTAAAGAAAATTATTAACATTCCCCAAAAATTTAGACAGAATTATTAATTTTATCATTTTTATCCATACTGTATTACGTGTGACGCAGTCACGAATAGGCACCAATGTAGTAAGATATACCTCATAATAACTTGTTTTTAATATCTATAATTAACACATTTTTTTTATGTTTTCGGTTTCTGTATTTGTACAAGTTTATTATTTCAGTTTGAGTTATATCAAATTTGTAATACGTTTGTTCTCTTATTTTAGTTTCTTTTTGATGCATGTCAAGTTAGCCTTTAAGTGCGGTATACAATTTATGTTGTAGTCTCATATGATTCTTTTTGTTTTTAGCATAAGAATTATGATTATATATAACGTTTGTTTCCTATTGAATAAATAAATAAATACCAATGAGGAATGTTAATAGGTATGAAATAATGTTCGTTACAGTAAAGTAAGTGAGGCCGGTGGTGGCGCAGGGGCACAAAGTGTGATTGTAAAACCGACTGGTTATGGGTTCGATCCCCACTGGAGGGGATGAAATCTTGAAATTTGCAAAAAGTGACGTAACTTTCCAACACTCGCTAGTCGCCAGCGGTGATAGTTAGGAGATCTCGCGCAGTAAATTGTTTATTTTGCGCAGTATTTTAAATGGCAATCGGATAACCTGCCCATAATAGACGGATTTATAGTTGCCGATTATTTATCGTTTGAGGCCAGTCGTGGCGCAGCGGCACGAGGTGTGACTGTACAACCGACTGGTTGTGGGTTCGATCCCCACTCGAGGAGATGAAATATTTACTTAAATTTATATTTCCATTTCTTCGCTCTGGTGTCGAGGTTAAGCGCGGCGTTGAGTTCTGCCACTCAACACGCAATGCCTCCAGAATTCGGCAGAAAGTGGGGAACGGAGTGTCTTAACACTAGGTTCCCTCTGCCTACCCTGCTGTGTGCGGGATACAGCGTGAAGCTGAAATAAAAAATCTATGTGTAGGTTATCTAGATGAAGCATAAAATGTAAATAAGCAAATTGAAAACCTACTGGAGAATTTAATACATACTACAATGAAAGATGTTCAAAGTGTTAAGTTTTTTTTGCATTGATATCTAAATATTGAAGATCTGAAAAATGTGATGAAGAATTATAACAGTCCAGCTAAATTTTAAAAACAATAAATTATCGCCTTAGCAAAAGTTCAGTATAGCAGTTGATTTTGACAAATAAGTATTGAGGCTGTCGCGGCATATTAGTGCAGCGTTTGACTGCAAACTTAAGCTGCATCTCAATGCATACTGACTGACTCGCATTTTGGTGGAAAAAGGAGAACGGAGCAGTAACTTAATAAAAAAAATACTACAATATTAACTCCCTCTTGCTTCCGCTTTTGATACCATTAATACCGTTTGCGATACTAGCTCCATTTTTCAATTAAAACAAACTTAGATTTTCAATCAGAAGAAAGAAACTACAATGTTAACATTGGATGGCAGATGGAGCTAGGATGAAGAAAATAGACTTGGCATCAATTAACTTGTTAAAGGATTAGGCTTATATTATTTCTTGAAATAAAAGATAAAATAATATCTACTATATATAGTTAATATTTAATACAATTAGGACATACGTGAACATATATTTTACTATCTTTATTTTAAGCAAATTATATTCTTAGCCAATACATGTAGCTCCTGATTCTTGGGTAAGGCAGTAATGCTTCAGTTGCTCCTATGCCTACTACTACTGGACATCTATCATAAATGTATTTGTCACATACACTTTTTAATTGTTTGGCTGTTATTTGGTCTATAGCGTCCAACTTTTCCAGAAAGTGAGGATGGTAGCCGGTACGAAGAATATTTTGGCCAAGTTCAAGACAAGTTTCTACGGTGCTATTGTAATTCATTATTATCTTTGATTTCAATTCGTTCTTTGCCCTGAGCAGTTCACAATCGGTCATCATGTGACATAGGCGCATCCATTCGTCTTGAATTGTTAAGACCATATCATCAACTTCCTCTTTCGGTGATACGAACTCTACTCCCCACAATCCTGTATCCTCATAGTAATAGTTAAATGTTTTGTAATATTCACACAAATTCCCGGAAGATGCGATATATGCAACACGAACACCATGGTTTGTTCCACCTGGCTGCGATCCATCCCAGCCGCCGATAGCTGTTGACGCTAAATCTATACAAAGTTTATCTTCATGACAAAAGGAGGGCCCCTCTACAGCAATAGCTATATATCCTACATTCATCGAATCATCTCTGTATACTAGTTGTGAACCTGTATAACGGGCAGGTCCCAGAGAAGCAGATTGTGAGCACGTATCGCTTTTTCTAATATTTTGTTCTACCAAATTTACCATAACGTCATGTTTGACACCACCGACCGATGCTAAAACCATTTTTGTTGGAACAAATATTTTGCTCATATAATCGCGGATGGCATTAGAATTAAAATTACTAAGATTTTCACTCAAACCCATTATAGTTTGACACAGTGGCGTGCCTTGAAATGCCGTTGAATGTAAATAATCATGTAAAACTTTTGATGGACATTGATCGTGCTCTACCATTTCTTGATAAATTAAATCCTTTTGAATTTCTATTTCAGGATTGGCATATGCATTGTTAAAAATGCAGTTGAATAGTATATCTACCGCGCGTGTTGAAACGCTTGCAAGACATTCTACATAAAAAGAAGTCATATCACGAGTTGTACAACATTTGAATTTCGCTCCTATATTTGTCATTTCACGTTCTAGATCAGTTTTCGTCTGTTTTTGTGTTCCTTTATAGACAAGATGTTGAAAAAAATATGTTACACCATTTAATATCTTGTCTTCGTGACGAGATCCTGTGTTGATAAAGAGTCCTAAACAGGCATGTCCACATTTTCTTTCTTGTGTAGCAACTGTCAATCCACTGGTTGTCTCGAAAATTTGTGCTTTAGGTGTATCTTTTAAAATGTGCTTATATACAGTTGAGGTAATTTTATATCGCACGCAACTCTTGTATAGACTGATAGCTTTATGAAATAATTTCAAATGAAGTAGCATTTTAGCTAAAGAAAAAAACAATAAAATGAAGAAATAACTGCTTGGGTTCACAATTACAAATTAAATTATGGTGTTTGCCCGAATTCTAATTTCTACTACTTACGACATTGTCAAGGATTAGACAAAGATACAATATGCATGTTTCGTATTCAATGAGGTTATATATTTTTTAAACATTTTTAAAGTGTTATTCTACACTTAGGAAAGAAAAATACTTATTTAGAGAACGTATAAAAATTTGAACGCAGCGGGACTCGGACCCGTGCCTCCTGGAAACCGACCAGGTGCTCTGACCACTAAGCGCTATACGCTTGTTACAATTTACATAAGTTATATAACACACAGTTATACAACATATTAACAACATAAATAAGTTGTAACAAGCGTATAAAAATTTCGACGCAGCTTGGCGAGAACGCATGGCTTAGTGGTCAGAGCGCCTGGTCGGTTTCCAGGAGGCGCGGGTTCGAGTCCCGCTGCGTTCAAATTTTTATACGTTTTCTAAATAAGTATTTTTCTTTCCTAAGTGTGGAATAACACTTTAAAAATGTTTAAAAAATATTTAAAAAATAGTATTCTCTCTTGCCAAACGATAATTCTTAGTAATTATCTTTGGGTAGCGGAAATTTGTAAAAATCTCCCTACAGAGATACTAACAACATAAATAAGTTGTAACAACTGTATAAAAATTTCGACGCAGCTTGGCGAGAACGCATGGCTTAGTAGTGTGGTAGTAGTAGTGGTCAGAGCGCCTGGTAGGTTTCCAGGAGGCGCGGGTTCGAGTCCCGCTGCGTTCAAATTTTTATACGTTCTCTAAGTAAGAGGTTATATATCTTACATTATCTAAAATATCAAACACATTTTTGTCTTCTAATAGGTAGGTACGGTACTTACTTTGAAAATTATATAATCAAATTTAGTATTAAAATTATTGCCGATAATATTTTTAAAATATAAAAAAATATTACAGTTTTCCCGCTTATATAGGCACAAATAAATTTACGGACTTAAACAGTTTTGTATTTATAGTCTGTTAACCGATGACATTAATATGAATATGTGTATTATCTGCCTTTCAAATAATTTCTCTTTATTCGACTAGATTCTGTACTTGTGGAAACACTTAAACGTCTGTTCTAACAAGTCACGAATCTACTATGTTCAATTTAATAACAAAGAAAATCAAAATTAAAAATTACTTCTTATTCGCCCATAACTTAATGTCAACTACAGGATTAAACATTAAGATCATGTCAAACGGCCTAAAAGTTGCTACTAAAGTAATGGATTCTCCTTTATTTTGTGCATCAATTTTCATTAAATGCGGATCACGATACGAAAATACTTGTAACAATGGTATTACTCATTTCATCGAACACTTGGCCATATCTAATAAAGATCTACAGGAAACTGTCTATAATAGTTGTATAAAAATCACGTCGATTACCACTAGGGAATATCAAATGTTCTCAGCTGTCAGTCCATTAGAAAGTAGTTTTGAATGTGTGGATACAATTTTTAAAATAATTTCTAAAGTTGATGATTATGACGATACTGATTTAAAATTGAATAAACAGAATATTTGTTCCGAGGCAAGTGACTATGATGATAATCCTAAGTCAGTCGCATTTGATTACTTACACCAAACGGCATTTCAAGGAACTCCTTTAGAGCAGAGTGTGATAGGTCCAACAAAAAACATTTTAAGCTTCGATAAAGCTATACTATCACGTTTTATTAAAGAAACTTATCAACCACAAAAGTTATTTCTAGCATTATGTGGGAATGTGACACATACAGCCTTAATGGATGAAGTTAACACGAATCTACACTGTTTGAGGTACAAGAATTGTAATCCAATAGAAACTGGCACTCAACGTTTTACAGGATCACAAATTATTTACAGAGACGATTCCATGCCTTATGCTCACACTGCTATCGCCGTAGAAGCCCCAGGACGAAACTCTCCTGAATATTTAACGTGTCTGGTTGCAAGTTGCCTGACAGCATCCTGGGACAGGACACAAGGAGGATCTTTTGCAAACGGATCGCCACTAGCACGTGCGGCTTCGACTTCTTTATTATGCGAGAGATTTGAATCTTTTTATATTGCATATGAAGATGTAGGATTGTGGGGAATCTATTTTGTAGGCGATCGTTCTTGTTTAGACGACATGGTGTCGAACATACAGGACCAATGGATGCACATGTGCACTACTGTTGTACAGTCTGATGTAGAACGGGCTGTTAATTTAGCCAAACTTAAATTAGTCAAACGAATGACCGGTGTTATAAATTCCTGTCGTGATATAGGATCTCAGTTGTTATACGGACCAGACATCAAAACTACGTTAGAACTTTACAACGAATTATCTAATGTAACAGATAAAATGATTAAGGAGGTAGCGTTCCAATACATTTATGATAAATGTCCTGCTGTAGCAGCTGTAGGACCTACTGAGGCGTTACCGAATTACACTAGAATTAGGTCTGGAATGTATTGGTTGAGGTTGTAAAACAATTATAAAATAAATATATTTCTTGGTCGTACATATTATATAAAATTTACTGTATAATCTAATCTAAAGATGTATTTAAAAAAAATGTATAAGGTGTTTCTAATAATTAACTTTATATACCAAATGCACGTTGGTTTGGGTATCTTGGATACCTTAGGATATGTTACCAAAGCAAGAAATAGCGCTGAAAGGTAATTATGAGATAAAACGGATTTTTGGAGTTAGTCGTATGCATCACACTATAAAATTCAATTAATTCCTTCTTTCTATCATTCACAAACGTATAAATTATAATTATTTGTATATATAAATAAAATTGAAGGAATAAAATTGAAGAAATCTGCGAATGATACTTTTTAAGAAAACGTGTAAAAATTTTAACGTAGCCGGATTAGAACCTTGCCTATTTAAAACCGTCCAAGACCGCTAAGCCATACGTTGGTTTCCAAGAGGCGCAAGTTCATATCCCGCTACGTACAAGTGTTTATAAGTTTTCTTAAAATAATTTTTCTTTCCTAAGTTTAAAATCCAACACTTTAATAATTAACAATAAAAAAAGGTCTATGATTGATTTCGAAATAACCGTGTTTTCCCAAGTGCATATAGCTATTTACATGACTATTTTAAAACTCAAACAAATCATTTTTAAATTTTCTGTATTTCTGATTAATTCGGACAAAGTCTCCGGAGCAGAAGAATTTATTTTTATAAAACTAAAACTGAAAGATAGATGTAGAGCAATATATATGTAAGCTTCTTTCCCTACATCCCAAAAGATGACAGTTTACTTAGTACATAACAGTGTAAGATAAACATACTAAAATTCAAGCGGGCGAAGCCTGTGTGCCTGTATAGGGGCCGCTAGTATTACATAACTATACGAGGAGGTCATTCAAAGTGCATCTGCGTCTACAAAGTGGGCAACGTGACTAGAATTAAGCTCTCACTAATTTAAAATATCTTATTTTTCAAACTGTAAAATGGTACTATAAAGTATTATATTATATTTTTTGTCAGGTTTATATCATAAAGTAAAAATTCATCAAATAATACATCATTCAAATCAAATCAAATTAAATCAGCTTCACGCTGTATCCCGCACACAGCCTGGTGGGCAGAGGGAACCTTGTGTTAAAACACCTTATTCCTCACTTTACGCCAAATATTTCGAGGCAATGCGTATTGAGTGGCGGAACTCAACGCCGGCCTTTTGCCTTGATGCCAGAGCGCAGAAATGAAAATATTAATAAATAAATAATAATTAATTACCTCGAGTGAGGATCGAACCCACAACCGTCGCGTTACAGTCAGACCCTTATGTCCCTGGGCCACGAAAGCCCATGGGCACCAGGGGCCATTATTAACTGTATATAATATCAAATTTGCTTGAACATTTAATTTAACTTCTACATTCAGATTTACACGCACGTCATATCGTTTTAAACTACAAAGGGCGTACGTGACTTCCGTTAATATGGAAATGAATGTTGCATTTTTTATATTTATTTCACAATGAAATCATTTCACTTATTGTCATCAGTTTTCATGATATTAAATATGGCATCTTTTTATGATCTGATACTCTATATTTAGAACAGATATTATCCTCATAAATATTTTTTTAAGGTGGATTGTTGTGTTAGATTGAGCATACTATTTACAGTTTTGAGAAAGTGCGGCGTTGAATTCCGCTAATCAACTCGTTTCGGAAATTAGGCGGAAAGTGAGGAACTGAGTGGCTTAACATTAGGTTCTCTGTCTATCCCGCCATATGCGGGATACAGCGTGAAACTGAAGAATAATATATTTGAATTTTATAAAATGTAATATAAAAAGAATGAGAAAATAAAAAGATAAACATTTAAATATTACAATGCATTTAGTATAATCGACTGTTTGTGGGTTCGATACCCACTCGAGGAAGTGAAATATTTATTTACATTTATATTTTCATTTCTTCGCTCTGGTGTCGAGGCAAAGCGCGGCGTTGAGTTCCGCCGCTCAACACGCAATGCTTCCAGAATTCTCCGGAAAGTGGGGAAAGGAATGTCTTAACACTAGGTTCCCTCTGCCTACCCTGCTGTGTGTGGGATACAGCGTGAAGCTGATTTGATTTTATTAAAATTTCTTTTTCCTTGCGTTTTCCTTTTATCCTTTACTAGCGGCCCGCCCGCGGCTTCGCTCGCTTGAACTACATGATTATTTATTTAATAAACAGCATTGACTGACAACTGCAATGTCTAATAGGATTTTTTATTGTTTTGAATTAAAAAATACGACCAATGTTGATACTTGATATTTATATTTTTAAACTAAATATATATTACAGAGGTAAAATATAGAGATTTATTTTAAACAATTATACATTTATTATAAGTATAAATATAGATATAGATTGCTATATAACATTTGCAGGCAAATAATGCCTTGAGTTCATTCAAATGACGTTAACTTTTTTTTAAAAGAAACCGATTTTGATGAAACAAACTTATGTTAAATGTTATGCTGAGTTAAAACAAAGCAATTATTGAAAGTTTTAAGTAAATCGGTTCAGTATTTTGGAAGATAAAACTGATAATACATACAGACAAACAGACAAAAAATTAAAAAATGTTTGCTTTCTATTATGCTTTTTAAGTATTCCTCTATCCATTTCAGTCAAAAATACTAAATGTACAGACAACATTTTTTGTGAACATTTTTTGAAGTGATATTCACAGCTCAGATCGATGTTTAATAAATATAAATAAAATAACTAAAATATACAAATATATTATTTTATCAATTGGTGTTCCAATTAAGAATTTGAAATGTATATAGTATATTATGGTTGAAAGGGTACAACGAAATTTATTATATTTTGAAAATAAGTTACACATCTAACGAGTTATAATAGCGGCTTTGAGTTTCGAAGTAGTTACAACACTGTTAGTTTTGTTGTTAGAAATGTGAAACTATTAGTATAAAACAATACAAAAGCTTATTGTGGAAAATTTTATAGTAAAAAGGTTTTATTTAAATCTCTTTGTAATTTGTTATTCATTTTTGTGGCCAAATTGAATTGGAAATGAATAGACAAATTAATTACTTTTCTTTAAGTGGAACTGATATACGAATACACCTATATAAATATGCTTTAGAGAAATCTGTGTCATGTTTGTAACTGAAACAATATTGAGTTCTACGAATTTGAGCCGCAATAATTAAAATATTCATATTGAAAATAAAAGCGGATTTTATGTCTACTCGCAAAGTTCTGTGAACTTAATATTCTTAATTAATATTTATAAATACATATATAATTTAATTATAATTCCATTATCATTCATTTTGATATATTTCTGCAGCATCATATTTTTCCCGCAAAGCAGGGTAGGCAGAGGAAACCTTGTATTAAGACACTCCGTCCTCCTCTTTACGCTCAATTTTCAAGAATTTGTGTTTTGCGAGTAAGATGAATCTCTCTTAATAATTTAAGGAAAAACAAGCAAATAATAGTTCTCATAACCAATAAAAGTAACGCGACGGTTATACCTACTAGACACAAAGAGATTCAAAGAATGTCAAAAATCTCATAAACTTCTTGACAAAGATTGTACAAAAAGAATATTTAAAAATACAACCGATTTAGTAAAAAAATACAGGAATTTTTACCATTTTCTCAGCGGCCTGAAAGACCTTAAGTTAGCTAATAATGAAGCCGTGGTCAGTATTAAACACCTAGGGGACGAGCTTCGACAGGTGATGAACGCTCTCCGTCAGAACAAGTTGCCAGTTTCCCGCCAACTTTGTCAGTAGACCAATAAGCCACCCACAATAGAGAGACAGCCGGCACTTCTAGCTTATATGTAAAGAGGGTTACAGACAGGAATGGTAACATCTTAAGAAAAGCTGCCATAAAGGTCATATTGAAGCCTTGTTAGACTTCAATGTGGCCTCAAACCGGTGAAAAGTAATATTTCTTTACACTGTGTAGGCATACATAAACTACATTGTGACTGTGACGTATCGTATATACATCGACCAAACAAAGAAAAGCATTGGTGTTAGGGTGAAGGAACACATCTCCGATGTCCAGAATACTGCAGATAAACTCAGCAGTACATCAGAAAATATATTCCACATCCTCGCTAAGAAAAACAGATATATTCTTAAAATGATCTGTGGTTCTATTGAAATACAAAAATATCCTAAATTCAATAGAGAAGATGGTTGGAAAATCTTTACCACCTGGTATCTGGCACCACAACAGAGGGCAAGATACATTCACTGCTCTGCGTCAAGAATTCGGCAGCAAGTGGGGAACGGAACTGGTTTGATAAGCACAGAGTATTTTAACAATGAGTACCTAAGTTACCTGATTCAGCGTGATGTTAAAAAAGTATATTTACAACGAACTTACCAAACGCAATGATTGTCGGCTCGATTCTCGCTAAGGGGGATAATTATATTTCAATTATTTTTACTTTACCATTCCGGTACACAAGCACGAAAAAGTTCCTTCTGCCAATCTTGCATTGCACGTTAAAAGTTGAAGCTGTAAAAAAAGTAAATAAAATATTACATACCCATATCTATTTTTCTACTAAGCTAATTCAAGCAAATTCAATATAGATTAAAATTCTTCTGTGTTTAGATTTCTGTACCACAAAAGAAAAAAAAAAACGAAACTCTTATAGGATCACTTTGCTGTCACTTTTCAGGTCCGAGAATCTAAAAACAAAATATTGTTAAATATTTGAAAATATATTAAATATCATCTTAAAAACCACGTTTTTTACATTCATTCACCAGGTCATTAACATATTTTCCTTGAGCCCTAAGGGAAGTAAAAAGAAAAACAGCTAGCTATCTTTTTTAATTCACCCCTTTTTTAACAATTGACTATCTGAAAGGCAGGACGGCGTGCTCCTGACGCCCTCAAGCTGCATGGCCCAGTTATGATTTGTTACAGGTTTTAGAGTTAGCAGTTGCCATGTACTTCCAAGTAAAAAGTATGTAAAATATTACGCAACTTCGCTGAGGTTCACAAATTCCACGAAGTCACGCAATATTTCTACAAAGTAGTGTTGTGTGTGCAAAAATTATATAGTAGTACATTTCTCTCCTGTTAAATTATAAAGAACGTAACGTAAAATGTTGAGGCGTAGCGTAAACGCGACTTTTTGTGGGTTCGATTTCTACTTGGTTTAATGAAATCTATTCAATTCCACGCTTTGGTAATAAGACACTACCGCAGGTAGGCCATTCAATAGTTGCGTGGCGAATGGGAGGAAGTTCCTACGAAGCCGCACAGTAGTGGCGTGCTACGTATCCAGACGGTGACGATAATATTTAAGCTTGTGACGTTTTGTGTGGCTGTAAAATTCGGCGGCAGGTACCTACGAAGTCAAAGTGAACATTTCTTTGAAGAACAATATTTGTCGATAACAGATTATTATAAATTCAAATTAAATATTGCAAGTTATCTTAAGAATAGTATTGACTATTAAAATTTAAAATAAGGGCCGTTCAAGTATTACGTAAGCAGATTTTTTTACATTTTTTTACTTCCCTCCCCTATGTCATGATTCCGTTTATCGACTCGTTTGCGGCAGTTATAATTCTTTAAATAAGAATATAACCTTAGGATAGATAGTAGAAGCTGTAGAGGGGGAACGTACGGGTCAACGTATGGTAAGTGATCACCAATGGCTTCGACTCCGTGTTAGCCCTCAAAGGAGCTGCAGCAACCATAGCGCGACAATGACATGGCCATGACTCTGGGACTACGATATGAGTTAGAACAAGTTAGTATCTGTGAGTTTCCAGAAGTATATGATCGGAACACTAAAGGAGAGATGCCATCTGGCCTGTTCGATTTGTGGGTATCCCAAAAAGACAGATCTAGCCTAACAGATTTTTGGTTGAACTTAACTTCATACCCTTAGCTCAAGCACTGTGGATTGATCGGCGGTGTTGTTTCTCTGTCATCTATAGTCGAGTTCGAGGCAAAGAGAGCCCAGGAGGTCAGTTTTATAATATTTAAAACGAAAATTGCTGTAAATAAATGTTTTATTGAATTAACTGAAATTTTACTTTTCAATGTAGGTATAGATATTATTTTTAAAATGATGTAATTATTAGAAAACGAAAGTAATGCAAATTAGTAAATTAATAATAACATAGTTCAAGCGGGCAAAGTCGCGAGCGAGTCGCTAGTTTTAAATAATTTCGAATGGACCATATTTTGTATACTATCATACGAAGATAAGTTCCGTTCCCTATTAGACTTATGGTTTTTGTGAAATTGCGACATGTGGATATCGAATATTGTTTACAATATCGACTGTAAGTTATTTCAGGCAATATATAAAGCAATTTTCCATGCATTTTAGTTTTAAATTGAATGGACTTAATTAAATTCTTTAGAGGCTTTTTCGAAAATTCAATATTCGATGTCGCAGTACAATGGAACAGCGTCTGTCTGTGAGCGTTATACTTGTGGGTTCAATCTCCACACGGGGGAATGAATGGATATATATGTACATTAATTATTATTTTATTATTTCATTTTTTGAATGAGCGGGCTGAGAGGTTTCACCAGGATGTAACGAACGATTTCTAGGTCTTTGGACACAATTATGCTAGGCCATTACGAGAGGACAACAATTAACGAGACTATGCTACAAAGCATACTCGTATATGACAAGGTTACACTTTAGGAACATTCTGGGTTTAAATTGTATAAATTTACTTCTATTGTATTTTTAAACATTTTAAAAATAAATGTGTTAAATGTGAAACAAATTGGGTCAAATTTATTATAATATGTTTCTTTAAAATATCTTTGGTTCTTGCAATTTTGAGTATAATTAGATACATCGTCAGGGCAAAAAAAATAAGACGTAATGGAGAGAAAATATATGTATGTTTTACTAGATGATAAGACATGACAGTTTAAAGCGGGCAATTATTATTTTTAAATGTTTTTATTTCTTTTGACGTATGGAAACCTAAAAATCGCAAAATATCCCATTAATAGAATATTTTTCTTTCATTATAAAAAATATTGAAGACATTTTTCGCTGAAATACAAGTCATAAATATTTTTAAAAATTAAAATCGGTGGAGTTCATAATTTAGATCCGCAAAGTGCACACTCGACCTCCATATCCGAAAATTTCAGCTGCTAATGTGCTAAATAATGTGGTGGGCCTATAAGTTTCAATTATTATTATTATTTATAGAACATAAATGACCTAGTCGTGGCTAGTGTGGCCAGTCGTTGCGTAGACAGAAGCGTGCGACTATAGATGGGATAGGTTGGGGGTTCGATTCGTAAAGGTGTAAGCCGGTTATCAAAACGCGATATTTAACTGATTTAGGCTAAGCAAGCGACGTTACACCTACTCTATACATGAACACTCACACAAATGCAAAGCTCAGCTTAGATCTCGCAGACTGTACAGTGGGTTACATAGAAAAGATCATTGTTATGTAGTATATAGTCTATATCCTTCCTCGATAAATAAAGTATCCATTAAAAAAACATTTTTTGAAATTTGAACTAGTAATTACGGAGGTTAGCCCTCACAACAAAACCAGTTCATACTTCGAATGTGTAATTTTTTGGACAATATTATTATTCTTAAGAACACAATACATCCACACAAAAAAACCACAAATATAAATATACAAAACAATTGTTTTAACTAAATACGTAAGAGGATTTTTAACAAGTCATTCATAATAAAAAAGGGAACGATATATTTTTAAGTTTGTTCCTCTAAATAATTTGTAGAGGAACTGCAGCATATTTGGAATACTAGTTTGTTTTTTGTGAATAAATTTAAAGAGAAATGGGATGGCTCAATAAAAAATACTTTAAATTATTGCAAAAGTATTAAACTTTAATAATAATAACCATCAAACAGAACAAAAAGCAGAAACATTACCAAATGCTTATAAAATTAAAAAAAATACAAAAGTTAAATTTGACTTAGGGTGCAGGTAATTTGGAATATAGTATTCCAAATATTTTTTCTTAGAAACTTATAATAGATTTCTTTTTATAACAGTTTTATAGTCTTTATGTGTCTAGGTAATAATTTTTTTAAATCAAAATATCTAAAAATTGTATCTAATTATTAAGTAATTAGCTTCTCTGAGAAACACTCGAACTTCTTCACTGTAGTAGTATTTTAGTCCATGAAAGTGAACTTTATGCGTACAATGAGGTGGTAGTGATAGGATAGTCACGTAATGCTGTTTTGCTAGATCTATCAACTCTATATTCTTAGTGTGCAACATAATTTGGAATATTCCAAATTATGCTCACTGTCAGTATTCCACATTAACAACATACCATTCTAACCGAAAACTCCATGTGATATTTTTTATTTTAAAAATATTCAAAAAATCTAAATTGTATAAGAAACCAACAAGGTCACTTAATTGTTTAAATAATTACAATGAAGATTTTACTTATAACAGTAAATGATTAACACTGATTGCATTCTTCCTGAAAAAGTTTTCAAACCAGGCGTCTCATTCCCTTCGCGCTGGTAGCCGGAATGTCAAGATGATGTCTTGTTTTTAATACTCAATGACTCTGTGTGTCTTATGACGTTGTGTTTATGGTTAAAAAATAGAGACGGCATTTATATTCATTTAGATAACGAAGTATTCCAAGTTACCTGCAGTATTCCAAATATGCTGCAGTTCCTCTAATATTTTTACATGATATTTCAACGTGATCATTTATAGTGTTTGAGGCAATTGTCAGAATCCAGGCAGCTCGTGTGAGTACACTTACACAGCGCGGCATCAAACACAATGCTTGTTTATCACTGTTTGAAAACAAACTTGCGGGAGCAACGTTGGTCCTCGGTCGACATTCATTAAAGGTTTAAAGCGCGCATTCAATTCACATTAAAATATGTTCCATATAAGAGGTGTTGCCAAAATACTATTTGAATATAATCTACGTATAAAAATACCATTATCGGTAATAAAATGAGGTCAGTTCACAATACAGTTCATTGTTTTTAGCCTTGCGATTTATGTACGGGTACATAGCACGATAGGCACAAGGAAACCTAGTGTCAAGACGCTCAATCCTTTTCTTCCGTTCCCCACTTCCCGCCGAAGAGCCATTGCGTTTGAAAGGCGGAACGAACTGTCAGAGCAAGGAAATGAAGGTATTAAATATTTTATTTCCTCGAGTCGGAATCGAACTCATTCCTATCGCATTTAAAGCCGCACGCTTGTGCCCTTTCGCCACGACTGGTCTAGTAGCCACAATATAGTTATGGTCGGAAAATCGAGAAACATTTGTCTTTATGTTTTACCACTGCATATTTAATAAAAAATAAAGAAAAGTAATATCTGTACGTAATAGGTTAAAAAAAGCTATAAACCATTCAACAGATTTTTTTATCAGTGTCTCTCCATCTGTCTGTCTGTTACTTTTTTTAGTTTGTTTATTTATGTATTTAGGATAAAGCAAGGAAAGAAATTTATTTGTACAATATATCTTTTTTAATTATAGATCTGTGATATGAAAAGTACGACACGATTGGCATACAAGATACATAGAAATTTCTGCTAAAAGTAAAATCAATATATGTACGTAGTTTCAATATAAAACAAATTGAAGTCGCTTACTATGAAGTCGGGCAATGAGCGGTTTTGTGAGACATCAACATTAAGGACTCCAATTACCATAATTAGTGTTGTAAGATCAGTTTCGAAATCGGGTATAATTTTATCGATGTTCTTAGAATATTTTAACAATGATGGTAGCAAGCAAAGTTTTTTACTTTGATTAGTAGATTAGTGTCGGCAACTATTGCTTTGCCAATCTCTGTTACTCATCCCGCCGGAGACGCCTGACCAAATCCGTGTTAAAACTTGAAATCTTCTATAGTGTACTACCGGCTCTTTGGGGCTTTCGAAACTAAGCCCCAAAATGATAACAAAATCGAAGCATACAAAAGAAGGCCAATTGTAGGCTCGATTTTGTTATCATTAGGTTTTATAGATCCCCTGTGTGGTAGCAAATTTATAGATGTATTTACGTCAAAAAACAACAACATAAATCTATATATAATATATTGCCTCGAAAAATTCGGTGGAAAAAGGTAAATGGAGTGTCGCCACACTAGTTTACCTCTGCCTACCTTGCTATATGCGGGATACTGCGTGAAATTATATAATACATACGATACAACCATTTATCTGTAGTCGAATAATGACATTTCCGCAACTACTCGTATAGTCTATAGAGACGAACGAGCTTTTAGGACAGCTGTGCGATGTGCGCTCCTAGGGAGACTGCGTATGTCGTATTCCTTTGTAAATCTTTATAGGGAGTTGTGTTATGTATAGGCATTTCATTTCTGTATAAGCTATTTCGAAATATTGGCAATTTGATACCATTGGACTTGTTGGATATTGTTAGAACACGTACACGTACACGTGGTTGTATGTTTTTAATTTTCCAAAAAGTTAGGGCGTTAAGCTATGTGTGGTATTGGATTTAATACCCAATATTCATAAACCGAGGGAAAATAAAAGATTCAGGAGAAGATAATATCATTCATTCTTCTTTGCCTATCCCGTACGTTGTACAAATATGTATGTGAAATATATGTAATATTTTATTTTCTAATAACCAGTAAATATTATTGAGACCGTCGTGGCTCAGGGGCACAAGCGTGTGACACAGTAATGATTTTTAGTTTAATAATATAAGGTCGGGGCTAAAGAATTTTCGTATTGTTCATACAAAGGAAAATATTTATTTTAGGTATATTTTTTTATTTATATATAATATGTATGTGCTGTTTTGATCGATGACTTGTTGCCATCTTATGGCTAGTGCCGTGATCCCATTCCTGTAGAAACTTTGAGATTTTTGATTCAAAAAATCTGATAGGAAGTGTTCATGGTGTTTTTTTGAGGTTAGCTTTATGCTCCCTAAAGACTTCAGTAATGACCGAAACAGGTGGAAATCTGATGGAGCAAGGTCAGAGCTATACGGAGAATGCATCAATACATTCCAGCTTAGCTCACTCAATTTTTGCTACGTGGTTATAGATGAGTGCGGTCTGGCGTTGTCATGGTGGAACACCACGCCCTTCCTATTCACTTTTTTAACCTCATCAGTAGCTGACAGTAGAGGTCAGAATCAGATAGTTTTACCCGGTGGTAAAAGCTCATAGTGGACGATTCTTTTCCAATCCCACCATACACATAGCATCATTTTGTTCCGAGTCAGGCTGGGCTTTGCCACGGTCTGTGGGGCTTGTCCATGCTTTGACCATGATCTTTTTCGCACATTCTTATTGTTAAAGAAATGGTTTGGAATAGTTACGTTTCAACAAAGAATCGCAAATGGAAGCACGTTGTATTAGGTTTCTGTCAGTGAGATCATGTGGTACCCAAATGTCAAGTTTTTTCTTGTATCCAGATTTTCGTATATGATGTAAAACTGTTTTATATCAACATCCAGTTCTTCAGCTATGTCGTAGCTACTAATATGTCGATTTTGCTCCATTTTTTCAAAGATGGCACTGACTTTATCTGTGACAGGGCAACCTCATCTTTCACACTAAAATTTCCAGACTTGAAATGCTACAACCACATTTGTGCTACTCTTATTGATACCGCATTAGCTCCGTAAAACGAACAAATATTCACGGCGTTGGTCGCATTTTTATCTTTTTTGCAATAAAACTTTAAAATGTACCGAATTTCTTCGTCACATACGTTCATTTTGCTTGCTTGAAAAACAATTGAAAAATGGCGGGAACTAGTTTTTTATTTTTATTTATTGCATCTTCAGAATGTCACATTAATGGCATTGAAACCAGCCAGTTACATTCTGTACAGCCAAAGAGGTTTGATTATTAATAATACATTCAAAATACGAAAATACTTTTGCCCCGACCTATTATATACTCTTGAATGAGCGGCACAAAGTGTGACTGTAAAACCGACTGGTTTTGGGTTCGATCCCCACTCGAGGAGATGAAATATTTACTTAAATTTATATTTCCATTTCTTCGCTCTGGTACCTAGGCAAAGCGCGGCGTTGAGTTCTGCCACTCAACACGCAATGCCTCTAAAATTCGGCAGAAAGTGGGGAACGGAGTGTTAGCATTATGTTCCCTCTGCCTACCCTGCTGTGTGCGGGATACAGCGTGAAGCTGAATGAGAAATCTATAAGATATTCATTATTCAAAATATTTACTTCATTTATAAACGATCTAGTGGGCCATGCTAAGTCCTGAAATTTTTTATATTGTTACAAGATTGGATGCCTTGTTGAAGAAATAATAATAATGATGTCTAGCAAAGGCACTGTGGGCTTAGTTCTAGATGCCGGGTCCTTATCTACTAAAGCTGGATTTGCGGGAGAGTGGTTTCCTAGATGTGTGATACCAACAACAGTAGGACGGTATGTGTATTTGTAATTTGTTATTTAAATACAAAAATGTCGTTGAAATATTATGATTTGACTATATATTTGTTTTTACTGCCTCGATGTTGAAAGTTAAGCATGAAATTATAAAAAAAATATGGTGAGCAAAAAATTTGGTCAAACGTATAAAAAAATCGTATAAAAAATTGACGTTACCGCCGGCACGTAGGTAAATTGGTGCTTTGACGGTTTCTTTAAGGCATTAATAAGGCAAGGCAATTCATACACGATGCTTATAGTACTGGAGGTGATGATGCTAAATCGGGATTTACTCGAGCGTCCTAGAGACTTATTGTGTTGCGAAGCTTGATGATAAAAAAAAATTGACAAGCGCGAGTTAGGCTCGCCCACCGAGGGTTCCGTACAAAAATTGGAGATATCGAGTTTTTCTGAAATTCAGCCTTAGCTTAGCCAGAGCTTTTGCATCTGATACTTCACTTGAACTAGCGGCTTTAATACCAAATTTTGACCCTTTTTAAGGCTATTATTTTTTAGGGCTTAACCACAAATGTATAGTTTTCAGATTTTTGTTGATGCTAGCTGCTAAATTTCATAATTCTAAGTCAACCGGAAGTACCTTATTAATTTTGATTCCCTTTATAGTGTCAAATACCCATTTTTTGCTATTAAAGGCTATTATTTTTTCAGTATTTTTTTAAATTATCATCTTCATTAATGAATTAGAGAGTAATAGAAAGAGAAAGTGTGACAGAGGAATAGAAACACAGAGAGAGGAATATAGGCAATCCGTAGCTGCATTAAAATTTGTCCATCAATTCTTATTATTTCGGCTTGTAGAATTTGTCAGATTATATATTATTCGTAATCCTTGAATTATTCCCTCCAAAATAAAAAAAAATAGCCACGTTCGAAAATGTTGAGATAACGTTTTTTATTGCTTTGTAACTCTCTTCTTTCTTTAGGTCACTCAAATTGTCAGATTAGTGGAATATACATGATTTAGCATGTAACTAGATCACTCTATCCTAATCTGACACGCTCGAGAACTTCAGATGATCAATTTTTTACTAATCTGATCCTTTATCCTAGACGAGTACTAGGAATCCTCCAGTATATTAATCTGCTGCGCTTTAGTGAGTCCCGAAGTCCTCGCTTTAGCTCCCCTACCACTAAGTAAATGTAAAATCGTGTGCTTTAACCCCTGACGAAAACTAAGGGGTGTTATAAGTTTGATGTGTCTAAGTATTTGTAAATTAGCAAGTCCGTCGGTGGTTTCCATAGTGTCTAACTGGAAAAATATATATATAGATTTTGTTTGAAAGGTGATTTATTCGAGAATATTCTTAACAAAGTGAATGCGACAAATGAATCAAGAAAATATCATCCAGCCGTTTAAGATTATCAGTTCTTTTCTAGTTATTTGTTTACTTTCGAGATTTTTTTGTATCGGGGGTTTTAATTTTTATCATTATTCCTAGTTTTCGACACGATGGTCTAATGGATGGAGTACCAGATTTGTGTTTCGGGCACAAAGCTATTGAAAGCAGAGGAACATCCACGCTGTCTTGGCCGGTCAAGGAAGGTCTCGTTGACAACTGGGGTGATATCGAGAAACTTTGGCACCATATATTTTATAGGGAACTCCATGTAGCCCCAGAAGAGTCACAAGTCATGGTTTCGTTGCATCCACTAACAGAGGGGCGGGATAAGTACATATATATCTATTGTAAATTGCTATAAGTTTTTAATAATGATTAACAGGGTAATAAACACAATCANTACTTCACGCCGGTTTCGAATGCCGGGGGTGGTAATGATCCGGTTGAGTCTGCCCATGCGTGTTGCCATTGCTGGCGACGTGACTCTACCACACATGCTTGAGTCGCCTATTACGACTCCACCAGTACCAGGATGATCCTATTCTAGGCCGGGATCACACGGCACAATATATTTGTTGGAATTTAGTGTTAAGACATTCCGTTCCCAATCTTTCGTCGAATTCTGGAGGTATTGCGTGTTAAGTGGAGGAACTCAACGCCGCGCTTTGCCTCGATACCAGAGTGAAGAATATGGAAATATTAAATATTTGATTTCCTCGAGTGGGAATCGAATCTACAACCATTCGCGTTTAGTCACACTTTTTGTGCCCCTGCGCCAGGACTAGCCTCAACCTCAAAGTAACATTTTCAATAATAAAACATTATATATTTTTATACTATTGACATATCTATTGAAATATGTCAATAAGACTAATAAACTTGAACTTGTTTTACAGGGAAAAAATAGCAGAAATATTATTTGAATCATTTGACATACATGACTTATACTTAGCTGTGTCGTCTGCATTAGTTTTGCACGCGAGCGGCAGGACTTCAGGGGTTGCGTGGGAAAATGGGCACTCTTGTTCCTATGCTTCTCCGGTGTTTGAAGGGTTCCCTCTAAAACATGCTACGATCTGCTCTGAAATTACGGGAGATTCTTTAACACATCGCCTTCAAAATCTTCTTGCGCAAATCGGTTATTCGTTCACCACTCCTATGGAACTCGACATATTAGATAAGATTAAGGTAAATAAAGTAAACATATTTTGCCAAAATAATTATAAATATGTTGTATTATATATTTTTTTAGCTTCACGTTGTATCCCTCATTCAGCTGGGTAGGTAGAGGGAACCTAGTGTTAAGACGCGCTTTGCCTCGACACCAGAGCAAGGAACAGAAAATATTAAATATTTTATTTCCTCGAATGGGAATCTAATCCACAACTTGTCGCGTTCCAGTCACATGCCTGTATCCCTGCGCCACGGCGCATTGCGCCACATGGCTTCAATTAATTATATTTTAATTATAGATTAAATTGTGCTACGTAGCAACAGATTTTGAAAAAGAGTTAAAAGATTCGAAGAAAGAAAGCGTGAGTTATGCACTTCCTGATGGTCAGCACGTTATGATTGGGGAGGAAAGACTTTCGTGCCCCGAAACATTGTTTCGACCTTTAAAAGACAATGGTGCAAATATTGTAGATGATATTTGTTCTAGCATAAATAAGTGTGACAATGAGTACAAGCATCTGTTCTACGAAAATATCGTAATAGCGGGAGGGACAAGTTTATTTAAGGGCTTACCAGAGCGATTGGACATTGAACTATCGAAACGAGTAATTGGACAGGAGCAGATCGTAGCACGGGTCGACGCCATGCCTTCGAGGCGATATGCTGCTTGGTTGGGTGGATCGATCTTGGCATCACTCAAGTCGCATCAAGGATTTTGGATGACCAATAACGAATACGGAGATAATGGGGCCGAAAGAGTACATTATAATTTTTTTTGATCTCACTATTGTATAATATTTTCGTATTTGAAACCCTTGAATGATGTTATATTATTTATTTATTGGAATGCTTACTATAAATTAAGTTTATATACTAAGAAAAATAATTAGCCATCCTTGGTAAAATTGATAAAAAAGAAGAAAATTTAATTAGTTTCATTCTTTATAAATAATTAAATATATACACATTGTATATAAATATGATGTATCGTGATAATGTTTCGTGGTTAGATAATTTATGATATGCATGTGTGTATCTCATTTTACTAAAGGTTTCCATCGTAGTATTCTATCAAAAACATACGAAGGCATCGGTAGAAATGAATGTATTCTAAGAGCGTCCAAAAATAAAGGAGCTAATTTTATGTTAATTCTTGATAGGCACACATTCCTGTTTAAAATTCATATGAAAACTAGCCAAGTCAGATCTGACATATAAATATAGTATCCTAAGTTGTAAGAGGACAGGGCATTTTAAGTTATAAATAAAATATATTAAATTGTTAAAAATGAAGTTTAGGACTGACCATTGAACTTGATACTTATTTACATCTCACTTCTTTTGTCACTGGAGTCAACAAACATAACCAAGGCAAATATCATAATATTGAACTTGGCTCTTATTTTACATTTATGCTTTTAATGTGATATGATGTTGAGTAGGTAGGAGTAGGTTCATAATAAAATCAATACTAAATGTTATTTTGGCTACTTTTCTTTCTTAAGTTTTCGGAGAGTTATATCCTTTTTTTCGCTATTTTCTGTATTTTCTTGAACCTTTGAAAAGTTAGAGTGAATTGCCCATTTTGTACCTATTCAGAACTTTTTTACACGTTTTCTATTTATACTAAATTTAGTTAAAACGGGGCGGTATAATTTGTCGTCGTTGTTGTTGCTGTCTTTATTAATTATGTTATTTTCATTAATAAACTATAATTATGACGTGAATAAGTTTCGAAACTATCCTTTACTTCCAAAACATAATTGTTATTTAATATCGACAAAATATAGCCGCCCACGACTCCGTGTAACAACAGAGGAGCTACAGGTGCGTTGCCGGCCTAATCGTTAGCTATCATCAATATCTATCGATTTTCTGTTAAAGAAATAGTTGAAAGTAGTGACTATGAATATAATAAGATTAATATTTTTTTCTTTCAACTTTCAAGCAAGAATTCACGAATTTCAAAAAGAACTGAAAGGTACTATCATACTATCCTGCTGTAAGTTGATCTTCAAATATAAGCTCACAATTTAGTGGATTTCGATCGAGAGAATGTAACAACACAAAAAGAGGATGTAGCTGCCTGTACTTCCAAAGTTCTAGCGGAAATTTCTAAGCTTAATTCTAATAGTCGATGTACACAGTGTGGGCACAGTAGCTCTGATAAGGCTCGTTCGATGGTTGTCAAATTTAAGGACAATTCATTCATTGAGAATGCATAGAGATACATCATCAATCATATCTATCAACGAAGGAGAAAATCCATCACAGTGATCACCCACAAAGTGTGATGAGTGTTAAAATCTCCCTGGACCAGCAAACGGCTAGGAAACGAAGAAATAACAGACTTAAGCTCAAGGAAGAGTCAGGGACACCCCTCACGGGTGAGGAATATAGACTTATAAAAAGGAGATATTGAAAGCGCTCACATGCAAAAATATAACAATTGCTTTCAAATTACATTATTTGGCGCAACGTTTGATTGACTTCGACGACTTATGTCAATTCGTTTTTCCCTTTTAATTTTAAAACAATAAAAGTAAAAATAAAGTTCTCACGCACTGACAAACTGATGGCGGTCCGTGTGTACTAGTTAAGCACATATCACTTCGCCAATGTCATGTGTGTGGAATATTTTAATACATACCATTCGACAGCCAACTGACATTAATATTTTTTTTTCATTCCAACAAAACTGATATTGTATAATATGTGTCAAAAAGACTTACTTTTCATTCCAAACATCAAAATATTTCAATACAATGACAAAACATTTGACATTATTGTCAACCATACAAAATATTAAAATTTAAATTTGCCATAATCCGACTAATCGACAATATATCGTATATGTTGTCGATTCGGAATCCTTAATTTGTATGCACTTAATTTCGAAAGTTACAAATAGATACTTATACTTTAAAATATCTTAATACTACTACTACTTAACACTAGATACAGTCGTTAGCTAGGCATTTGCGACGCGCGTGTCCAATAATTCCCTCCATTCATATCTCACTAATCTATTATACATCTTCCACTGGAGGAAACTACGTGCTCTGATATTTCGTAGCTCAATCCAAGTTCTTGCCAAATCAATACTAAACTGCTTTAACATTCCTGTAATATGTGGCGTAATACCATTCAATATTAAATTTACGAAATATTATGTCTACAAGTGACATTACTATATTAACACTGATATTTCTCATTTATATTTTTTGTTACCTCCAATTTTGGAAGAACACTAAAATATATTTAATGAAATCACAATACAAATCCTTGCTATACTCAACCTTACTCTAACTAAATATGCTTGCTTTTTATCATACATAAATCTTCCTCTTAAATTACTGTATGTCTGTGTATTAGTGAAAATAAAATTAAAATCGATTTCTCATTTTTAAAGAATGATTGATTTTAAGATACATAAAAATTACATTCTTTGTTTTACTTTACTCTTTCTTCTACCGTAGAATTTATGGTATTTCATTTTAATTTCCATATTCTATCGTGTTGTGGAGCTGGGGCAGCATCTATCTGTAATGATTGTGGGTTCGTTTCTCAGTCGGAGAAATAAATTGATATTTAAATTATTTCCACGTCTTCGGTAGACGTGAAAATAAGTTTAAATAATACGGGAAAAAAACGTGAAACTACTTCTTATATGGTTTATATCGTTATTTCATATCTAATTTCAATAACAAAATTAAACTGATAAATAATGTATGCTTCAACTTTGATTCAAGATAACATTGCTAATATCATTTTCGTAGCGTCATAAAACACTTATGCAACATCATATTTCAAACTCCAGATACTCACAAAATATAATATTTATATTTCCAATGCGTTCCCTCGATGGATCACAATTTTATGATAAATAACTTTACGTGCGACTTGCAGTCTTGAAGGTTGTTGTTAATGTAATGTTACCTATTTTATTCATTAATTTGAATAATGTTTTTAAGTGCTCTTAATGTAATTTACATATATTTCATTGTATACTAGCAACCGGCTCGCGGCTTTGCCTGCTTGAATTACATGGTTATTCATTTAATACAGAATTAACCGAAAACTGTAATATAATGACTTCTAATATGATTTTTTGTTTCTTTATTGTAATTTCATTACATTATTGTAATTTCTATTAGATTTATTTCAAACTATGTAACTACTTGATATTTCTTTGAAGTTCAAGTCTTTCTTTATCTCTGTGTCGAATTAATTACGATTTAAACTTAACTGTTAAGAAGGTAACGTTCATCAACAATTCAATTTTGTTTACTCTGTAGTTTGTACCATGAACAATTAAAAAAATGCTTTAAAAATTTATATTTTTATCAAAAGTCATATATTCAAGATGTTTCTAATCTCATTCTTTGGCCGAGAATATATAATTATATTAATCGAAAACGACGTTTTACTAATTATAGCTTATACTGTTACAAATACAGATTTATTATAAGTATAGATATAGATTGCTATATTTTGAACATATAGGCTCACGCCTTGAGCCAAGATGAAATAAACTGTTTCAATTAGAGAAAGTTTTAAGTAAATCGTTTCAGTAGTTTCGGAGATAAGCGTGATCATACATATAAACAGACAGACAAAAAAAAAATTGCTTTCTATTATTCTTTTTAAGTGTCACTCCATCCATTTCAATCAAAAATATTAAATGACACACAAAATATTTTTACTGTTTTATTATATGTAGATATAAACTTACACCACCACCTTACGGCGTACTTACAACACCACCAGTACCAGGATGATCCTATTCTATGCCGGGATCACACGGTATATTGGTTATTCTCATTAGACAACGTAGATGAAGCCGCTGGCAAAAAACAGTAATTTTGTAAATTGTTTGCACTCTCATCTATTTTGCCAATTGCCTCGATGGTAGATTATCGGGAAACTTTAATCCTTTCGTTACTATTTTGTAAATCACTTTACGTTTCATACTATAAGGATCTAATATTCGTATTCCAATAAAATATATAAAATAAACTCTTGTATTGATACATAAAAGTTTTATCTTAAAAAGATCCACATTAGTTTCATTTTCCCTATTCTGGTATCAAGGCAAAAGCCCGGCGTTGAGTTCCGCCACTCAACACGCAATACTTCGAAAAATTCGAGGGAAAGTAAAGAACAGAGTCTCATAACATTAAGCCTACATTCTGCCTACTCTGCTATGTGCGAGGTACAGCGTGAACTAATTTTTTCCTCGTACGGCTGGGCAATGTAAACGAACAGAAATGTGATTTTACGATATTCCTAAATTTAATCCTAGAAGCGCGGCGTTGAGTTCTGCCACTCAACACGCAATGCCTCCAGAAATCGGCAGAAAGTGGGGAACGGAGTGTCAACACTAGGTTCCCTCTGCCTACCCTACTGTGTGCGGGATACAGCGTGAAGCTAATTTTATTTTTAATCCTAGAAAATATACATTAGTATATAATATGTATTTATTATATAAACGTTGTCTTTCAATCACTCAATCTATTAGTAAAACCAATTTTAAAATACGTAGCGTAGCTTAAAAATGACATTCATACAACATTCAGTATTAATTTTGTGTTATATAGGTATGTCAAATCGATATAGCTTGTACTTATATACTTAGAATGTCCACTGCATTTCTTTTTTTTTTAAAAAAAGTAAGACAATATACTCACTCTAACTCCATTCATTTTCTCACTTAAACTAAACATTAATATACTGTAATGAGTTTTAACCTAAATTTAACTTTCGTGAAAAATATGATTAAGTAAGACAGTAAAGTTGCGTCTTTTCCGTCGCTCTCAAACTTAACTCATTAACAAAATGTTTCCCTCTTATAATTTAGAAAGTAAAAATTCAAAGCTGAATAATTTAGCTAATTTAAGAAACAACACACACACTTCTCCGTAATCCGTAAATTTACCAATCAAAAAGTGTATATATAACATTATTATATCAGCATTACTTTATTTGATAACTTTAGGTATAGGATTTGTAAATTGGCAAGAGACTTTAGGTAAATATAAGTAAATTAATTAAATTTTTATTTTATCAATTAAAGTATATTATTAAAGTAACCATGACACATTTAATCTTATGACATATACAATCGGTGGATGTTCATTTAATGAATCCACATAAAATATTTCATATTTTCATTTGCTCACTTTGAAAACGAGGTAAAGCGCGGCGTTGAGTTCCGCCACCCAACAAGCAATGCCTAAAGAATTCAGCGGCAAGTGGGGAGCGGAAATGTCTTAATGTCTTGTCACTAGGTTCCCAGGTTCCCTCTGCCTACACTGTACAGCGTGAACTTGAAAGAAAGAAAAATCATTATCATTACATGTGAAAAAAATTGTTNATTATATAAGCTTTATATCCGTTATCCATCCAATGACCTTTATTTGATTAATGTATTTGGTAAAATGGGAAACAAATAAATCCTTACTGATTATTATAATAGATGCTGGCATGCCCGGGACTGTTTCGTTTTATCCGTTTACGTTGGGCTTTAGTTAATGGTATAGAGGTTTTAAAAAATTATTAGCGACCCGCCCGCGGTTTCACCCGTTTGTATTGTACGTTTAGTCATTTATTACACTGAATTGCAATAGTGTTTAATGTAAAAATTATTAAAATATTGGAAACACAATTTTAAGGATTTTTAATTGTTTTCCAAAAATGCGATTTATAGTATAAAAATGTACCTAACTTTAAGCATTGTTATTAAAGTCACTTCAGTAGTTATTGTACTTTAGTGCTATTTTTACTGTTCCGATTTCCAAAAGAAAAAAATAATACCTTTATTAATATCAAATCAAAATCAGCTTCACGCTGTATCCCGCACACAGCAGGGTGGCAGAGGTAACCTAGTGTAAAGACACTCTGTCCACTTTCCGCCGAGTTCTGGAGGCATTGCGTGTTGCAGAATTTACGTTGTAATAATAATATTTATACGTGTTTCATGATTTGAGTACATTTGTTAACATGATAGCACTGTCATTGAATTGGCTGCACCTATGAAACTTTCAGAGATTGTTCTATATTAATACTAATAGTTTTGAAAATTACTTTTAGAAAAAAACAATATTTTTTTTTCGTTGCAGCTCTTGAAAGATTTTTGATAAAATTTTGCTTACTTAAAAACGATTTTTGTTTGATTGTTATTTTCAAGATTCGTAAGTCGATAGTTTTCAAATATTACATTATGCAAAAGGTCTACTGTTAAGCTATATTGAAAAAAAAAATACGAGCGCAGACTTAACAGTCGTGCTGTGCCAATTTTCTTCAAGAATCCAATTTTTTCCAAAAAATCAGAATTTCTAAAATATCTGCCGAACCATTGAAAATCGGCCAACATACATGAAGGTGAAATAGATAGGTACTGAGGTCATCTAACCATAGACATTTGTCAATCCGTCGATCGCGTTACACCCTATATTTTGGCTATGAAAAATGAAAACTTGCTATTTTTTACGCTCTATTCCACACATAGCAGAGTAGGTAGAAGGAACCTGGGAACCTAGTGTTAAGGTACTCCGTTCCCCACTTTCCGGCAAATTCTTGAGATATGATTGCGTATTGAACTCGAACGTGTAAAGGAACTCAACGCCGCGCTTTGCCTCGTTACCAGAACAAAGAAATGAAAATATTAATTAATATTAGTATAGATGACTTCATTTAGAGTTATTACAAAAAACATAATTGTTATTTTAAGAGTTAGTGAATCAATTTATATAAACTAAATTTTAGTATTACCTTTACAATTCTTAGTTATTTAATTGTTATTTTTTATTATTATTTAATATTTAAATCAAGTTTATATATAGAATAATTAATAATAATGAAAGATAAAATAGTAAATATGAACAAACATAGAGTTATACCCACCCCGGGTGGTGTTAATTGGGACAGACAGTCACCCCCGTGCCGGACATTAAATGTCAGATGTAGACTCCATGCCGGATATAAGCTGTGCAACTATAGTTAGCGTTGCAGTCAATACTACCCAGTTTCAATATATTTTGTAAATACGTGTATGCGAAATATAGGTGAGGCCTTCGTGGCATAGTGGGACAACGTCTTACTGAATGCAGTGGTAGTGGTTTCGATCTGAATTTGGGGAAATGAATTATTTGCTTTTTTAACCCGCTTTAGCAAGCAAAGTGTGGCGTTGGCGTTTTGCTACTTCACTTCAAAATTCGGGCGAAGATTGGTGAACAGAGTGTCTTGACACTCTGTTCTCTCTCCCTGCCGTGTTGTTTGGCGAAAACATTAATTTAAAATAACAAACGTGACAAAAATGCAAACATGAAAAATGTTCTAAACACAAAGAAAAATCGTAAATTGTGTCATCTACATTACACTTAATTTGATCGCCAAATGCATCTGTCCAGGGCATGGATCAGTTTTATGGTAATACTTACACAATATATTTATATGTATGTATATACTTTTATTATTAGAAATAAAGCTGAAAAACTTTCAGAATTTATAAGTACATGTTACAAAAAAATCTTCTATATATATACTAAACGAATTCGAAACATTGGATGTTGAGTGACAGCACTAAATACCACGCTTTGTCTTGCAAAAACAGGGATATGAAAATAATTTTCACCGAGCGAGAATCGAACCTACAATCATCGCGCTAACAGTCAGACGCTGATATATTATCAAATAACGACATATACAGAAGTAGGTTTTTAAGCCTAAAATATTTAATTCCATTTATATTTTACGATGTTTTCAATCTGTGACCCCCATTTCACAGAACCTTTTCAAAAGGACCCTTATTTCACAATATTAAAGTAAAGTGCCTCTAGAGCGCAGGCTCGTCCCGATTACAAGGACTCGGTCCGCTATTATTGTTGGAAACAGATCCGCTAAATATTTAAATGCTTATATTAGATATATCGATATGTACCTACTACGAACGTATATACATATCAAATACAAATAATGGAAATTTAAAATAATAATAAGAATATATGTTCTTATTCGAAATGCGGAAAATAATTTAAGTATTTTATACATTATTATAAAAGATTAACACCAGAAAGATACAGATAGTATATAAGAATATTAAATAGAAATAAATTAACAAGAATTTGACAAATTTAAGCTTGCTTTACGAAATTAAGTGCATACGCCCGCACTTAATTTCGTATGAAATGTACTATAAATTTATAATGTTTTTTTTTCTATGACTTACTTACTATACATTATTACTTTTCGGACAATTTTTTTTGCATTAAAAGGGATCAATTCGCACTACATTTCATAACTGAAGGTCAATCTGAAGTACCCTATAGTTGTTATACAAAATTCAGCAAAAACTATGCACTCACTAATCTTTTGATTACGTTGACTTAGAAGCTTGATTTTTTCGTTGTTTAGAAGTTCGTTGACTTAGAAGCTTGATTGTACACTATTTTTATTTCCTTTTAACAAAATATAACATATCATATAAAAATAATGCTGGGAATAATCTTTAAATAAAGGACAATTCTACAATTATTTTAAGGGTCCGTACCTTAAAAGGAATAAACGGAACCTTAAGTCAGCTGTGCGTGAGGATACAATGGATAAGCCCAACCATTACATAGAGTTTGATAAATCCCACATCTTCGTTAGGAAGAACAGATATTCCTATATTATCTGCGAGGTTATTAAAACATCCTAATTTTAATAGAGAACAGGGTTAGAACCGTCAAGATACAATGAGTTCATGCTACAAGGATCCAGAGTACCACAAGTAAGCGAGGCAATTAGGAAATCAAGACGGAGTCAACTGACAGACGGATACCACCTCAGTCTACCCATGACGATGTTCGAAACGTCGGGATTCCAAAAATATATACTACTAAATATACTCGATTCATTCGTTAAGAGAGTTTCATTTAAAAGGTTACATAAATTTATTTTTCACAATTTTCTCTCCTTGATCTTCAAATTGACTCTTTAATATAAATAATTTTTCTGTATCGGAAAGCCCTGCAAATACAGCTCCACCTAACCATGTAACAGTGTAAGGTTCAGGTGAAGAAAGAATCGACACCGATTGATTCACTATATTTGTCATTTCGCATTCCAATCTCTCATTAAGACCAGGTATTAAAGACAATCCTCCACAAGGTACAATAGCATCATACAATTCTAATCTTAATTCATCATCACACTTCAAAGCTGCCATCACCGTGGCGTCTTGTAAAGACATAAATTCTGCACCTACTTCTTTCACTAAGTGCGGTTGAAAAAGCATCTCCGCAGCCATGAAAACTTCATTAGTAACATCTATTTCTTCTCCACTGGTTATTTTATATTTAACTTCGTATTTAGTTTTCGGCATAGCACAGTTTTGTGTAACGTAGCACTCTTTTTTAATATTTTCTATGTCCTCCGGTACTTTGACTGCTTGAAGCAGTTCTCTTTCTTGTAAACATTTTTCGATATATTCTGATATTTGTAATCCTCCTAACCCCGTATCGATTTCTGCATAGTTGACCATACCTCCTTCAAAGACAGGCATAATTTTTGTAGTACAATATCCAAAGTCGACGCACAGGCCCGTAGTAACGCCCGATCCGTACATAGCCAGAACGTTTTGAGATTGTATGCAAAGCGCGGGAGAGTTCAGTGTTTCAAAAAATATTTCGCAGCACTCGATTCTAAAACAAATTGTATTGAGTTTACTTTCTTTTAAAAAAAACTAAAATATTTAGTTCCATCATAGAGAACTTGAAAAATGGTTATTGTTCATTTTAACGCGTCGGTTATGGACTTAAATCTTAATAATATTTTTAAATTTCTTTAAAGATATTTCCTGAATTTCATCTCCGAGAACGAAAGACATTTAGATTAAATGTGATATCTTTAAATAGTGATGATATTTAGAATACACATTAGAATAATGTTATAATAGCAATTAAACTTAATAGCCAAGTTACTTTTCCTTTAACGTCGCAGCGGGCCCACAAGCCAAAATAACAGATCGATCTTCTGGAGCAACTTTTAATTCTTTGTAGAAAATATGATGCCAAATTCTTTCCATATTGTCCCAGTCTGAAATTTTACTATTCACAACCGGCTCTGAGAGATCTAAATCATCAGCATTTATTGCATCATCACCGATACAAACGTTATAATATTCACGTCCGTATGTACCGCGTAAATAATTTGGTCTTCCTACTAATGTTCTAAATATGGAAACGGGATGGTTATCGCACGAAAATCCGGCTTTGATACTGTAACTGCCGTTATCAATTACGACCACTGGCTTTTCGAATGCCATTCTTATATTTTGTTAAGAATATTATAGCTTTTAAGCAAACGTATATTACAATGAATATTCAAATGAGATATATTTGACAAGTTGTAACAATATAATAATTATTTATTATTGCACAGATAAACAACTTTATTAACTTTTTCATGAACAATATACGACATATTATACTTTAAATATACAGTATCTTAAATTAATTCCTTTACCGTCATAACGTCCGAAACAGTCAATGCAACGGAAATGTTGCAGTTATCAATTATTTTTTGTCCAAAAAATGGCTTATTGTGACTTATTTTGACGATATAAAACCTCACCTATTGTAGTCAAGTATCAAAAATAAAAATAATATATTTGTATCTGTCATTATAAATTAGACTATGTAAAATTATATTTAAATAAATTTTGGTTTTGTCAAGCGCTGTTTTTGAATTCATTTAAATGAATTAATTAATTATTATTTGCTTACAAACAGAATACACCGAGTTATGCTACAACAATGTCCACAAAGTGGACTAGGGGAACTCACCCGAAACGCAGATGCTGTCCGCGGGACAGAGCAAACACAGGTCAAGCAGTACAACCCACATTACAAGAAATGGAGAGATTTAAGAGCATATTCGTTCAAGACCTTTTGAGCAAGCTCAATTTGTTTGTCCGCAATGTCAAAGACAAGAACTGAAGGACGAAATCCAAATTAGCACCTATTTGTGCAATTCATGTCGCAGCTCGAGGACATCACAAATATTCACGGCTGCAAATTCAATGGATGCAGGACAAGTGCCGACTCAGCTGCAAGACTTGACAGACATTGAAGAGATGCTAATTGCTAGAGTCCATCCTATCCTACGAGTTTACCAGCTAAGTGGAATGGCGATGGCGCTGGACAATACACGTACTCAACGTTGAACAAGAGTCGCTGGCAAGAGTACTTCTGCAGCGTTTCGCGGATTTGCCCCTGATGTCGGTTCGTTGTGAAACAGTACCGGGTACCGCAAATTTCGAGTTCGTAGGCAGAAAGTATTGGAAGCATTGCGAAGCTGCGCGGGTCCGCGAGGCTGCTGGTACTACATAAATCTTACTAATTAGCGAAATACGTAAATATTACTGACGTACTGCGAAAAATTTACGACACGAAACTTGAAATTGGATAGTAATGACTTGCGAGTGGTATTTTTTTATTTTGGTTTTTTATATTGTTAGAAGTATATTTATGAGTGTTAAAATACTAGTCGTGGTTTATTCCCGCTCTCCCACAAGCAGCCGTGGCCGAACGGTCAAAGCGTCTGACTAGAAATCAGACTCCCTTCTGGGGAGCGTAGGTTCAAATACTACCGACTGCGTTAGTCAAATGAGTTTTGTTCTATTACTTCTATTATGAGTATGCTACAAAAATTTTAGAGGGAGCCAGATCAAGCCAGACCTTCCTTATGTTGTAAAACCCGAAAATTTCTCTGGGTAGAAATCGAACTGGCATCGGTAAGTATTATTAGGGAATATGAAATTTGTATGATGATTACTTTGGCGGTTGTTACATAAAGAAAGTGGGTAAAATATGTTTTCTTAGATTGTAAAGCTCAATTTTTTTATATTTTCTTGGAAATAATATTAGAAATAAGGTTATCCATAGCCAGACACTTAACATACTTTAAGCCTTTGCCAGACGCCTCAAATATGGAAATAATTGACAAGGGCCGTAAATAAGTAATTGTGTAGTTCAAGCCGCGAGCAGTTTTGTAGTATGTAATATGTATATGCAAATATCAAAAATAAATCAATTATCCAATTAAGATTTAATTGAATTATCCCTTGTGAAAAATTAATCTTAACTAGGTAAAGTTAACTTAAAGGTTAACTTTCATTTAATTATTTTTTTTTTTAACTTTAATTTAATTTAATAACTTTTTAATTTTTATTTATCAGCTTTACGCTGTATCCCGCACACAGCAGGGTAGGCAGTGGGAACCTAGTGTTAAGACACTCCGTTCCCCACTTTTTGCTAAATTCTGGAGGCATTGCGTGTTGAGGGGCAGAACTCAACGCCGCGTTTAACCTCGTCACCAGAGCGAAGAAATGAAAATATAAATTTAAGTAAATATTTCATCTCCTCGAGTGGGGATCGAACCCACAACCAGTCGATTTTGCAGTCACACCTCGTGCCGCTGCGCCACGACCAGCCTCACTTTAACTTTTTAATAAGCTCAATATTATAACTAAGTTGTGTAAGGAAGAAATTACATAAACTTTTGTAAGTTATTCCTTAAAGCACCTAGTAGTTATGTTAAGCTGGCATTACAGCTTAACCGGTTGCATAGAAGTTACATTAATACCAAGCAAGTCACTTACGAGTTTACTTAGAGTCGATGCGTTAGTAATTCGTTTATATTTTATATTCAAAAGTGCTTATAAAAGTTTATTCGAATAAAGAATATTTTGAATTTGAATTTGAATATTATAATATATTAGATTTCTTCGACTGCTCGCTTCGATCACCAACCCCGGACTTTCAATGATCAAAAAAAACAATTTCATGAACCTATTATTGTTTAGAGTATAATCTATACTAATATTATAAAGTATGTAGGTCAGTAGTGGCGCAGGGGCACAAAGTGTGACTGTAAAACCGACTGGTTGTGGGTTCGATCCCCACTCGAGGAGATGAAATATTTACTTACATTTATATTTGAATTTTCTTCGCTCTGGTGTCGAGGTAAAGCGCGGCGTTGAGTTCTGCCACTCAACACGCAATTTTCCACAATGCCAGAATTCGGCAGAAAGTGGGGAATAGTGTGTCTTGACACTGGGTTCCCACTGCCTACCCTGCTGTGTGCAGGATACAGCGTAAAGCTGATTTTAGGTAGTTAGGCTGTAAGTCGTCGCGTCGCGCGTGGTCTACGTGGGTGTCTGCGGGCAGCGGGCGATGGTAACTATTATCTACACTAATACTTTATAGCGCGTTAATTTGACAATTAAAGCCCGAACATTGTTTGCATTGTAGCGTATACTTTAAAAAAGGCTACCACGATGATCCAAGATATTTTTATATAATAGATCATAACATATTTATATATGAGTTATGCCATCGTGGCACAGTGGCACAAACGTGTGCTTGAAAATGTGATGATTGTAGGTTCATCTCGCACTCGTGGCACTTTTTTATGTTCATGTTCTCGTTCTTGTAACAAGGCAATGCGCGGCAATGAATTCCGAGACTCAACACGCAATGTCTTGAAATTTCGCCGGATAGTGGAGAACAAAATTTCTGAACATTTAACACAAGATTTCCTCCGCCTACCCTGCTTCATTATATCCATAGAGTGAAACTTAAAAAAATACCTAATGTCTATTTTTATTCACTTTATTACGAGTTTGGTGAGGTAAGCAAGAATAATTTGCAATCAAAAAGAAAAATATTATACTTTTTTGAACACGTATAAAATTTTTAATCTTGGACCGGACTCTGCGCCTCTTGGAGACCGTCCAAGGCAAGTTATACGTAAAATAATAACATTTTTCAAACAAACTTTTAACGCAATTCAATGTGTGAGTTTATAATATATGCTGACATTCTCAATTACCTATAGTTTATTAAATAAATATATTGGATATTTTATATTTTAGAAAATATTTGTCAATAAACGGCACTTATATTTCCTTTTTCCCTTAATGGTGGTGACCTCTGACCATTAAATATTTAAAATGTTACCCCGCTCTTTTATATACCATTGTGGGTTTAGGTAATTTAATAAAATAAAATGGTCTGCATAAATATGTTCTCAAAGTTTTGAATTTAACAGCCAATTTTAAAATAAAATATTAGTACATATTGGCCGTTGCAGCGGCACAGCGTCTGCGATGTAAATGCGACGGTTGTGGGTTCAAATTCGACCCGGAGGAGTGATTTTTTTTCATTTTCTGTGTGTAGGGAACGCAGTATCTCAGGTTATGGAAAACTTTATTCACTCAAAACGAATAATGTTTGCTTATATTGAGCGTAAATACTAATAAATAACTACTTAAAGTTATCTTAAATAAACAATTTCTAGTGGCCGCGTGTTACAAATTATTAAATGTTATTTTAATAAATAAATAAATATTCATTAAGCAAGGAGTATACATATAATTTGAGATTTTTCTTAAATTCTTTTACTGTTGTACACGTTTTTATACTATAACATGTCATGTTATTAAATAGTTGAACACCCTCATACATAATATTTTTAATTCTGTGGCAGGTAGTTCTTGGCTTTCTTGTTTCAATTTTGTTTTTATATATCATTGTATGTTTATAAGTTTAGATTGAAAATTTTAAGCTCGAATGTAGCTTACCGCACGTAATTTAACTAAGTTACATGTTGCATACGTATATAATTGTTTTACATTTAAATAGCTTGGTTTCTTTATAAAGAATTAATAACCACCTAGTAATTAGTTATGTTAAGCTTAACTACAAATAAATTTGTAAATAAATTTCGTGGTAATGTATTTGTAAAAATATCGTAATTAAATAAGATTTTTAATAATTTATTTACAGCAGCCTGGAGCGGTTTAAGATTTGTTTCAGCGGCACATCCCCATATTTCTATAGGATACTTCAAATGAGATTTAACTATAGAGTTGTAGATGGTCATTCGAACTTCACGAGGTGTACAGCCTACTGCCCTGAAAGCTCCTGTGTTGATGATACTTTGGATTTGACGTGGTCGATAGGCACTCGCCAATCTAGTTTGTCGTCTAGGTGCAACCCTAAATAAATTTCCTGGTGTGAGCGATGTATTGATATGTTATTTAAAGTTAAAGGTGTATAATTTGGTATTTTTATTTATTTTTTGCACAGAAAATCATATAGCTTGTCTTTTTAATATTTATTGTCAACAGATTGCTTTGACACCAGATGTTAAATTTAAATAGATCGGTCTGTGCTTGATTTTGCTTTAGGTTGTGTCCGAAATAGAACAAGCAGGTATCTTAACACTGGATTCCCTCTGCCTAATCTTTCTTTATGCGGAATACTGCGTGAAGCTAAAATTAATCAGTTTCACGCTGTATCCCGCACACAGCAGGGTAGGCAGAGGGAACCTAATGTTAAGACACTCCGTTCTCCACTTTCTGCCGAATTCTGGAGGCATTGCGTGTTGATTGGCAGAACTCAACGCCGCGCTTTGCCTCGACACTTTTGCACACACACAGCGCGAAGAAATGGAAATATAAATTTAAACAAATATTTCATCTCCTCGAGTGGGGATCGAACCCACAATCAGTCGGTTTTACAGTCACACTTTGTGCCACTGCGCCACGACTGGCCTCACCTAAAATCTTTAGCTAAAATTAAATGAATATATATTTTTGTTCTCAAATATATTTTATATTCAATATTTTCAGTTCATTACCTGTGCAGTAACAGCCGACTTAACGTAGCTGGTCCAGCAAAGACTGTTTTGCCTGCAAGTTACAGTGCCTCTACTCAATTTGCATAATTAACTTCAGGTTTGTCTATCCTGTGTTTTGACCCAGTTGCAAGAAAATGTAAACAGTTGTTTAATATATTATATAGTATAATATATAAAAAATCAGCTTCACGCTGTATCCCGCACACTGCAAGGTAGGCAGAGGGACCCTAGTGTTGAGACATTCCGTTCCCCACTTTTTGCTGAATTCTGGAGGCATTGCGTGTTGAGTGGCAGAACTCAACGCCGCATATATAGTATAATATATAAATTATGCTTATTGACCTAATCGTAAGAAAAATGTTTAATTATTAAGAATATGAAATCTTTATCTTTACTGGTAGTAGTAATTTAGTAATATAAAACAAATCAATAAATGTGTACTAAAATCTTTTTTATTATGCTACTAATTTAATATAATTTGGTGTTATAATTTCTATTAAATCTTTTAGATCGGCCTTCACTAATAGCCAGCGATTTTGGCAGGCTTATAAAGTCCAAGTCAAATAATTTTATTCGATACTAGTGGTCCTCGTTTTCCCTATACAATTATTTATTTTCTCACATTAAATATTGTATTAGAATTACTTTTGTGCTCTCATAACGTTATCATTTAAAGACAGTATTTATATATATTGATAGCTAAAGCTTCAGTATATTAAAAAAAATACTTATTTTGTAGCAAAATTGTCGCATGCAATATTAACACTTTAAAACAAAAAATGTTAAGCAACGTTTCCCAAAATACAATACTAAAAACTGCATTTAAATCGGTTGAGCCGTTTTTTTTAATGGAAAAAGACAAGGAAAACGAGCGAATGGGTTTTCTGATGTTAAGTGATTACCGCCGCCCACGACCCGGCGTAACACCAGGGGAACTACAGGTGCGTTGCCTTTAAGGTGGAAATAGATAGTACTGAGGTAGTATCGACCTGGAAACACTTCCGAAGGTATGCCATTCTACAGTAGCATAGCGCCTGGAAGGAAGTTCCTACGAAATATGTTTATTTTTTCCTTAAAGTGAGTTTTGTATAATAAATAACCATTTTTAATACTATGGTTTCTTTTTTAATTCATGAAAACTTTGAGCTCAGGTAGAGGCAAAAAAATGTATTAAATAAAAATAATTAAAAAAAATAGTCTAAAAGCTTATATTTTTAAGCAACTTTTGAGACGAACGTTTTTTTTTAAATCTAACATGATTTAAAAAAAACGTCCAAAATCGACCCTCCCTCCTGTACGGGCATGTGGAGCGAGATAGTTGTCGGGGTCCCACCTTCGAAATTGGCTAGACGACGGAAACTTAAGTCCTCCCTTACGAACACAACGACCCCGGCATGTGGCATAAAGATATTTCTATTTTGTAGCCGGGGTGTTGAAGATAGGCTAGGGCAAAAATAATAAAGACAATTGTGCCGTTTTAAGATGGTGGTGGTCGACATTCGGGTTGGAATGATGAGACCACTGATGTAATAAAAGTCCACGTTAAGCGTGGCAGGGGTTACCGTAGACCGAACGCCTCGTTTGCCTTGTCTGTTGCGCATTACTGTTTCCTTCTTAGAATTCAAAGGGCGGCCTGAGTATGAGGACTCAGGGATGCATACTCCAACACCGGAGGTGCTGGTACCCTTCTAAGGAAGTATATCTCTTGGTGCCACTGTCATATTTCCGGAAGGAATGGGGTTTGAGCACCGGATCCCGGCATTAACTGATGCGAAACGCAGTGGCATAAGACCACTATTCAACACCGGTGTTAATTGCGTGTTTATTGAGTACAGTTGAGTGGTGGAACCCAACATCACGCATGGTCCACGCTTTGGTGAAATGTAGTGTGAAAATAAAAATAATTGAAATACAAATAATTTTGGAAGGATCGAGTTCATAATCATCGCTTTAACGTTCATACAGTTTCCCAATGCACTGATATGGATTCAAACAGATTATTAAAAAAATAACTACGATTCAATACGGCGGACTACAAAATAACGATTTTATTGGGAGGGTGCAAAGTAGTAGGTCGGGATTTCATAATCGCTCGCAGCGCTCATGGTGGCCAAAAGTAGAAAAAATGTGGGCTTTGTCAACTGTTAATGTCAAAGCAAAATGTTCGAGTTATAGTTTTATTAAGTAAAGAAAATGAGAAAATCTACAATGCAAGAAATACATTTACATGTAATTTACATGTAAAGATATATTTATAGCCAGGTATGTGATGATGAAGTATAAACGGAAAAAGACAACTCAATTATTTACATTAAAAAGGACAAAAAAATTAAGAACAAAATACGTAACACCCCTCAAAAACACACACACACAATTATTATTAAAACCATCAGCAACGATATTGTTTTAGCTGATAAAGGTTTTCCAGTTATAAGAACAGTTATAGATCGAAGTGGAAAATAGGTGAAGATTGTTATGCCCAGAAGAAACACAAAAAACATATAATATTGATAGTGTAAGAATTTATGTCGAAAGGATAATGCAAAGATGAATGATTAAGTCGAGAATTGTATAAAAAAATGGTATATTCCAAATTCTGAATAAAATTTCCGAAAATTATTTAACTGCATTGATTTCAAAACATTGTACATATCTTCTGTATATTGGTAAATTTACAGGCCCCATATTTAAAAAAAGATCTTTAGATTTGTAAATATTTCTTTATTCAGTTACATTTACAAATTAAACATTTAAATAATTGGTTAATAATAAGCATTATTAATTTGCAAATTGTAATAATAATAAAATAATTTCTATGACTTATTTTCTTTGTATGGTCAAAGTGTAACAGTATGTACCTTGGGTATATGTAAAAAATAAATAAATAAATAAAATAAAATATGTATGGCAATACACATAAATAACATAGTTAATTATGAATAATACACACTATGTATTTTTAATACCAAATTAATCGAGACGAGTTCGTGTATTGTCGTCCCGAGTGTCGCGACCATCGTTCTGTCTATATAGTGGGTGTAGTGGTTGGAAGGCAGCGGTCGAGTCGAACTCTAAAGTACTACGGTACAAATAAATATGATGCACATAAAGACTCGTACCAAATGTATAATAAATATAATATGATAATTCGAAGCCTATGATGGCACGATCTTTTAGGATCGAATTTCTTATAAAGGCAATATATGTGTAGGGGCGACACATATTGTGGATCCAAGTGATCTTTGACCAATATTATGATATTGAATGTTGCTTGACGTCGCGGAAGCTGACGTGATGGGCTTATGCGAACTGTTATAGCGACATTAACTATGTCGTGGCTGATGCCGTCTCGCAGTACGCTCGCGATACGTAAGCTGTGCTTGTATGGCGTTGGTCGTTGACATATTATATACCACTTGACTTGGTATACGAGTAGTAGGTGTGTGTTGCTATTTTATGTCCCAGCTCCGGTGTATGTAGTAGTGTCCGCCTGTTCATTCAGGTGTGTGGTGCTATTTTGTGTCCTGGAACTCTGGTGTATGTAGTAGTGTCCACCTACGGTGCGAGACACGATTGTGGGGTGTGTGCTGTGCGTTTATTTAACATATCGGCCGCCTTGCGGTAGTGCGTTCGTTCCAACGACTTATATTGATCTCACAAATCAATCAACATCACGAATCACCATTCTAATACAATCTTAATATAAACAAGCGTAACAAGTACCTTCGGAAAGATCAATCACACACAAACGTCTCGGAGGGTTCAACGATGATTGTAAAGCTGCGGTCTGGTCGGAACTCACGGTGTAGGGGCGGTGCCCGTACTCTTTCTTCCTTTTATTACAACTAGTTCGCAGTTATAGTGGAGAGGAAGATAGGACGCGCTGTTGGCTTTTCCTCGGACGAGCTTCGAGTTATGACAATGTCATATTGTCGAGTTTCCAGTTATCTAAATAACTGACACAAGAACAACTTCTGATGGCAAATATCTTAAAGCGATACCTTCTAATGGCATAATATAAAATTCTTAATACTGTTACCTCTGAATCTCTAAAAGATTTTGGGTTCTTCACGATCACAACTATAAACGGTTCTAACCACTGGGCACATCACGAGCCAAGGCATTATTTATTAAATAATATTTTCAAAGGAGTTTGGGATATCAGTTACAAAAGCTACAACACATTACTGAAATCATTTTTAGTAAAATAACGTTTCAATTGACTAGTATTGATATTATTATAATCATTTGCACAAATACTTTCTAAAAACGATAATTTGCAATAATGTATAATATAAAGTAAAATCTTAACAAAATGAAAACGTCAGAGCCAACAAATTTGCTTACGCTGGGTGACGGTGTAGTCATGCACGGAGCCAATAGGCATTTTTAAAATTTTGCTGTTGTATACAATTTATTTAAATTTCCATAAATTTAATATTTTTCGATGATAAATAAATTTCAAATAGATTTTTGGTATACATTTATTAATAAAGAGTAAAAGCAATTTGCATCGTTTTAAAATGGATAAAACGATTTTTATAAATTGAGTAATGTTGTCAATTTAATTCTGGGAGTTTCATACACCGAGTGCCGCCGGCATCAAATAATGGTACTTATGTAACACTCGCTCGAAGTGGTGAGTCTGTTTTCTCCCATATTCTATAATCTGTTCTTTCAAAAATATATCTATAATTTCTTTTGTAAAAACTAATAGCTTTAGGCCAACACAATAACATGGTTAAGAAATTAGAATAATATATTTTTTATATATTTTTGTGCCCTTTTTATGTTTGTAATTTTAAATTGTTAAATTAAATGGCTTTTCGTAGTATTCCGCACACCCCAGGGTAGACAGGAAGAGGGAGTCTAGTGTCAAGACACTTTGTTCCCCATTTCCCGTCAAAATCTGGAAGCATTGTGTGTTGAGTGGCGGAACTCAACGCCGGGCTTTGCTTCAACAACAGCGGGAAATAATGAAAATATAAAAAAAATCATTGCCTCGAGTAGGAATCGAATCCACAACCTGTCGCGTTACAGTCACATTGTTGTGCCCTTGCACTGTAGATGATTTCAGATTATAAATTTATAAAGTTTTATTTCCTATAAATTATTGCCCTGAAATCTTTCTTTACATCTAAATGAAATAAAAATTAAATTACATTAACAAACATTATGTTGAAAATAATCCAGTACTTTTCATACCTTTTTCACTTTATTTCAACGTGTTACTGTAGTGGATGGGCAACAATTGTAGGCTGACTACAGCGAGGTACCTGAAATGTTTCAATAATAAAAGGCCGTGACCCCACTTTACCTAAATACAAAAGCTCAGCGTCTACCGCCTCGTGCCTATTGTAAAGCGAGATTAATTTTTAAAAGTACATCATTACGCGACAGAAATTAAATAAATATATTTTTTTAAATTTATAATTTTTGTTAAATATGTCAATGAAATAACTTGTTTTGTTATTAAAGTTATATTTATAATTATGTAATATAAGATGAACTACTTAAAATGTATAGTTAAAGTACAAATATTCTATTGTGATGATATCAAGTACCTACTTCAGAATTAATATATGTAATACCTCTATTTATTTTCCCTTTCAGCCTGTATCCCTCATATAGAAGGATAGGCAAAGGGAACCTAGTGTTAAGACATTCCTTTCCCCCCTTTCCGGCGAATTTTATAGACATTACGTGTTGAGTGGCGGAACTCAACGCCGCACGTTTGCCTCGACGCCAGAGCTAAAAAATGAAATTATTAAATATTTACCATACCCTTGAGTGAGAATCGTACCTACAACCTGAAGCGGTTAAAGTCACACACTTGTGCCCATTTGCCACGACTGGCTTTAGAATAACCGCATCCACGAAATGTCTAAAATGGAGATATTAATTTTACTTCAAAAAATATATTTTAAAATCATTTCACTGTACAATAACACAGTTTGGTGATCTCAAGACGCCATTGGTGTCCTTGTTAGATTAGTCTTGATACAAAGTTTGGAGTTAGATTTGAATAACTTGCTATAAGTTCTTTCTGTATATCCTCTAATAGCCAATAATGTTTTTTTAGCCGGCCATCGGCCAGGAGTCTCGGGTTCGAGTCCCGCTATGCTTTCTAAATAAGTAGCCAATAATTATTTGTAATATCTAAGCACAAACGATTTTAAATTGAATTCTCATTGAAATACGGTTTCCAGTGTTTTTCTAACGTAGGTAGTAGTATTGTGTGAAAAATCATTATGCAATTGAGGGCTAGAGAGTGAGAGCCTCTTCGAGGGTTGCACGCGCTAGCACTCAATAGCAAATAGTTGCCTAAATTATGATAACTAAGTATATAAGTTACGTAAAATAATAAAAAAAAAACATTAAATAAACTTTAAAACAAAATTATAATCTATTCAAAGAAACCTCACTTGACAAGGTTCGTCGATTTTAATTAATTTTATTTTGTCAATATGGCGTCTGATAAATGTCCTTAGTGACACTCGTAAGAGAAAACAAAATTGGATGTGGCTGTGACATGGACACGGCCGTGTGTGTACGGGAATACGTTTATGTAAGGAGTTATATTTTTTAAATAATGATATAAATAACCAATCTTTTATAAACAATCGATAGATTTTGACGATAGCTGATGAAAATTAAATTAAAAATGTTATACCATTTTCAAATCGCGATATTCCGCAACATAACCTCAAAATGGCGTCGCGTCATCTTCTACTGCGTTTCATAGTTTTCGTTTATTGTAATGAATTCTTTGATTCTTTAGCTATCCAGTGGTATAGTTTTATTCTGAATGTAGAATCCAAACTAAAGACCAAACTGTATTCTACGATTTTGTTATCATTAGGTTTTTTGGATTTTCAATTTATAGACATTAAAAGTGTCCGAATCGTTTTGCTTTGTTTTCTTAATTGCTTAATAGTATCAAATTAAGTCAAAAGTAGTAAAAATTTATTAGTATATGGTATCTTGTAGAATATATACAAGTACATTTGGCTATAACTGTAATTTAATAAGGCTTGTAATTGTAACACGTGAGACAAGGAATAAAGGTAAGGAAGGATATTTCAAATACTTATTTAGAAAACGTATAAAAATTTGAACGCAGCGGGACTCGAACCCGCGCCTCCTGGAAACCGACCAGGCGCTCTGACCATGAACGCATGGCTTAATTATACGTTTTCCAAATAAGTATTTTTCTTTCCTAAGTGTGGAATAACACTTTAAAAATGTTTAAAAAAAAAGGATATTTCATTTACAAACATTACTGTAATTTTTGTATATTATACCAATTATTTCAGAAATAGCCGCTGTATTAATTTGACTCAATGGTAAATCCCTTAAAGTTATACTAAAGGTATAAGAGAATTCTTGTAATATACACGCAAGAGATGCTTTGTGGGCTTATCAATTATAAATTACATTTCAGAGCTGTAACAGTAGTGTATAGTAATAACATTAGAATACTAATATTTGAGACCCATCGTAACGCGACCGATTATGGGTTCGATTCCTACTCGAGAAAATGAAATATTTAATATTTTCGATTCTGTGCTCTACAAGGCAAAGCGCGTCGTTGATTTCCGCCACTCAACACACAACGCAACCAGAATTCGGCGGAAAGCAAGGAACGGAAGACGTCTGCCGTAATCGTCTGACCAGATTTGAGAAAATACGACACTAGTCGACCAAACGCTTAAAAGTAACTTTTCTTGGGTCAATTTTTGGGGACGAATTTTGCTGGTTGTCAGGGTCCAGCTATTGCGAGAAGCACTTCCAGTTATCATAGAGAATTTTTTTATCACAGATAATGATTCGATTTAAAAACCTGTGTGTGATCGGATAACTGATTGACGCCAACCAAAAAAACTCAAATGAAATAGCGGTTAGCGAAACACAAATACATGTGCAAAAAGCTGTATAAATTTGAATTTGGAATTCCTAACCAAAGAGGAGAAATTTGTAATTAAAGTGGCCAGTACGACAAAACGCCAATTACATATCTATTGACCTAATACAATTCGAGGCCAGCCAAAGGACTGTAGACGTGACATATCGTGGGTTCTATTCCCACTCGAGGAAATGAAATGTATAAATTTTTCATTTCGTCGCTCTGGCGTTGAGGCAAAGCGCGGCGTTGAGTTCTGCAACTTAACACACAACGCCTCCAGAATTTGGCGTGGGGAGTAGACTAGTGTCTTAACACTAGGCTCTCTCTGCCTAACCTGATATATACTGGATACAGCGCGAAATTGTATATAATAAGAGATTGTTACCCTAGCAAGTTATATATTTGCAAATTTAGCTACGTTTCCTTTTTGAAAATGACACAATACATTTCTATGTGTGACGACAAAAATATATTGCTATTGTAAGCACGATAATAACATAACGAAAGCATGCATTGTTTTAGAAAACGGGAAACAAAATACAAACGACAATTTAGTTAAATTATTAATTTTGTTTAAATTATTTATTTTGTTTAGATTATTAATTTTATTTAAATTATTAATTTTATTTAAATTATTAATTTTATTTAAATTATTAATTTTATTTAAATTATTAATTTTATTTAAAGTATTAATTTTATTTAAATTATTAATTTTATGTTAAAGAAAATATCGCTGTTGCAGGCAATAATCCTAATGCACACTTTGGTATCCTATAAATGTTTCAATGGATTGGCAGTAATTTTTATTTATTGTACAACATACGAACTGTTTCTTGATTTTATAATATTACTCTATTTCACCTTTTTTTTTCATTCATTTTCATCAAAAGAAAATTGAAGTCTTCTTTAATGAGATTGTTTATTTTTAAAGTTGCATATAAGTGAAAATTAATACATTAGATTACGACTGTACAGTACAATATTATCACCTATAATTCTAAATTATATATTTTAAATATACATAATATAATGTCTGTGAATATTTAATTAACTAAATAGCATAAGTATAGTAGAAAAGTTTTTTAATTTCTATCCGAGGGTAATTTAAATTCCAAAATAATATAAATAAAAAATAGTTTATATTTTTATTTACGCATCCAAGCTGAGAGTATCAATTATTGGAATTCATCAACGACGACAATCACTGCTTTATATCTTACTTATTCATAATTTTCGTATGTGAAATATTGTAAAGTGCCAACGATTAAAAGAGCCCAATTACGTTCCGAATAAACATCAGCTTAATTAATTATCGGCCAGTTCATTCAGTCATTCATACGTTCAATAAACCTTGAATGAAAGAACAAAAGAAAATTATATATAAAAAAAAAATCAGCTTCACGCTGTATTCCGCACACAGCAGGGTAGGCAGAGGGAACCTAGTGTTAAGACACACCGTTCACCACTTTCTGCCGAATTCTGGAGGCATTGCGTGTTGAGGGGCAGAACTCAACGCCGCGCTTAACCTCGACACCAGAGCGAAGAAATGGAAATATAAATTTAAGTAAATATTTCATCTCCTCGAGTGGGGATCGAACCCACAACCAGTCGGTTTTACAGTCACACCTCGTGCCGCTGCGCCACGACCGGCCTCAAAATATGTAGATAACATATTCTTTTACTTTATGAACATAAAGAAAATTATATTTATGTTCATAAAGTAAAAGAATATGTTATCTACATATTTTTATATCATTCCTCAGATTAATAACTTATTAGAGGATATTAGTTACATCAAGATAATTGAAAAAAAAACTGGTTATCTGTAAAGTCGGTTACGTACGAACAATAATTTTACGAAATAACATCGTAATATTAGTGATAAATTGCATAGTTTTATAGATTATCACTAAATTATTGGTTTTTTATAATACACAGAAGGAGTTCATTAAAAATTACAAATTTTTCGTTAAATTTACATTTATGTGCTCTCGTTAATTCAAAAATAATATTACCTAAATTATTCCCGACGATCCAATTACTGTCTCAAACGCCCAATACATAGGCAGGACTCACTCCTCAGTCTCACGTCACAATCTCCGCCGCCGTAAGAGGCGGCGAGGCGAGTCCTATCTCACGGCACGTCCGCGACGGCGCCCAACGGTCGAAATCCCCAATGATTAGCATACGCAGGATATTCCACTGCGATCGCCAGCCCTTCACGAGCGTCCATCAAAGCTTGTACTTTTTCCTTGTACGTCTGGTAACGCTGTCCATCCCAGGTCAACAGCAATAAAGCCAAGTCGAGACAAAAAATACTTAAATTATACACATTAATTACAAGTAACGCCCCTACGCCACAAGCGACACGTTGAGGCCAGTTGTGGCGCAGGGGCACAAGTGTGTGAGTATAGACACCTCGAGGAAATTAAATATTTATTTAAATGTATTATAAATTTTCGTTTCTTCGCTCTGGTGTTGAGTTCCGCCTCTCAAAACGCTTTGCCTCCAGAATTAGGCGAAAAATACGCGGGATACAGCGTGAAGCTGATTTATTTTTTGATTACAAATAATACCTATTGGTTAGGTTCGGCTCAGGCGGAACGAAACAATTATTAATTCATCGATTTATAAGATCTTTATGCTTTATATTTTAACAATGTATAAAAACATGTTTATATGTGTTCTAGCTGTATTAAACTGTTATTTATTTAGTGAACTGAATAGCTTTCGTGTTGTTTACGAGTTTTTTTTTTACAGTTCTCTAATAATGACTTTTAATTTGATTTTGTTTTAATACTTTAGGTACACTACAGTATCGTAATTTGGAAATTATGGATAAGGATTTATGATTGTTTTTAAAATAAAGGGTTCATGTTGTATTTTATATTAACATTACAAAGGATTTTTGAAAGAAGACCATTAGTATCTGTGTTGGAAAACCGGGATACGTCATTTATAACACACTATTCATATATTTTGGTAATAAAAAAATACCTCTTGCTAGTTGTCATATCCACAATATTCCATTTAAATAATTTCAGGAAGCACTCTTTACAACGACACTTACATATTTCAGCGTGTTCGATGCAATACAGTGTAAATTTATAACATTGTTTCAGTAAATTTCTGACTTTTATGAACTTAAATTGAAGTTTTATTTTAAAGTACTTAATATATTTTTTTTTTCAGCTTCACTCTGTATCCCGCATGAAGCAGGGTAGACACAGCGTTGCCTCGACACCACAGTGAAGAAATAAAAATATTCAATATTTCATTTCTTAGAGTGGGACTCGAACCCACAACCTGTCGCGTATACAAGTTTGTGCCCCTGCGCCACGACTGGCCTCTTTATTAAATATTATTCTATATAATTTAATATATAGTTTAAATTTTATTGTATAACATACAAATAATTATAAAAGAAAACGTAAAGTTTTCTTTGATATCTTTGAAAAACAAACATAGTAGTTATACGTTTTAAAATAAGAAAAAAATCGCCCACTATTCACTATAGGTGTTGGCTTCCATCCAAAATCGTCATCTCAATGAACGAAGAAAGACTTGCTGACTGTAGCTGACATCTTGACATTAATATCAAGATATCAAGTAGTGCCATCTCTATAAATACTGCTTCTGTTGTTCTTTTTGAATTCATATCAATAAGTATTAAAGTAACGTAATGATAATTTGAAAGAAATATTTAAATTTATTTTTCAACATCTCGCTGTTTAACTAATGGAACAAGCTCGACTATATTATTTTAACGAATGTATCTTTTATCTGCCTTAAGCAGATATTGTATAAATATAGAGATATATGTATGTAATAACATAAGTCTAATTTTAGGTAATATCTACAGAAAAAAATTAAAAGAAATGTAAAAATAACAAAAGGTACGGACCATAAGTCTGTAGTGTAAGTAAGAATTAAAATAAAAAAAAAACGAATGTATCCAATGACACTCGCGCCCTTAATACAAATCCAACAACATATCTTTTATCAAAATTGGTTTACTGGCTTAATAGTTACAAGAAAACAAACGAACGGACATACATACATACATGCGTTACAAATCTAACCCTCCTTTTGGACTTCACACAGTCAAGTAAAAACAATCAATTGCACTTTCCGCCTGAATTTGAGATATTGTATGTTGAGTGGCGGAACTCAACGCTGCACTTTGCGAAGAAAGTAGTATAGAGTAAATAAACCGTAAAATAGTGTAGAGTTCTACCAGTCATTATAATACAATGCCTCGAATTCGCATTCAGCGGACAGTGTTGAACAGAAGTCTATACAGCTTGATGGCAAAAAAATATAAATATACATATCTTAGCCCTCACCAGTATAATTATATATACACAGTTCGGAACATTAGTTTATACTGTAATACTGTCAAAATGACACATAATACCTTGGTCAGCTTCACGCTGTATCCCGCACACTGCAGGGTAGGCAGAGGGAACCTAGTGTTAAGACACTCCGTTCCCCACTTTCTGCCGAATTCTGGAACCATTGCGTATTGAGTGGCAGAACTCAACGCCGACCTTAGTTTATTTTATTGTAAACATATAAGTGTAAGCGTAAGTGTAAGCGATTATTTTATCAGCTAATCAGCTGATTAATTTATATATATATATATANTTCTACACATTTAATGTTGTGTACATTGCATTTTATGCTGTGTGATCTCTGCCTAGAATAGGATCTCCCTAGTAGTAGTAGTAAGTTGTATTAGTAGTAGTAAATTTATAATATTAGTAGGATTATAGGTTTGTTTTCTCGTTACTTATGTCCAGTAACATGCAGAATTGGAATAATGAAATAGAGTTACAGCCACTGTTCACTATTGGTTTAAGATATTATCATTTAAAAAATATTAAAAAATATGTATCTTGGAGCTTATACAGTAAGCCTATTGCAACATAAACTGTAGACAACATTTTAAATTGAAGTACAGACGTAACCGCAGCCAATTTAAATATACAAAATTGAAATACACTAACTAAAATTGATTTAGGTAAAATAAATAGTCCTATTATTCTGCTAAATGAAGATGCATAAATTATACAAAATATCTCAAGAGAGTACGGTAATATATGAAAGTCTATACTACTAGATATTTTTCAAGAAATTCCTTCTTCATTTCCAAGAATTATGATAAAATACTGAGTTAAAGTAATTTTATTTATATTACATTAAATTCCTTTGTAGCGAAAGTGTGCAATAGTTAAAATATCTTACTGAGTTTCATATTTGCAATGCAATGGCTTCATTCAATTTATTTTCTTAGGAACAATTATCGTGTTATTCGATGTTACAAAACAAAATTGAAATGCTTAAATTGCAAAGTGGGAAGTTGTTTTGCGTTGTGCTATTAACTTGTAATTTTATTCTTGAGATAATTACACTCCTATTGTGAAGTAGAACTTGTGCCACACAGTAGTTGCAGATTCGATACCTGTTAGGTTAAATATTAGTATTTTCTTTAAATATAGTGCAACATACCTCTTTTCGACTTGTAACCTTATTATATCACTATATTCTCTTTCTAGTTTCACGACATATCCCGCACACGCAGGCTTAGACTAAGGGAACCTGGTGACCTAGTGTTCACTCTGTTCCCATAAAGAAACTTCCGTTCCCCACTTTCCTCTGAATTCCGGAGGCGTTGCGTTTTGAGTGCCGGAACTTAACGGCATGCTTTACCTCGACAACAGAGTAAAGAAATAAAAATATTAAATATTTCATTTTCTCTAATGGGAATCGAACCCACAACCTGTCGCGTTTGCAGTCTCACAAGTGTGCCTCTGTACCACGACTGGCCTCTACACGAAACAAGTAATAATTGTCATATTTTATTATACAGCATACAACGTAACAGCGTACATGTGTTTGAATTGTTCCAAATGGTGTATTGGTTACGCAATACCGCGTCATGTGAAATGAGGCCACAATGAACTTATGGACTGCTACAAACCATCCCATATAAACGATAGCTATTTAACCAATCTGTTACAGATATTTATTATCCTTTTATATTGATAGAAATACCACAGTAAATTCTAACAATTGTATTGAGAATGAAGGGTTAGAGCCTTGGTTAATGGTGGCCTAAGGGAATGATGTACCTTTTTGTGTAGTTTGTATACAAAATTATATCAATATTGAAGCATATAACAATATAGTATATCTCTCATTGGCTTTAAAAATGGAATGAATGGAAGCAAATTGCAATTGTTTTAAGTTGATTGTTTGAGGCCGGTCGTGGCGCAGCGGCACGAGGTATGACTGCAAAACCGACTGGTTGTGGGTTCGATCCCCACTCGAAGAGATGAAATATTTACTTATATTTATATTTCCATTTCTTCGCTCTGGTGTCGAGGTTAAACGCGGCGTTGAGTTCTGCCACTCAACACGCAATGCTTCCAGAATTCGGCAGAAAGTGGGGAACGGAGTGTCTTAACACTAGGTTCCCTCTGCCTACCTTGCTGTGTGCGGGATACAGCGTGATTGTTTAGAGAGTGAAGTGGATTTTAATCCTTTAAGAACATAAATGTGAAATGAGATCCAGGTTCGATGTTAACTAATGATTTGTGCTCGACTTCACTGATAAAAGAATCGTAACATGAGTATCGAGTTTCAAGCTTAAAATTTGACTTGTCTTTTTTTGCCACCATACTATTTATATTAATCTAATTTATCTAGTAAAAGTGAGGCCAGTTGTGGCGCAGCGGCACAAAATGTGACTGTAAAACCGACTGGTTGGCACTCGAGGAGATGAAATATTTACTTAAATGTATATTTCCATTTCTTCGCTCTGGTCTCGAGGCTAAGCGCGGCGTTGAGTTCTACCACTGCAACACGCAATGCCTCCAGAAATTGGCGGAAAGTGGGGAACGGAGTGTCTTAACACTAGGGTCCCTCTGCCTACCCTGCTGTGTGTTGTTTTAACTAAAAATTGTTTTAACTTGGCTGAATATGCTTGCGCGTGTCTTAAAATCGGAATAGGTGAAATAAATCATTCTGTTTGTGTTGTGTTCCACACAATCCACACACACACACATTATATAAACACAAATCTATGAGTACATAAATTAGACAATCATACATTTCAAAAATAATGAAACTTTCAAAATTCTTTTGTCTCTTTCAACAAAATGTTCTATTAATATACTTCCACTATTTCTATACCGGCTTAATTGCCAATCTGCCGGTGACTATCTGTTAACCTAAATACTCGTTTGACTAGTGGCGATATTCTGTTGGCTAACGTTCAAATGGGCCTATAATTATTAGAGTTGCGAATCTGAGCTATTGAGTACTGAAAAAAATATATATTTTTCATTGGTACATTGTCTTTTTTAATGTTTAGAACATAACGTAGCCAAAGTCAAATTGCTACATTGTCTTTTTTATTATTTAGAACAAAACGTATGAGGATAATCGTGGCGCAGTGGCACAAGCGTGTCAGTGTGACAGGTTGTGGGTTGGATTCCCACTCGAGGAAATGAAATATTTAATATTTTCATTTCTTCGTTCTGGTATAGAGGCAAAGCTTAGCATTGAGTTCCGCCACTCAACATACAATGCCTGCAGAATTCGGCGGAAGCGGAGTGTCTTACCAATAGGTTCCCTCTGCCTACCCTGCTTTGTGCGGGATACAGTGTGAAGCTAATTTAATTTTTAATTTTTTTTATTATTATTGTGCAATACCCCTACATCATCATCACTAGAATTTTTCTACATTATATTAAAAATAAGAAAATAATTTCTTCATTTAAAAACTGTTTTAAGTAAAGAATTATTTAATATGTAAGTAGCTATAATAAAAAAAATATTTAAAATAAAAAAGTGATGTTTTCAAACAAAATAAATAATAAACCTATATATCTCATCAAAGAAAAACCGCCGCATACGCCTCATTTCGAAATCGAGTCGTAGGTATTGGCGGCAAAGTTCAAAGTTGTTTAATTTTTAGTACTATTTTTGTAGATGTGAATAACGTAAACATATACTATGTTTACGTTATTGGTATCTATGCGTAACTACGTCACACGAAATACAGATATGGATAAACAACGTGAAATAAAAAAAAATTCTACGTCTAAACTGTTGAGTTATGAGTATCGGTTTGAAATATTTTACCCTATATGCTGTTGTATATATATATTTTCAACTTAATATTCAACTCATTTATTATATATTAAATTTGGTATATATATATATATATATATATATATATATATATATATATATATATCTCTTGAGTACTCCGTGATAGCTCATAGTACAGTTGAATAAGATGAACTTATTATTTTAATAATATTTAATAATAAAAATGCTGTAAAATTGTCTCAATACCACGACTCGATTACCACTTATGAAACATAGAATAGAAATAGAATAGAATATATAATACTATATTGCACACAGAAAAACAAAAGAAATACAAAACACAGATAACAATATATGTTTATAAAATGATTGCTTCAAGCAATCTCTTACAGGCAACCCTTGGTAAATAAAGGACTAAATTTTAACTAAGAAATGGGAATAACGTTAAAGTGCCCAATTTGACTAAATAAAATACAATAATAAAATAAAAATGAATAATATACATATATACAAATCGCATATATATAATATACTAAACTACATAATATACATATATACATACATAAACGACTAAAGATAAACTACATTTATAAGTTGAAAAGATACTCTTTTAGACGATTTTTAAAAATATTAAGAGATTTAGAACGTCGTATTTCAGAAGGAAGTTCATTCCAAAGAATCGCAGATTTCACAGTGAAGAAATTGGAATAGAATTGGGCATGACAAGTAGGTAATTTAAGAAGATTATCGCTCCTAGACCTAAGTTCTAAGCGTGAGATAGAATCGGAACCAAGGAAGCAGAAACGATCTCTTAAATAAGGGGAGAGAGAGGACTATAAAGGATTAAATAGAGAAGGGTAAGCATCCAGAAGTTACGCCGATGTCCGATAGGAAGCCATCCAAGCTGACGACGATGGTCTGAGACATGATCAAATTTACGAAGACCATAGATAAATCGAATGCATAAGTTTTGTAACCGCTCTAGTTTTTTTTAATTGTTCCTCAGATAAATCTGGGTAACATGAGTCAGCATAATCAAAAATCGGTAGCAGTAGTGAGTGAGCTAGAGTAGTTTTGGTTTTAACTGGTAGGAAATGTTTATATCGTTTGAGGGATTCAATGCTAGCAAATAATCTCCGACTGATCTCCGCTATATGCGCTGACCAAGATAGCGAGTTGTCTAAAATAATCCCCAGATTCCTTATAGACGCACTAAGACTTAAATCGACACCACTAAGCTGTATCGAAGGAAGTCTTTTCAAATCAAGTTTTTTTAATTGCTTACTTTTACTATTGCTGCCTTTAATGCTTACCTGGGACTTGCTTGGATTAATAGTAAGTCCATAAGATTTACTCCACACAGAAATATTATGTAAATTCCCGTTAAATTTACAAATGGTTTCATCCATATCATTGGATAGTGCCGCTAAGTAAATTTGTAAGTCATCAGCATATAGATGGAAGGAAGAGGATACAGTTTGGGAAACAGTATTAATAAAAATAGAGAACAGCAGTGGGGAAAGGCCACCGCCTTGTGGAACACCCGCGGACAGTGAGCATGAGGAAGATGATTTGTCATTGGCTTGTACGTACTGTCGCCGGTTTGATAGATAGTTTCGGAACCACATCTCCTCTGAAGCTACTGAAGCTTCAGAGGAGATGTTTATTGATTGTAAGACCGCAATCAATAAATCAGTGTCAACAGTATTAAAAGCGTCACTGAAATCAAGCAATGCAATATATATTTTAATTTTTCTGCATTTATTTAAATAATATAATATACGTAAAATTATATACCTAATAAATAAATAAATCAACTTCACACTGTATCCCGCTTACAGCAGGGTAGGCAGAGCGAAACTACTGTTAAGACACTTCATTCCCCGCTTTCTGCCAAATTCTAGAGGTATTTCGTGTTGAGTGGAACTCAACTCCGCCGCATTATACCTAATGTATTTCTTTAACATATCTTTGGGTTAAGAGTTAAAATGTCACTTTTTGTCGATATCGCAATATGAACGTGATATTTTTTTCAGCTTTACGCAGCAGAGTAGACAAAGGGAATCTAGTGTTAAAATATTTCGTTCCCCACTTTGCACCTAAATTTGAATAACGAAAAAAAATATATAGTTAACTAATATGTACGTAGTATATTAATTTTGATAGGAGTCATTCATGGAATGGTGTATAAAAACTTCTACCACTACTTTTTACAATTTAAAATGTTTTAAATATTTTCAGCAGCATAAGTTCAGCTTGGATTTTATGAAGGTATCATAAATATAATAGATATCGAGAAAATAAACTTTAACGTTAAGGGTTGTTACCCTCAAAACTCCTTTACTGTAATGGTAAGACAAAAAAAATATGTGTCGGTATTTCGAATAAAAAGCAATACAATCATGTTAAAAACAATTCATTAGAAGAAAATGCAGCATTCCCATGCTTATTCGGCTAGAGCCTTTCTCAAATTTGGGCGGATAGCGCTAAGAGGCGGAGAAAAAAAAAACAATATATATTATTCCTTAAGTTCAAACCCACTACCATCGCAATCATAGATACAACTTGTCCTAAACGATACGCCAAAAAATAATATTTAGTAAATGTGAATGTTTTAATTTAATTAAACATAATACTAATAACATAATAATATTTTTTTCTTGTTATACTTAAGTAAATTGCAATGTTAGAAAATGTTACTGTACAATAGAAAATAATGGTACGGCGCAGTGTAGTCTGTAAATGGAGCGTACCTTTGCTGATTTAGTATTTGTATTTTATATAAATACGAATTGTTACCTGTGTTCATTGTTTTTATCGTATGAATCAAACACAAAAAATATATTAACAAACTAGGTTTATATTTATTTACGAGGGCAGGCCAGTCGTGGCGAAGAAGCACAAGCGTGTGACTAAGCGACGACGTAAGTACAACAGATTGTGGATTCGATTACCACTCAAAAATATGAAATGTTTAATATTTTCATTTTCTCGCCCTGGTTGACAAGGCGTAGCGCGGCGTTGAGTTCCGCCACTCGGCACTATAACCATATTGGGCAAAAAGTACAATCTCTGCGTTTTTCAAATAATAGTTTAGTTACATTATTCACGCAACAAGATGCAGTTTGCAAAGCTTAAGATGGACTTTTTAAGATGGATGACATTTGTGTAAGTGATTATAAAAGTAGACCCAGAATAAAAATTAAATTTATGTTCAATTATTATTACAAATATTATTATATTTATTATTATAAAGCAATAAAAAAATCCAATATCAAAAAAAAATCTAAAATCTCTTCGGAATCGGATATTGCATCCAATGAGGTTGTATTTCATGAGGATGATTTTCAGTCTAATCTGATGTGTAGTTTGAGTTCACAATGAGTCGTTTCGTTATATCATCAAGGAGTGGTGTCTACAATATTTTTTACTGCTCTTGCTGTGGTAGTGCCAACGTTATCTTTCACTTGTAACAAATATAAAATATTAAGAATCATATAGAGGCCAGTCATGGCGCAGGGGCAGTGTGACTGTAAAACCGACTAGTTGTGAGTTCGATATCCACTCGAGGAAATGAAATATTTACTTAAATTAAAGTGTTAAGACACTCCCGTTCCCGTCAGTTATAATACATATCTATTAGTATCTATAACATAATAGGTGATAAATTGTGAATAGAATTCGTTGTTAAATTTAACAAATTATAACGATACTCAATATCAGATCAAAGTGGATAACGGAGTGTTTTAACACTAGGTCCCCTCTGCCTAACCTACTAAGGGCGGGATACAGTGTGTAATTGAAAAAAGATTATAAAGATGTCGCTTAAAAAATATAAGATATATTTTATTTTCCATAATTATTTACTATAGTTGTAGAAGATAAAAAACACGAATTGGAATACAATTTATTAAGAATGTTCATAAGTTATTGAAAATATCATAAAAAATATAACGTTGTGTTAACTTTTAACTTAATTATAAAAATAATGTACAAGAAGACAGGGATGTCTTAAAATATTACAAAAAGTAGGGGATGTCTTAAATTATTACCATCTTCTATATATTTTAGGACAGGCTTTTAAGGAAAAAACGATATGTGTCACTCACAATACCATTACTTTTGTTTAAAAGTGTAGTTAAATTCTTCCTTCTTTATGCTGTAATTATTATTTTTTTCATTTATAGTCAAAAATGTACGAAAAATTGCAAAAAGGCCGGTTGTTGCGCAAGGGTAAGAGCTTGTGACTGTAAACGCGATTGGTTGTGGGTTCGACTCCCACTCGAAAAGATTAAATATTTAATAATCTTTAATCTTTATCTTTAATTTAATTTCCTCGCTGTGGTAATGAGGCAAAGCGCGGCGTTGAGCAACACTCCGCAAAAAATAGGAAACGGAAAGGTTTTAACACTAGGTTCCCACGTTCTCTCCGGCTACCCTATTTTGTGTACGGAATACAGCGTGAAGCAAAAAAAAAAATCCGTATAGAACATATGTATGTTTTATATAGGTTAACCTGACCAAATAAATTTGAACGAATTAAATTATTGTTCATTTAATTAGTTTAGCTTATAGACCTAATGAACACCAATATGTATAAAAATATATTTTTTTAATATTTATTATTACATTAATCTAGAACTATTATGCTTAATCTCTACATCACAAGTTTATTTTTGTTCATTTATATGCTGTATTATATGTAAATATGTTTTTAATATTTTCTATTTCTAAACATTCAACAGGATATTGTACATTAATAACAAAGCTTCAATTACAGTTTGATTAATACTTTTTAAGTAATGACTTACTGAAATTTTATCATTTTCCACAAACCGTCCCCAAAATGTTTAACTTGCGACATATTTAACTCAACGCCGCGCTTTGTCTCGTTACCAGAGTCGGGAAATGAAAAGAGTTCACCCCCCCTGAATTTGATACGAACCCACAGCCGTCGCGTTTACAGTAAAACGCTGTGCCATAATGAAAATGCACTCTACACATTAAAAGTGTACGTACCAGCTTCACGCTGTATCCTGTACACAGCAGGGTAGGCAAAGGGAACCTAGCCGCCAAGTTCTGGAGGCATTGCGTGTTGAGTGGCGGAACTCAACGCCGCGTTTTGCCTCGTCACCAGAGCGAAGAAATGAAAATATAAATGTAAATAAATATTTCATCTCCTCGAGTGGGGATCGAACCCACAACCAGTCGATTTTACAGTCACACTTTGTGCCCCTGCACCACGACTGGACTCTTAAAAGTGTATAATATAATAAACAATAAATCAACGAGGGACGATAACACAATTTGATGGAGGTTTTTATAGGGATTCACAACACCCTCGGGCGGTCCAGTGAGTGAAGGGGACCCCCTGCTCAGCAAATTTTAAAAAAAAGTTTAGATTGGGAGGTAGAAATGCAAAAATAACTACTGATATTATAATAACTAAAAGGATTTATCAGCACCATTAGCAAAGGATTAACACGTGGACATCTCCACATGGAGTGCATAAGAATCAGATTGATTACCTCCTGATTAAGTTCAAGTGGAAAACTTGACGCTCTGCCTGGCACCTGTTGTGAATCAGATAGAGTAAAATGGGATTCAAAGTACACATCAGCTGGAACTCTTTAAAAACAAAGAAGTTGAAGGTAAAAGGCGTTCCTTCAATCGTTATAGTAAATGGGACATGTTGACTCATAAAAAGAACAAAAATGAACTTCTGAAAAACGAGTCAAGCTAAAGATTTCATAGTAAAGCCAATTTCCATATCAAACCCATCATCAAAACCATTGAATGTTGACGATACTCTTGATTTGATATAGGAGAGACGTAACGTGAGCTAAAAATAAAGGGTGGAAATGTTAAAGAAATTGGCCAATTATCAGCTCGTATTGTAGCTAAAAGTAGGCAAAATATCACGCTTATTTCTGTAATATATGCGATGAAATGAAGGCAAATAATCCAGATCAAAATAATAAAAGCTCTGGGTGATGTAAATATTCTATTTAGTGCACCGCCTACTTCTATACAACTCCAACATCCAAAGGTTGTCTGGACGAGATCGCTTAAGGCCTCCGTATTGTAATTTTTTAATTGTTTTAAGGCTTTTACATTAGTTTATTTTATTGAAGGTGCAATAAATTGTATTTATTATTATTATTATTATCACGCTGAGGCGATATCTATTTTTTGAGGCCAGTCGTTGCGCAGGAGCACAAAGTGTGACTGTAAAATCCACTGGTTGTGAGTTCAATCCCCACTCGAAGAAATTAAATATTTATTGACATTTATATTCTCATTTCTTCGCTCTGGTGTAGACGCAAAGCGCGGCATTGAGTTCCAACACTCAACACGCAATGTGCAAAAGTGTCTTAACCCTAACTTCCCTCTGCCTACCCTGCTGTGAGAGAGCCTGCGGGAGGCGAGAGGTGTGAAGCTGATTTATAATATCTATTTTTGTATGACTTTCTTATCTTCTTTAATCTTTCTAAAGATATGTAGATTATATTTTCTAAAGATATGTAGATTATATTCATGTAATATTCACGCACGTAGGTTCTACGTATGATATTTGCAAAATCACTGACTGCTCAAAATAGCACTCACGTTTCCTCATATTAACAAACTACAGAATAAAAAAAACAAGTATTTAAAAAATAATATTTTAAGGCAATTATTATTTCTGATTTAATTTTTTTTAACTTTAATAAAAAAAATTATTTTACTTGAAATAAATAGTAACTACTGAAATGAAAAAAAGAAACTGAATTCTAGCAGCTTCAATTATTATAGTGCTAATAATTCAGTTTTGCTAGAATTATAAAATCATAAATATATATTAAATCGACATTTTATCGACAATAAATAATAAATGTATACTCGGCTAACACCAGAGTATTGATTCTACGTACCTTCGGGACCCTATTGTACTGATGTTTGTCTTTTATTCAGCCATTTTTACGTTTCTCGTCGACAATTTTGGACTGTCGCCAAAATATAATCCCTGATACCGTCTTAGTGCTTACATTCCAATATTGTGGTCACAATAATAAAACGACAGCGCTCCTTACTAAAAACTTTGAACTAATATCTCAAATTCTTGAAGTTTTATATTGATGTGTTTTCTAGTGATTAAAATGATCTATATCTGTACGTATATTACATATATAACCGATCACTGTCGTTACATAGAAGATACATGAGAAAAACTACTATAGAATTTAATATAGACCCAAAATAAGAATGCTTATTTTTCTTGTTTATTTGTCTGTAAAGTTTGTGCACATTAATCGCAGAAATGATTTAACCGAATAAATGTTGTTTTCACTATTTTATTTTGGTAAATGTCCTTTAACATATTTTTTTTTGAAATGAAGAAAAAAATCAATTTTAAGTATTTTATTCGACAAATTGCCATAAAATAACTGTTTTATTGATCTGGCTGAAACTTTAGTTTTTAACGTCAAAATAAAAAAAGAATAATTTGTATAACGACAAATAAAAGAAAATACAGTTTCCGAAATGTTAAAACGAAAGAAAAAAAAATCGCACGTAGTATTTAAATTCATCTCTTAAAAATATTAACACTAATAAAAGTACAAGCAATATAAAATTATTTAACACAAAAGCTGTATTTCATAACTAAGCGAGAAAGCTCTTTAATATAGAGAGCGAAACATCTTTTTTTTTCAATTCACCTTAATAGAAATAGAAACAGTATTAAAACTTTCCAATACAGTTTACTTTCCATCTGTATTGCACATTTCGTTTTTTCTCTGGGAAAGAGATTAAGATTACAGTGTAGAAGTTATTATGGCCTATTATCTACAACTCTTTACATTTTTACATATATTTTTTTACATTAGTAGTATTATTGAATTCTTGAAGTTGTTATTGAAAGTTGAAAACCTTTTTATCTTGAAACACAATTACGTTATTTCATTTTTCATCGTCAAATAAAAGAACTAAGAAAGAATAAGAGTCGTGTACCTACTATATAAATTCTATGTGCCTAACTTTGGTCGAAAGTACAATGGGTCACATCGATACTATTAACGTGATAAAATATAGCCTACATACAGCCTTAGATTTTATCAAGTCGAACCTGTAGTTCCCGAGATCAACGCGTTCATCGAATAAACTCTTTAGCTTTGTAAAATTTTGGTATTGATTTGAAAAGTATAAGACTTTTTTTAGCTTTATTCTGTTTTCTGCAAATAGCAGGTTAACCAGAGGCAAACTGGGAACCTAATGTTGACACTCTATTCTCAACTTTTATTTTTCGAACTTGATAGCCCTATTGGCTTTTACAGCGACACCGGGTGGGTAGGGAAGAGGGTACTCTGTCCCAGAAGAAATGCAAGCACTACATGGCTGCTTGAGAGGGGTCGACGACTGTAAGGGCGCCCCCTGCGGGGCTCGAACCTAGGCTTACAACCGTCGAGCGGGCTCAACTTAATAACGTAATATAAAATAAAAGTAACGGAAGTGCCGTTCCCCACATTCTACCCAATACTAGAGGCATTGCGTGTTTAGTGGTGGAACTCAACGCCGCGCCTTGCCCCGACACCAGTGCAAGGAAATGAAAATATTAAATAAGCCATTTCCTCAAGTGGGAATCGAAACCACAACCTGTCGCATTTACAGTTGCACGCTTGCTACTGTTTACTGTTGACTGTTTACAGTTGCTGCACCATAACTAGTCTCAAATTTCATTCTTTTTTTACTTAATGTGAAGACTCTTCAATGAGTAAACACCGTTACATCCTTACACCGTTCATCATGTTCCGCCAGATTTCGAGAAATGTCCTCCAGTGAGAATCGAACCCACAATCGTCGCGTTTATGACAGCTTGTATTGCTGTAGTACAGCCTCAGTAATTTTATATTACTCGTTATGTACACAGAAAAGGAACAGTATGGCAGAATCCACATTATTAAAGTGTAAATAGAGAGCTCAAAACATTCTCATTATCTTTCTACCATTTTAAAGATATTACGTGTTTAGTGACGGAACCCAACGCCGCATTTTGTATAACCAGACGTCAAGCGGGGATAACACACGTAAGGATCGCTTATACCATTTGCAGTAAAGTAGTACAGTAAGTTATCTCGAGGCCCATCTCAAACTTTAAAATTGAGAAAATAGGCAACTCATGCTTCTCCATAGGATTAAAAAAAAAAAAAAAAAAATTATGTATGATATGGATTATGTATAAATAAAGTATAAAATTTGTATTCCACACAGCCTAAAACTAGGAATAAGCCTAGTGCATCCTGTTATCCTGTATTCTAATCCGGCACGTAGTGTACTCGTTTCCAAATACAGTACAAAAGTTAGGCGCCATAGATATTTGCAAAAGGCGTAGAGCAAAATAGACAACAGGAAGTGTTGCACAAGCGTGCGATTGTAAGCGCGACGGTCGTGGGTTTGATGACCACTCGGAGAATGGAATATTTAATATTTTCTTTTCGTCTCTCGTCGTCGTCTCTGGTAACGAGGCAAAGCATGGCGTTAGGTTTCACTACTTAAAACAAAATTCCACAAAAATTGCGCGGAAAGTGGAGAAATTAATGTCTTAATGGAGAATGGAGTGTATTAACATTAGGTCCCCAAGTTCTGTCTGCTTACCCTGTGATGTGCGCTATTAAGCGTAAAGCTAAAAAAAGTATTATATAGAGCGCAACTTCGCATTTTGTGTAGTAATTAAATTTATTATATCGTATGTTACTAATATTATAAATGTGAAGGTTTGTGAAGATGGATGTTTGCTCCACTCTCACTCAAAAACTACTGCATGGATTTAGATGACACCTTACAATAAGATAACTGTACATCACAATGAAAAATAGGCTACAACATTTAATTTAAATAAAGGTTGATGAGGACTATTTACAGGTTATTAGTAAGTATTAATTCTAAATTTGGCCATAAATAGAAAACATTATTAAAATTACAAACGAGTGAAGTCTAAATCCGCGCTAACGTGCTTTTAATAAACTAAACCTACTGGTGTAAGTTAATCACTTGAGGATTCGAATCCACAACCCTGCGCGCGTCGCTAATAGCAATTTCACCGTTCATTTCTTCGAGTTAATCTCCGATCACTCAATCCTCATTGAGTCAAACGCAAGAACACAATCAAAGCTGACTCTTGACATACACATGTTCGAATAATCGAATGTCAACTGCAGAGTTCCTGTCTGTTGCAAGTATAACATTTCTTTCTTTGAAAATTATATTACACTGTTCAGAGTTACATCTCTAACTGTTAGTGATATATTTAAGAATTGAGAAAATAAATACTTTTAAGTGGTAAAGGTAACATATAATTATAACGTGTGTCAGTAAATTTCAGAGGCCAGTCGTGGCGCAGCGGCACGAAGTGTGACTGTAAAACCGACTGGCTGTGGGTTCGATTCCCACTCGATGAGATCAAATATTTATTTAAATTTATATTTCCATTTCTTCGCTCTGGTGTCGAGGCTAAGCGCGGCGTTGAGTTCTGCCACTCAACACGCAAAGCCTCCAGAAAAAGTGGGGAACGGAGTGTCTTAACACTAAGTTCCCTCTGCCTATCCTGCTTTGTGCGGGATACAGCATGAAGCTGATTTAATTTTAATTTAATTTAATTTAATTTAATTTTAGTCAGTAAATTTCATTTTTATTTACTTGTGTATTATCATTCGTGCTTTATGCTAAAATGAGAGATCACTAGATGATGAAACATTATTTTCTTAATACTCTATTTTAATTTTAAATTCTATTTTATTTAGTAATGATAACTCTATGATCTAATTAAAAATATAGACAATAAAATTTTCAATTATCAAAAAAATGTAATAAATATTAGTAGCAAAACACATTATTATTCCACTTTATTTCAATAAATATAGCTAGCATCGTATAAAATATTTGGAAAATATATTTCCACGTACCAGATCTAACTAAAGCAATTTAACATGAAGAATGAAAAACGGCACAAAAAAGCGCACTCGGTACAAATACCTTTGAGAGCTTACAGAGCGCTATCGAGGTCGCGCAAAAGAAAAATATGTTAAGCACCATTATAAATTAAAGCCTTTAGATTCCACGGCAATTTGAAACTCTGATTACTCATTTTTCCACATAGTATAATATATAGAAGCGTGCTAATAAGATGTTGAACTTATGCGACAAGTGTTTTTTGTATGTTACAGTAGAAACTCGATTAACCGGACTAATTGTTGTTGGTAGGCATTCGGATAATCGAAAATCCGGATAATCAAAAGTATGGAAAATCGGGTAATCGGGTATTTAGAATATGTAAGTATGCACATACGTAGTGATATAAATTTAATTAAAACAACTAATACATAAAGTGAAAATCAATGTTTATTAAGATATCTTAAGATGTACGACGATGGGACGCGGCGCGGGCGGGGTGATGCCAGATTCGACACGTTCATGCTTGCATTGATACGACTTGTCACATTACATGTACATTTAATACAGTTGGTCTGTAGTCCGGATAATCGCGAATCCGTATAACTGAGGGCCGGATAATAGAGTTTCTACTGTAATTAGAAATCTAAATGCATTTATCTTATACAAAATAGAATAGCTATTCAAATAATAAGCAATTAATATTGTTTTTATCCAAAAAACTCCAGTTGTCATGTTGTTAGTCTTTCAAAATATTCCCTCCCTCCTTAAAGCCGCGTCACTATGAATGAAACACTTTATTTATTTGGGCTATCCTTCAAAGAAAAGACAATTTTTTTTAATTTATTCTGTGTTTTCTGTTCGGTATTTAAGTAAGAGTTAGAAATTCGTAACGCAGCTCCTAATACAACACATTCCATAGTCCCGCATACTAACTCAATTTACATGCATATTGGATGCTATTCCGCCGATGCCTTTATCCAGAGATGAAAATTAGAATTCATCCTCTACTACGAACGCTTTGTCCGTGCCGTTCGTGAGAATCGGTGAATAGACAACAAAAAGATTAACACGCTGACTGACAGGATTATTCATCCCGTTTCAATGTAATTTTTATATAAGTTTTATTATATATACCTTAAATCTAATTTGTCAACATGTAGAAAAATATTAATATAATTATAAAAAACTAGCAAACCCGGCGAACTCCGTTTCGCCACCAGGTGGCTTCGTTTTTTGTAACATTTCGTTTGGGGATTGAAAGATGAAGAAAAATTTTTTTTTGCTTTATGTCACAATAGTAATGAATTCATTTCGATTACAAAAATGAAGTGTAATTTAGTTGAACTTCTCTAAGTAAAAAATTAAAGTGAATCCAAAGTAAATAATGAATCGAAGCGTTATACGTGTCCGCAAATTGTCCGTTTCATTGAAGTGCTCTTTGGTAAACCACATTTTTTGTTTTTTGGTCTGACGTTAACACAAATAAAACGGATGGTTTCCCAACTCGTGAACACGCAACGTATAGCT